>JAIGNY010004564.1:737500-1085000 GCA_020152595.1 Chiridota heheva | reverse complement strand
TGTTCCGATCATTACCGTTTTCCACCTGGCACCGAAAACGGAATACGCAACTATTGCAGTGCCATTAAAGGACCGAAGAGGCCCCAGGGATACTTAAGCAGTTAAGTGTCAGTATTATAAAATGATGCCCACTGACAGCCTGAGTACCAGACCACGGTAGGGCTTTTCTGGGCCTAGGAGCATGAGGCCATTGTGCCATTGGCCCAATTGCACAGTGACCAGTCCGATTATGCCACCAGCTGATGTGCTGATTGTTGCAGCTTGTTGTCCTAAACAGGCCGACATATTTTGCTATCTCTTTAAGTTGTTAAGATAAGATGATCATCAATTTGATCATTTTCCACTGTCCTGACAACAAGATAACTGGATATTGGCGGCTCTACTTCCAAAGTCGAGGATTTATTCTTGGTAAAGTGGTTCTCGTAAAAGTATTAAATAAGTGAAATTGAAAAAAAGATAAATGGATCATACCCGTAAATCGTATAACGTTGTTTCATCCCTTATAATAGGGGAGGCTTTCGATGCACCCCCCCCCCCCTCCTCCCCCATTTTTCGTATTTATAACTTTTGTATGGTGATTTTTTTTTTTTGTATTCTAGCGGTCTAGTGTGATTTTATGTTTACGCCCACATCCCCAAAATATTCGATAGGTTAATACCGCCCATCATACCTATACCTATAAATGAGTCAACCCACTGTCGAGGTTTCAATTTCTTGATGAGTTCGACACCCTCTTTCAAATTTGTGGATACGTCTCTGGGCTTCACTGGTCTAAGGTTATATGTCTGGCAGTCTGGGGAGACAGTCCATGCATATACGCATGGTTTCTCCATGCTTTGTCAGACATGGAATCTGTTATCTAAAAATAAATAAATAGCAGATTCCTTTACATTTATTCAATTTAAAGAAACACTTTTATACCTTTTATCTTTTTAAACATATGTCGTATTCATTTGTAAAGCACTTAGAGCGTATTGTTAGAATAAGTGCTGTAGAAATGTAATTTACAATAATAACACCGCATATCTTCAACAACAAAAAAAATAGGCGTTAGCTTGAATAAAGTATTCAATTCATGCTGCTATGGTTTCTTAACTAATTAATATAGCACAGTAAATACAGACATGAACAGTCTGGCATGTCTGGTTCTTGGAAACGATTATTTAAAATATACTAATGGCAACTGCGTAGGAACAATTTTTTCTCGGGAGAGGGGGCTGAAAGTTTATTCACCACGAACCTCAACTCCCCTCCTCATTCAAAAGTCTCCTTTTTGTCCCATTTATTTTCACGATTGTGCGATTTTTTTTTTTTTTTTTACAAAGAAGATTATACAATTAATATAAGTTAGCATACGTATACGTGGCAGTACATACCCGCTCGCAGTACAGTGACCTATCACCTGCATGTACACGTACTAACTGCATGCTGTATGTTACATGCGCATGCGCAAGCGCTACGTCGGTGTATACGATGTAATGCTAATCCTCGTTGAAAATACTTTAATGAAACCTTTTGATCGTGTCGCTCAGTTATCATTAATATCTGAATGTTTCAAAGCATTAATCGTCGTCAGGCTGATATAAAAAGTATACATGATTAACTATGGCTGTATGGGAGACGGGAGAAATTGTGTCATAGCTGCCGGTATACTCTTTCAAACTTTTGCGACTAAAATTCACACTGGACAGTTGGCGTTCCTTCGATCAAACTCTCTGGATTTGTAATTTTGGACTGGCAACTCTTGGAGCCAAAAGTGTCACGTAATAATAGATGTGCAAAGCTTGGGTTCAGGTGGAATTCCCCTATCCTTAAATTTTGACAAAATATAGTACAGGGCTTTTAAAAAGATTTTTCATTGGTGGGCCAAATGATGGCGAAAATGGCCGCGGTGGACAATGAAACCCTAAAGCAGAGGCGGCGCCACCTGCTTGGGTTGTTCTGGACAATATTCTCCCAGGTAATTCCCTATGACCCCATAACTTTTCGAATGCTGGCAACGACACTGGCTACTGCATCATAGCCTTTTTAGATATTTTTTGTAAAAGAAATCTGGAGTGGGGGGGGGGGGGTAGGGGAAGCAAAAGGGATATGTCTGAACACAATTTATAAAGTCAGTGGCGTAGTAAGACATTTAACATGTGGGGGGAGCCAACTTTTAATTTCGTCTTAACAAACCTAAAAAACCTACCAAGTAGACCAAAAGAGCTATTTGTAAATGAGGGTCATAACATTTTTTTGGAAATTTTGGCAACATTTCCAGAAAATTGAAGTAAGGAAGAAATGTAGGAAATTTGCCGAAAATTTAAGAAAATTTCACGAAAATAGAGCAAATTTCTTCATAAATGAAAGAAATTTCTTGAAAAATTAAGGAAATTCCCCGAAAGTTTAAAAAATTTCCAAAAAATTGAAGAAGAAAAATGGAAAGAAATTTCCCCAAAATGAAGGAAATTTCCTGAAAATAAAGGAAATTTCCTGAGAATTAAAGAAAATTTTCCGAAAATTGAAGGAGATTTCCTGAGTCTGTTACTTAATGTTGACAATTAAGTTGGCGATCTTAATTTATTATTTAGGCCTATTATCTTAATAGATTTATTTGATAGGGATATTTTTCTAGGGTCAAAAAACTGACCACTGCGGGGGAAATCAAAATGAATGGGGGAATTTCCCCCATCCCCAGTTAGTATTAAAAATGGCTATGCACTGCACTGCCAGACTGTCCAAAACGATATGCGATAAGTCATGTAGATGAACGGACCCTTTTTTCGTAGGGCCAACTGATGCGAATTTGATATGCTTGCGAAATTTGGACAGATTTGGAAGAACTTGGTCAAATTAATTACGAGTTAAAAAGAGATACTTTAACTTCCCCGATTGCGCAAAAAAACAAAAATAAGATGTTCGTTTTTAATCAATTGATCTTTAAATTTTCTCTACAGTCATAATAGCACATTCGAATGCATCCATCACCGGTATTATCCTACAGGCAAGGGACAAAGACGGCACACCCACGGGGAATTTCACAAGCATTCCAAATCAACTTACGGGATACAATTGCACAGCAGACAACGATACTGTGATTACAACAGAAGATGCGTCATTCGATAAAGAAATAGAAGTCACATGGACACCATCTGTCGGTGATGATTCTATAGAAGACATAACTTTTTTGTGAGTTTTTATCCCTCAGTTGGCAAATTGAATTTCAATAACATTATATTCATTATCAGTTATAAATATTGTAAGGTTTTTTTTTAAGAGTGTTTATAATCCCTGGTAATGCTATTTCGTTCAATAGCTCCATGGGTATATGAACAGATGGATGAAATATGTTCATGTTGTCCATATTTGGTTTCCAATAACTTTTGTGGAATAAAATAAATAAAAGTAACGATCGGTTTTAAGTAATTGAATTTGACTGAAAGTAACAGAGATATATGCGATATATAAATTCTGCTTGCACCTTACCCTTGCTGCTTTGCCCATTGCACCACCACTGAAAATCAATCAATCTAATAATTAATGGTGTAAGGTGCTTAATTAGCGCTTACAGGGCTCAGCCTTCTCAAAACGCTTTACAAAGAAACCAACCGTCCATACAAGCCAAAACCCAGGACTATGATAAGCAAGGATTCGCCCGATACAGTCAATAATGGCGCCAAGAATTTGCCCGAAACAGTCATTAATAACGCCAAGAATTCGCCCGATACAGTCAATACCGGCGCCAAGAATTCGCCCGATACAGTCAATACCGGCGCCAAGAATTCGCCCGATACAGTCAATAATGGCGCCAAGTTCGCCCGATACAGTCAATACCGGCGCCAAGAATTCGCCCGATACAGTCAATAATGGCGCCAAGGAATCACCCGATACAGAGTTTCTGTTTCTAATATTGTATCTTATCACCTAAGTGCATAATGATGAGAAGATTTTTGTGATTTGAGAAATTATGATCCACATTAGAAAGTCTAAACTTATGAAACATTTGTTCATGTCAAATGAAAATATCACATTTTTATCTTCTGTCAAATTACAGCTACTCAGTTGCAGAAAATGAAACCGAATTCTGGGAAAATATGAATTTTACCGTTAAACTGAATGATGAAGCAGGTAAGATTGATAACAGTTATAAGAATGCAGTTCACTAGGTTACTGATCTCATCACTACTTATCCGACCCGGTACCCAATTTAGAATGTCACTTATAAAAAAAACTTCATTTTTGCTGAAGATTTGTATTATATTTCGTAATAGTGGGTCACATGGCAATAACCTGTGACCTTTGACCTTTCTAGCTTAAACAACACTTATTTCACCTGCGGTATGACATTCAACCATAAGCTTTATTTACTGTCCAACATATTTTGTATATTAAACTTTAAAAAAAGAAGAAAAAAAAGAACTTTAAAGAAGCATATCTAATCAAGTACGTCATTTGAACTATGACCTTTGACCTTTTACGAATTGACAATATTTTGTTTTACTTGTTGGAGCTACTCCACGTCATCTGGTACCCTGTCTTTCTTAAATACACCTTCCTTTGGAGAAATAGCATATACAGTCAAGTGGCTAATGGCCTGTAACCTTTGACCTCCTATCGCAACAAAAAAATATTCATGCATCTGGCACCCATAACGTGGAAGCCTCATTTACTGTATAAGTATTAGTATGAAATTAGCAGGTCACCTGGCTATTAACAAGTGAACTTTGAGTCGAACATTCCCACAACAACAACAACAACACAATATTTCTTAAATGGGTATTACCTGATCACAAATCCCATTCACTGTATGAGTACTAGTATAAAATTAGCAGGTCACCTGGCTATTGACATGTGAACTTTGACCTTTCCCGCTACAAAAACACAATATTTCTTTAATGGGTATCACAAGTCACCATATCTGGCACCCATACTGTGTAAAGACATTTTTGAAGATATAAGGTCAATAATATAGAAAGTAGGTCACATAGATCAATTAACCATGACCTTTGACCTTTTTAAACAATTACACATCATGTATCAAAGGAGCCTGTGATACTTTACCCCTATAGGTCCATCCACAACTGAAATGTGTTTTCCATTCAAAAATGCATCAGAAAGGTCAAAATGGAGGGAGCAAACAAAAATGGTGGGGTGGGGTGGGTGAGTACAGAAAAAAAGGTTGTTGATGTTGGGTTCTTGACAAAATGATAAAACTAAACTTTTACTATATTCTTTAGGTGATCCGGAACTTGATATGACAACGTCATATATGACAACGTCAGATGTGACAACGCCTGATCTGACAACACAGCCAGAGTCAACCAACTGCGCAAGCAACTCGATGTTTCGACAATAAAGTATTTGTAATCTTGATTGTAATCGCACTTACTTTTACAAGGATACTGATTTGATCTGGATTTTTGGACCAGCACTTTGATCCGCTCCCATGTTTTCTTCGCCATCAAATAATCCGAAGTTACCTTTGTGTGTGCCATTTGCAGTACTGCCGAGAGGGGGTAGAGATAGTGGGGAGAGCAAGTTGCTCCAGGGCTCAGAGTCCACAAATGAACTAAAGTATATTTTTGGAGGACCAAAAAAGTAAGTCAGTTAACTCTCATTTAGCCTCGAGAGTTTATAAAGCCGGTTTTTATACCCGGTTTCCATGGTTCTAAGCGGATGAGCGTACTTGACTCCCCTGAATGGGACACCAGTCCATCGCAGGTTAACTTCTTAGCCAAAATTGTACTCATTTTACAGCTGAGTGAGCTGGAGCAAATGGGATCAAGTGTCTTGCTCAAGGACATATCACATCGCCATGGCTAAGATTCGATCCCAGTACCTTTTGACGGTACCAGACCGACGCCTTAACCACTGGTCTGTGCTCCCTTCAAAAAAGAAAATTGACCATAAAAACGTAACCACAGGAGCCAAAATAAGCCAAAACTCATGCTTGACAGTGGTGAAAACGGTATACATTTGTTTAAAAATAGCTGAAGACCTTTTATTCTTTTCAAAAAGTTTCGAGATATGAAGGGTCCCCAAATGTTTGTTTGCCCTGGGCCTTGCGATTTGCTCGGCGGTACTGCTCATTTGTATATAAGATACTCAGAAATAGGCTAGTCAGTTGTAATATTTTTTAAATTTTTATTTTCTTAGTTTTTACCCAGGTAGCTTAACTTCTTGAGTAGCTTTCTATCGATGGAAATATTTCTGCAAATTTTTAGGAAACCAACGGTCAGGCGATAGGACGTTTTAGGACTTGGGTAAAAAGTGAGGATGTCTTTAATCTGATTCGAATATATTTTCTGGCACGCGACGGTAAATAAGGATAATCTTTCTGCTCGGTCACGGGCGGTTGTAATAAATTTCAGTTGCAGGTACAAAATATGATTGAGGAGGGGGCTGTAAGACTGTAAGAGATGTTAGTTGGAGGGGCAAAATATGATTGGGGCAAATACGAATCTTTTTCATTAAACATATAATTCAATACAAAAAATGATTGCAACTTTGGGAGGGGGCGGCAGTGTACCCCTTACTCCCATGGTGAGCCGCCCATGTGGTGAATATTCAAATCAACATGAACACGTCACAGTCTTTCAGAAAATGATATCATTATTGATTTAAATGCTTGTATATAATGTATCTTAGTTCTGTGGGAGTGATAAATTTCATATAGCAAGGTGGTGACCCAGCAGCCCACGCCTGCGCGCGAAATAGGCAAGGGAGCGAAACTCAAGACGATGGCACTTCTTATGATGTCACTTGAGTCAGATCCTAACATGGTGATAGACAATCGAGTATTCATGGAAATGAAGAGTTGAAAATGCAGGGAAATGACACTATTTATTATGAAAAGATTTTGGAATAACACAATCGGTATGTTTAGGCAGGGGCAAAATATCGCTTTTAACAGTTAAATTAAAGAAAAAGTCTCCAAAGGGCATTTTTGCCTATGAGGTATGAGCAGGGGTGATCCCCCCGTGATAGGCAGGAGTGATCCCTCCGTAAAGTGCAGATGTTCTTAAGGTGATCTACATGATCTGGAAGCAATCATTAATTCTGAATAATTTCCGACATGGTAAGGTGCGGAGGATATGGGATAGTATTTTATTTTTGAAAGAATTGATTCCTTAACATTGGAAAATGATTTCTTAGATACATTTTTAAACATATATGTTTAATAATGGATGTATTCAGTTATATATATATATATATATATATATATATATATATATATATATATATATATATATATATATATATATATATATATATATATATATATATATATATATATATATATATATATATATATATATATATATATATATATATATATATATATATATATATATATATATATATATATATATATATATATATATATATATATATATATATATATATATATATATATATATATATATATATATATATATATATATATATATATATATATATATATATATATATATATATATATATATATATATATATATATATATATATATATATATATATATATATATATATATATATATATATATATATATATATATATATATATATATATATATATATATATATATATATATATATATATATATATATATATATATATATATATATATATATATATATATATATATATATATATATATATATATATATATATATATATATATATATATATATATATATATATATATATATATATATATATATATATGCGAACTTCTTTTACATCAACAATTTCATTACATTTTTGTGAGATGATTTGTAACAACCATCATTCTGGGGACCGCTTTTGAAGATAGATACATATATGTACATTGTCTCCTTATATTCGGTGAAAATATTTTTTAAAACAAGCCCTTTCAATTTCGTTCTCTTTATTTCTTCATTGAATTGTTGAAAAACGTTTCGTTCAAATTTGAAAATGAGAAATAGAAATATGCGTAGTCTGGTTGTTGGACTTCGTATAAAAGCTTGTGGAAATTGAAGAGTTGTCAGGACCAGGTCTGATCAGGGCAGGATCAGTTATAAACCTTTTTTAAGACAAATACATATGTCCGATGTTTTTAATAACCTGAAGGGTTAAATAAAACCGTTGAATTGACTCGGGCTGCAATAAGGAAGCTTCTTGCGACTCTTGACCCCGTTGCCTAGTGGTGGTAATCGTCGTGTTCTTACCTTTGGCCCTAAATTCAACCAGCTTTACAGGGCAACAAAATATTCAAGTTTCAGACAGGAAAATCCCAGGAGCAAAATTACAAAAATTCTTTGAATTCTTACTTTATCGGAAACTGGACAAGGATAATGATTCAGTTTGTTTTTGCAGACGTTTAATGACCCTTCTAAAAGCTTTTGAATGAACCTAATATAGTTTAAAATGATATAATTTGAATCAGTCAATCGAATTTTTACTATTTCAGTATTTGTATTATGCTATTTTTACTTTACTTACAGGGGAAACCCAAAGGAAGCATGCATATTAATAAGAACATTTATGCCAAAATTTAAAATGATGTTAAGAGGACACTCTATGACAAATCTTATAAATTGATCGATCTTCTTATTTGCGAAATCTTTTACAAGCAATTGGAGTGTTCCATGATTTTTAGCTTCCAAAATTACCTTTGAAATATGTTTCAAGATTAATGAAACTATATCACTTTATTTTACCAGTTTTCAACTGATATTTACATACATTTTAAAAACCCTTCAAAAACATTTCGAGCTTTGTAGGATAACTTAAAATTTCAAATTTCTCCCCAAATCGTGATTTGTACTTTTTACATGTTTTATCAGTAATTTGTTAACTTTCGTAAAGTATCAATTGTAATGCTGTTCAAATGGTAAAGCTTGACTGGAGGACCCTAATTCCATTTCCTCTCCTTTTACTTTCTACTTCTAAATATGATAATTTTCGAACCCAAGTATCCAAAATTGTGATTTTTTAGAAAATTGAAATATTTTCGCCTCAAATATAACTGTATAATTTGACTGTCTGATAATGAAGTATGAAAATCTGATAATAATCGAAAATGCAAAAATTGTAATTAAAATAACCCCAATATGTCATATCTGAATATATAAACCAGCCAATCCATACTGAGTTTAATTTGAATCTTAAGGGCGGTTCCATAATTTTTGTGATGGGCATGGGCAGCGGCGTATATAGGAAAGTTTTTGACTTTACAGCTTTAAGGGGGCCAGATATTATAATTTGTCTCAAAAATATATGAGTCTCTTATCACGGTCCAAAAACTATTTGTAAGGGGGTGGGATCATAAAATTATTCTGTAATATTGGTAAAATTTGGCCAATTTTTTTTTTAAATTGAAGAAAACTTAAAGAGGGAGGCTCGCCTCATTAGAATACAGTAAAATTGTGGAAAGCGATATTTTGACGTCACTTCCGGTTGTGGGCGCAAGATCCGATCCACTGTCTGTTTGTACCACAGTACAGCCAGACACTAGCATGTACGTTGTGTGTGCCGAGTTACATACACAGCGCATTACGTTACTGTGACAAGAAACTTGTTTGTTTTTTTCAATGCGTTTTTGTCAGAAAGCGAAATATTAGTATTATAATACTACAATAATAGTCACCAAATGAAAATTACTGAGAAAAAAAAAAAAAAAAGGAGAAGACGAAAGCAAAAGTCGCAATAAACGATTCTACTGGGGCTCAAACTCACTACTGTTGATAAGAACAAAATTGCTTCCGATCGCCGTAACCTGCTGGGCTAACTCGTGAAGGGACCTTTGGGGCGTTTTAAATAACTATATACCTTGCAACACGAGACAACGAATCGCGCAGCAAAATTTCAACCAATCAAACAATTTGAAAGGAATTCTAAATGTTGTGCACATATGACGATTTCACCTCTTTAACGAAAATGAAATAAATTTTACGAAAAGTGAAGAACATTGCCAGAAAATTGAAGGAAACGTCTCAAAATTTCACAGCAATAAGGAAATTTCACAAAAATTAAAGCAAAGTTCAGAAAAATTGAAGCAAAGTTCACATAAATGAAGAAACTTTTACGAAAACTGAAGACAACTTCTCAAAAATGTAAGAAAAATATCCGAAAATAAAGGACATTGCACGAAAATTGAAGCAAATTAAACGAAAATGAAGGAATGTTTGCCAAAACTTAACGAAAATTTAAGAAAACTTTCTGAAAATGAACGAATTTGCACGAAAATTGAAGCAAATCTCATGAAAAAGAAAGTAGAAATTTTACGAAAATTAAAGGAAATTTTCCCGAAAATAAAAAAAAAAAAATCACAAAAATAACATTTTTTACGAAAGTGAAAGACAATTTCTTTTGAAGAAAGTTTTCCCGAAAGTGAATGATATTTTACAAAAATTGAAAGAAATTTCCTTCCTTTTCGTGCAGTCACGATTTTCGGGAAATTGTTCTTCCTTTTTGTACAGTTTTTTCGATTTTCGGGAAATTTCTTTTAAATTATCGGGAAATTTTGCCAATTTTTGCAAAGTTTTCTTCAAAAGTCAAGTTTATCTCGAAAGTTTTCTTCAAAAGTCAAGTTTATCTTAGAAATAAAATGCACCCCCTAACTGCCTAATGGCTCACTCACTTGACACTTATTTGTTTATGCTTATAGTACATGGATCGCACACCATCAAATTTAGGACCATTTCACGACTTGACTTTAGACCCCCCCCCCCTCTTTCTTTTAACCTAAGTTTTTATATTCTAAAACAAATTACCATCAAGAAATATTGTGACCAATTTTGATTCAAACTACACCTAGTGTCGTCGCCAGCATCTTCAATGTTTTATAGGTGTGTGAGAGGCGTAAAAATTGGCTGGAACGTCATCCGTTAACTGTACCCTCATGGTAGCGCTATAAGCCTTCTGCTAAGAGGCTTTTTATTGAAACCCGTGGCAATAACAAAATGTGTGGCTTCAATGCAAGGCGAAAGAGTTGGTCCAAACAATCCTGCGTACTAATACAAGGGCGTACACATCCAATCGAACTATACCTTTACAAAAAAATGGTTTTAATTTCGGAATTGTCACAAGCCTGTTTCAGTCCTGTACCAAGGCTGAATGGCCATGAAATGACCACGGAAACCCAAACAGACATCCACACCCCTGAAAGGGTTTTCACATGTCCACTCATGACGGGGGTGATCAGGCTCTGGATTCAGGGCCTGGTCACCATTGTCTTCAACCATAGTTTGCACACTGTTGACAGGGTAAAAACCAGAAACAAGAAATTCTTTAACTGAATCTCTTTTATCTATGGCACATCTTTTTGAAACACTGCCCTCACAAAGGGATCCCTATCTTTGAAGGTTTCATCTACGAGAGATGCAATTATGGTAACCGAATTCTGCCTTCTATTTCAGGATATGAATGTGTTGCTCAGGACGGTAGGATACCTTGGATTAATGGGGAGGGGGCTTTGCGTTTGCGTAATAAATATAATTATGCATATGATATACATATGAATTTACTATACAACTTGGCACATTATTAGGGGGCAAAGCCCCCTCCCTCCTCCCCGGCCCCATAGGCTCATACAGGCCTCTTACTTTGACAGAAAGTTAGTTATGCAGTTCTCAGAATTACTGAAATGATGTGATTTAATAATCAACTGAAGACGATGATGTTTCATAAGTGTGCCCAGGACTGTACCCAGCTTAAACCCTCAGGACAGTTGTCCAAGTCTCACAATGTGTAAAGTATACAAGTACATAAAAGGTAAATTAGAAACCAATGGTTCTGTAGTTCCGATGCCGTGTTTTTTAGATGCTGTTGTAGTGCAGATGGGATGATAACGTTATTATGGACTATCATAAAATATCACTCCTTACATTATAATTTAAATATGAAAATTTAGAGATCTGCTTAATTTCATTTTGTTAGTCAGCCCCCAGTAAGACTCCATTTGAATTTCAAGTCAGCATGTTGCATGGCCCCTTCCTCTCCAAACGAAGAAATGTTGAATATTATTAGTCATATAATTGAAGTAATTTTGTAACCGTGGAAGAAAAGAAGAGAGTATTTTTTATCCATCCTGAATTACAACGTCATATTTCTTATTGGAGGGAAAAGAGGCATTTCATCCTCATCCTCATCCAAACACCAAATGGCTTAATAAACTCTTGACATCTCTGCATATGCATGCTCTCAAGTTCATCCATGAATTGGGCTGGAGACTTAACTTGATCAGGGAGGGCATAACTCATGGGGAGGGAGGGGGGGGGAGGTAGGGGAGGCTAAGATCAAACAATTGATCAAAGAATATTCTGAACTTTTAAAATATCACCTTAAATTGTGTATGTGGGTGCTGGGGATGGGGTACGTCTTTGAGGAAAAAGATTGAATCAATGATTTATTCAATAATGAAATGTAATAGTCCAGATTTTAAGTGAAAATCAAAATATTTTGTTGAAACAACTGTGTTTGGAGGTGTTATAAATTTTGGGGACCCACCAGCAATTAAACAGTTGAACCAGGGACGCTAGATTGTCAAGCTGATGCTATGACCACTAGATGACTGAGGTCTCTTAATTGCTTAAGTTTTTATATAATTAAACAGCCATATATCATCTGCTAATGATAATCAACCTATGAATGAAGCATCTGAATGAATGGAATAATTGCATAATAGAGACATTTGTCTGTAACTTCAGGAATTTGTTACTGCATGGAAAAGTTTGAATAGATATATTTCAGGTGGAAGGCATCGAGCGTATTGAAAATGCAATGAATATTTATTGCACTTGAGGGATATGGGTGGTGGAGTCATGAAATATATCGGGGCTTAATTCCAAGATGTGCGGGCGCTTATATTCCAAGCTGTGCGGTGCTTAATTCCAAGCTATGTGTGAGCTTAATTCCAAGATGTTTAATTAAGCTATATGAATTAGATGAATGGCAGCTTTTTCAACTAATCACCGCATGAATTTTCCTAGCAACAAAATCTGCGTAACTAAGCGGGAAACATTCTAGGCGGTACTGGTACAGTACAGCAAGCTAGCGGCGCGCGCTCACGTAGTCAACGCGATTTACTGCACAAAGCAAATTTCTGCACACACAGACTGAGTATTGACAAAATGAGGAACAAAAATTGCGCTTACGGGCCCGCTGCGGGCTTTGTAAATCTGATTGCTATTACCCAAAACACTTAGCAAACTGAATTTTATTTATCTCTTTTGCTAATAAGTGTAAAGCCTCCGGAGAAGTGCATAAATGGGTCAAAGCTTTCGGCAGGTCTCGCAAACATCTAAATTTCAATGCATTAATAACACAAGAATGCGAAATTTGAGGTTTGGTTGCTCCACCTAGTTACCGTGTTGCTATGGTGGGTGTGGCTTAATTCGTAACTCAGAGACGTTAATTCCAAGGAGTGTGCGAGGCTTAATTCCAACAGGAATCATTTATATAACAAATCCCCGATTCCTAGCTGTGTGCGGGGGCTTAATTCCAAGCTCGGTGTGGGGCTTAATTCCAATTTCAAGCTCGGTGCGGGGGCTTATTTCAGAGCTGTGTGAGGAACTCAATTTCAAGCTGTGAGATTGAATTCCAAGCTATGGGGCTTAATTCCAAGCTGTGTGGGGGAGGGAGATTAATTCCAAGCTGTTTGTGCTTGAATCCAAGCTGGGGGATAAATTTCAAGGTGGGTGTGTGTTTGTTGGGACGGGGAGGGGAGGGGTTAGGGGTTACTAAACTGTGTATGGATGTTACTTGTCCCTCTCCCTAGTTGTGGGAATAGATCTTTGATTGGTAGGTGCTAATATACTATAAATATTTGTGTATTAAACTGACAAGGTTTTACATTAAGTTTTAAAATGTAGAAAATGTAGATTGATATATTGGGCATTTAACAGTCATCAACAGTTAAGGTTATATAAAGATAACTCACCTGTGAATGGATGAGGATGGTTGAGGACGCACCAGGATTGGAACCAGGAACATCTAACTAGGCACGATATGACCATTTGACTAAAGTATTTGTTTCTTTGAAGCTTTTAGATAATTACACAAAGTCACTAATGATGACCAACCCGTGAAACATTCTTTGCAACTGTTGCGATTGTTCAGCATTGAGAAGGAATGCACTTCAAATGTAATTCAAAGATGGCAGTCTTGTCATTGTCTAATTCATATAGTTTTTGTCCTGGGAGAAGAAAAATGCTTTTACAGGCAATAAACAAAGGAACTTAGATTTATGAGTATAGTAATTTACAACATTACAAAAGAGATTAATTGAATAGAAATTTACAGGTTGTGGGTGGAGTCAATATACATACTTTTCAATCTTAAAATTGATAAATTAATAAAATATGACATTTTAACAACACAAGCATGTGCACACTACTTAACGACATAAGCTTGCCATATTGGAAACAAAACTGGTATGCACTTGTAAAGATTTGAAAACTTAATGATTTTGCACTAAGCCCAATCCACACATTACTATATATGATATCGACACCAAAAAATACTAGGGACCATCTTTGAGTCATGATTAATCAATGTGCCAAATTTGACATGCGACTGATGTATGATTCACGAGCTGTTTTCAGTAAACACACATTATGCCCCGCCCACAATTCATACCAGTGATTTTAAACAATTCTTATGAAATAGGCATCTACACCAACCTAACACCTTATTTATGCCAAAGAAGATACCAACGAATTATATGGTTATCTAAATGTAAGCATTTGAAGATTCTGTTACATTTTGCCCGGCTCAGTCATTAATATGCACGATATCGATACTAAAAACAACAGGGATCATCTATGAGTCATGATGCATCTATATGCTAAATATGATATGGCATAGATGTACTGTACAGGAGATATCGTGTTTACAAGCAAAGCGTGTGAGACATACGCACACACATATACATACACCTCACATAAATACACGTCACATACATACATGCATGCATGCATGCGTTCGTGCGTGCGTTCGTACGTTTGTGCGTGCGTATGTAACGTACGTACGTACATACATACGTGCATACATACGTGCGTTCGTGCATGCGTATGTGCGTGCGTGCATGTATACATGCATATTTGCACACATACATACATACATACATACATACATACATACATACATACATACATACATACATACATACATACATACATACATACATACATACATACATACATACATACATACATACATACATACGTACGCACATACATACATACATACATACATACATACATACATACATACATACATACATACATACATACACACATACATACATACATACATACATACATACATACATACATACACTGCGCAGACGACTGCATAGGTTCGGATTTTAATAGTATCGGAACTTAAAAGGCTATGACTTTAGGAAATGTAAGAAAATCTGCAGCTAATTAGATTGATAGTCAAAGAAACACACGAACTGACCAACATGTGGAATTAGAGCGTTGATACTATTGCAGGTGTTCACTTACAAGAGCGAATCCACATTAGGTTATAAAGGATTTTTGAAAAGCACAAAAACTCGAACACACGCCCTGCCGTATCGAAGTGCTTATAGATCTAAACAGGGAGCAGCAATTTAAGCTATTACCTAATACAATAGCACTTAAAAAGAATTATATCAAAATCGGTTAAAAATCGACTATTTTACAGCATTTTGAATTTTAGAGCCCTATTCTAATGAATTATGCAAAGTGATTGTTATTTCAGGTCCGTAACCAGGAATTTGAAAGGGGAGTTCGTTTTTCGTATAAAAGTGGCACTGCAAAAAATATTGAAATTGCGGGTTTTAGATTTAAAAACGACACTTTTTTAACAAAAAGGGGTTAAGGGATTTTAAAAAAGGATTCATTTTTCGTATAACAGGGCAACAAATTTTGAAATTCCGGGTGCTTATTATATTTTCAGATTTTAAAAGAGCAACTTTCTCAAGAAAAGGGGTTCGTTCAGTCAGCTATACGGCCTGGTTATTTTGTGACATAACAACAATAAATTCTATGAACTTTCTTATGTTAACCTATTGGTTTTCAATTTGAATATGACAAAGATATTTTGAATTTCCGTCATACCTTCTATCAAAATTTAGCAGGAGAAAAAAAGTCTAATAATATTTAGTGACTGAAAGTAAGAACAGAAATCACAATTTTAACTGTCTTTCCTTTCCATACATCACAACTTTTACATAAATCAAAAATGATTAAACTTTGATTGTCATAACTCGGAAACCACAAGCGCTATGACGTAATTCAAGGACTAAGGATAAAAGGATGTTCTGAATAGAATTTAAAGCTTTTTCTGGCCTTTTCTACTTACCTAGCCATATACCTTCATGTTTATAGGCTATGGCAATTTTGCTTCATTTTGAATAACTTGCAGCCAACATTATGTTACCAGCTTTAGCTGTAGTTTTGGATCGAATAAACTATAAAAAAATAAAAAAACACATGCATACCAAGGTCAAATCTGCACCGAACCACCTTTATCAAAATTGAATGACAAATTTGACCAAAATATGGTCAAATTTGTCCATAATTACCATAGTATGATCAAATTTGACCATGTTATGGTCGTTCAATGTTGACCAAAGTTGGTTCGGTGAAGAGTTGACCATGTTGTGGTCCAATTTGACCATTCCGTTTTTAGAGTGTGGGTAAAAAGATCCATGTTTGGCTGGTATCCTGCATCTATACAAGCTGGAATCCAGGACAGGACTGCTGCCGACAAACCAAGAAAAAAGGCCAAATATGAAATACCGTGGCGGAACAGTGGAAATGTTGTCTTTCGAGTTCGAGTTTATAATAATGCGAAGATATGCATATATTTAGCCAAATCAGTATACTGCTCAAAATTGCAAGTCTTCCGGGCTATCCCTGGTTCCAAATTCCCCGTCAAGGACTGCTGGGTACCACCCGGAATAGCTTGGTTCAAGAAGGGAGTTGACATAGATGCCAACATTTAAGCATTCAAGCACTTGCAATTGCACATTCGGCGCCTACAAGTGCGATATACGCATCAAAACATCTATGTCACCTCTCTCATATTCGAAGCTCTTTGTACGTTTGGCATCAACCCTCTCCCCTTCCCAGGTACGCATGTACACAGTCGAGTGAAAAGTGAAACGTAATACCTTTACATATGTGTGTGGTTCTTCGTGCATTTATGTGGAGCGAAATTGAAGATGAACATAACCAAAACATGCACGTATCTATAAAGAAAAAACCCAGCAGACATAAACATTGAACGCAGCATGCATACAACGAAGAGTATCGGTATAAAAATCCAGTGGCGTGGCTCCCCCCCTCCCGATTTGTTATCATTATTTTAGTATTGAATTTGGATACTAAAAAAGGTAATTTTTTTCCCCCAAACAGATTTTGCCCCTCCAACTAAAATCTCTTGCAGCCGCAAATGCTGAAATGTTAAAATCCTTTCTCTACATGACACACCCATTCCTCTGTCTATTTGTACGCGTCTCGTACGTTTTGGCATAACCTCTTCCCTATTCGGTGAATATGAATCGTATGTTCGTAATCCCTCACTGCTGCACTGTATATGGTCCCACTTTTAAATATTGCTCCGTCATCTCTCTTGACCCGTTGCGTCAGAATGTGGAACTAGCTGTTAGTCTGTCAGTCTGTTAGCATCTTGCAGGCATACTCTCCTTTACAAAGTGTATGTATGTGTGTGTTTGTGTGTGAAGGGGAGGGGGGAGGGGGGGGGGCATGCGGGATACACAATTTGCTCCATAAAGCAATTCTGCCGGAAAGTTGTGAGGACAAGTCCCCCTTGCTCCCTCCTCCAGGAATTACGGTCCTGATTGCAGGGAATATCAGAACAGTTTGAAGTTTACTTTGTCATTCGATGAGGTTTGAAATTACCATGCAGTTTAGCCCCAAGAGTTTTTGCCCTCGGCAGCCAAATTATGTCATGCTGGTTTGTAAAATAATAAAACAAGACTTGGCGACTGATAAACTACTTTCTCTAAAAGTTTGATAAAAGCATGTCCATAAAATTGAGCAAGAACCAATATTCGTGCACAAAAGTTCACTGTCGTTCAAGTTTTGCTCTTACAGTCTTACAGTTTATATGGGAATATACCACCATTCAACAGTCAAACACATATCAAATATAAACCGGGTTTACTTAGGGGCATGAATTTTGGAGGGGGGGGGGGCGTAAGATCCCTTAAAACGTATTATTAAGGCTTTCACCTCTCTATCTTGGTCCAAAGTTTTTGGTTCTAAAGTTGCAGGTTTTGATCCAATCTTTAGAATTTTTGGCCCTAAATTGTAAACTGAAAGCATTTTGGTCCACAATTGACTTTTGATGAGGATTATTGGTGCAAACTGGAAAAGTTTCGGTCCGAAAGTAACGGTAATTCAATCGATGCGAATATAAATGTAAAAATATAGTATTTTATGACTTATTTGACATTTCAGCTAATTATATCGAAAGCTGTGACATTTGATTTATTTTCAATGTGAATGAAAATGTGCGTCAGAATGTGGAACTAGCTGTTAGTCTGTCAGCATATTGCAGGCAGATTCTCCTTCACAAAGTGTATGTATGTGTGTGGGTAAAGAGAGGGGAGAAGGAACATGCGGGAAAAACATCTTGCTCCATAAAGTAATTTTGCCAGAAAGTTGTGAGGACAAGTCCACTTTGTTCCCTCCTCCAGGACTTACGGTCCTGATTGCAGGGAATATCGGAACAGTTTGAAGTTTACTTTGTCATTCGATGAGGCTTGAAATTACCATGCACTTCAGCCTCAAGAGTTTTGGCCCTCGGCAGTCAAATTATGTCATGCTGGTTTGCAAAATGACAAAACAAGACTTAGCGACTGATCAACTACTTTCTCTAAAAGTTTGATAAAAGCATGTCCATAAAATTGAGCAAGAACCAATATTCGTACACAAAAAGTTCACTGTCGTTCTTGCTCTTACAGTTTATATGGGAATATACCACTATTCAACAGTCAAATACATATCAAATATAAACTGGGTTTACTTAGGGGCATGAATTGAGGCTTTCACCTCTCTATCTTGGTCCAAAGTTTTTGGTTCTAAAGTTGCAGGTTTTGATCCAAACTTTAAAATATTTGGCCCTAAATTGAAAATATTTTGGTCCACAATTGACTTTTGATGAGGAATATTGGTGCACACTGGAAGAGTTTCGGTCCAAAAGTAACAATAATTCAATCAAAGCGAATACAAATGTCAACATATATTATATTATTACTTATTTGACATTTCAGCTAGTTATATCGAAAGCTGTGACATTGATTTATTTTCTGGGAGTTAGAGGGTAACTAATCACTCAATGCTCACCCCACTTGAAATGTTTATACCCATTAACAGATGGGTGGAAAAGTCTGTTTAAGAACTGAATATTAAGAATGATCTAAAGTTCCACTGAAACCTCCTGTTTTGCAGGGATCTATACAGGTATAGTGTACTTTTTCTCCGCAAACGAATTAATTTATGTCTCATATATAACAGGATTTTGCTTATAAATGAGAGTTAAATCCTTCCTATATACTGATATATATAAGTACCACACGGCTTGTTTTGTTCTTTCGACATACTGACATATGAAACTGTTACTGAAGTTCTGTATAAATATGCAGTTTTGCTTCCAATTCTCTTTGATGCTACAAGACAAGATGAATCTACAGCCTATGCATTTGAATTGCTCAATCTAATAATTCGTTTTTTCTCGATCAACTTAGATAACAACAACATTGTAACACCAAGACCAAAAAAAGGTCACTCGGCAAATATGTAAATATTATGGAACAGATAATATACAATATATTCATGTCGTGCACGTGGTAGATTTTGAAAATGATAGGTAAGAATATTTAAATTTAAGATTATCAGAAAATCACAATTTTACACGGCGTCGAGATTATTATATTCAGTAACAAAATAGTTGATTTATTCATGAATTCAACGAACGCATATAGAAAAGTAGCATGCAGATAATACGAACGTTCACGAAGAGTGTGGTTTGTTTCTAAAACATGCAGTTGAATGAAATGATTTCACACCTTGGTATAAAACACTTTTAAATTTTAATTTTTAAAAATGGATTTCTCGCTGCTTGTTATTTTCCTCTGTTATCAACTATTTCAATTCCATGTTGGCGTTGTGATTGGTCAAGGCGACGCCACTATTTGTGATAGTTTGTCATCAGGATCCGTACCCACCGCTGCCAACGGAATCATAACGCCTATTCGGTACCATGCAAGATTTCCATTGATTGGTAAGAAATAATTCATGTAAAGTAGGCAAATAAACAGTTTGTAACACAAGGGAGCTGTTACAGCTCCCTAGTAAAACAGTGATATACAACTATATATATATGATATTGAAACTTTTAGGGATTGTAGAGAAGAAATAGGTCTTGACTACGTGGTCCAAAATTGACGATAATTTCTCCAGAATGTTTTTTTTTTTTTATCTTTTTTTTACGGGGAACTATGGGCCCATACTAAACTTTGAGTCATTTGATGATGGTGCATAACACCTTTCTACTTCGGCCTAAAAAAGGGCCCAAAATATCAGGTGAACCCCTATTTGCCCTATCAAAATGGTATTTGCAGAAGATATCTCGAAAGTCCCCAAAACTTCCCCTTTCTGCTGCAAAAAGACCCCGAACTTTATTCTTTTATCATATATGTTTCAATGGGGCAAATAATTACTTCCGTGCTAAAGTAGGCTCCATAAGCACAGATCACAAGACGGCAAATGGGTAGGAAGTAGGGGAGGGAGGCAAGCTGCCCCCTGAGCAGATTTCACCTTCATGATTGCTTTCTGCCCGGTTGAGAGGTGAAATAACAAAATTGTTAACATAAATTTGAAAAATGTTGTAAATTTATTGGTTATTTTGGTAAAAGTTCCCAAATTTTGGGAAATATTTCTCAAAACTGCCCAAAATTTCCCGTAAGCTGCCCAAATTTTCTCAAAAACTGGACAAAATTCCCCGAAATTGAAGAAAATTTTCCGATATTGAAGAAAATTACCCAAAATTGAAGATAATTTCCCTAAAATTCAGGAAATTTTCCGAAAATTACGAAATTTTCTCGAAAATTGAAGGGGATTTCCTGATTAGTAGCAACTTTTGATGGAAACTTAATTTACCAGTGTAATTTAAACTATCACCGGAATTTCCCCTGAGATGTGACCCTCCCTACGCCCCTGCAAGGCGGGGGTAGGGCAGGGGGGGGGGGAGGAGGGGGTGCCAGGTCCTTTTTTGTAAATGTCAGATCATATTTTACATCTTTGTATTTGCAAGGTTTGACACAACTGTATCTAACATTTTGATTTATTTTTTATTCTTTTATAATTGTGTCTGAGTAAATGGCATATTGGCCAATATCTAATTTGTAATGATAAAAATGCATAATTTATTATGATAAAAATAATTATAGAAAAGACGTTTTTTTATTTTTCATTGTGGGATACTTCTCATTTCTATAAAAAATATTCAGTGTATAAAATCAAATTCCCATTTTTTCACTCATGAAGTTATAAGACCCGACGCCAAAATAACTTGTAATATTGACAAATCACTATCTGTACTCTTACATTGCTTTGCTTGGCTGACTGGCATACCGTCCCATGTTATAACAACATATATTAATATATTTAAGATATTCCTGGTTATTTGTAGATATTATGAACTTACAGTACAAATAAAAAACATATTTTGATACAAATTATTCAGTATATAAAAAGCCCATTTTTGTTGTTGTTGTTGTTAATTTCGAAAATTGTAGGAGACCCGATGCCATAATACTAGCTTGCGGTATTAGAAAACCAACATCAATACTCTTACATGCGTCGTTTCGTCTGGGTTACTGGTCATACATTCCCATTAATGTCCCATTAATGGGAACATTTGACCAATGGTCAGCGCCATTAACACAGACACATTTTTCAGCCTCTATACCTATAACGTACGTGCGGAACTTCAAACGGCTGGGAGAAAAATCCTGACATTGGAAATTTTGGATGCGCAAAACATTAAGCGTAATACTAATACCTATGCTTTTTCCACTCCCATAACATAGGTTCACCACGCCGTTTTTGAGCTATTGCAAAGAGTATACCGTGACCCGTACTTGACCCCTATGTTGTAGACGTGTTTCAGGTTGATAAGAATATATGCGTAGACACAACAGCAGCTGCCCTGGCCTAGATCTCGGTCGCCATCGTTCTTCGCGTTGTTTTTACATTGAACAGTTGAGATAGTGCTTGAATTTCTATCCGTTTGCTTGTTTGTTTCAAAGATTCATCTTTGGGAATTATTTATACATACATTTTGTATAATACTTTGAGTGTTTAATTCAAAACCAGTCTTTCCTAGAATCCTACGCGAGTTAAATTGAAATTTTGTGGCAAGTTGTCCAGTGTGTACTGACGCTGTGACTTATTTCCTTAGGATTCAATACAGTAACACAGTGTGAAACCTGTCAGTGACGGTCATACTCACACGATCTGTCACTAAAAGTTCACATAAAAGTTGGTATGATAACTGGGCGCTTAGCCTGGACAATCCGAGATGTATATGTAATACTTCACTATAATTTCGTGACGATATATCTCTTTGTAGGCCTACTGAGTGTGAAAGGTATAACAATAAGGGAGTTAGCTAACCTCGTTGTCCGTACTATTAAACCATACAAACCTCGGATTGTATTGTGTGTACACTGCAGCATTAACCAGATCAAAACAATGCGCTCATTGATTGCGTGCAGTATGATGAAGAGAACGACTGATTAGAGGATGACTCACCTAGAGAGACAAACGTTTGGCGCATGCCCAGAACCAATTCCTAATGTTCCCATTAATGGGAATGCTACTGGACTGATACCGCCCTTGTTATAATGACACTAATGGATTTAAAATATGACTGGTTATTTGGCGATATTTTGGACACAAACAAATATTTTTATGAAAATTATTTAGTATATGTAAAAGGCCCAATTATCTGAATTTATGAGACCCGATGCCATTGAAGAACCCACATTTATACTCTTACATGCTTTTGTATGGATTACTGGCTGACTGGCATAGCGTCCCATGAAATAACGGCTGCATAACGACTCTAATGGATTTATATCCTTAATGTTTATTAGGCGATATTATAATTATGGACCCATAGTAAAAAATGAAAAAGAGATTTTAATAAAAATTCTTCAGTATATGAAAAAGGCCCTTATTTGTCTAAAATTATGAGACCCGATACCATAATAGCTTGCAGTATTGACCAAGCCCACATACTCTTACATCACTTTGTCTGGTTTTTGGGCATACCGTTGACATGTTTATACATGTTATGACAACACTAATGGATTCAAAAAAAGGATTGGTTTATTTTTATCGGTATATCTTATGTACAGTGTGCTATTCACTTCCGCGGCGGTTATTGATTGGTTGTCGGTATTTGTGTATGACCAATCAGAAACGCTGGATGGAGAGGGGGTAACACTTCCATATATGAGGTATATATACATGTGCCGCCCGAGCAATTGCCTTTTTTCAGAATTTTTGTAGTGCAGGTATAAAAATCGAATCTCTCATACTAAATAAATTGCATATTTTCATACTGCAGGTATCAAAAATCATCTATTTTCATACTGCATGTATCAAAAATCACTTATTTGCAGGTAGAAAAATCATAAACTGTCATACTGCAGTTACCAAAATCTCTCATACTGCATTCCAATTTTAAAATTCTGGGCGGCACACATACCTACCACTTTAGCGTGTAAGTGCTACCCCCCCCCCCCCCCCTCCCTCCTCCTCGGATTTATTTTCTTTACATATATGTGCATTTAATATAAAGATCATTAAAACACGCATTTGAAAACAGACATTTTGGTGTGAATGCTTTTAGAACGTATCGGCAATGACTTTGTGAAAATGGCGTGATTGTATTGTGATGTAGGTCAATCGAGGAGCGGTCGTCCAAAAAATACTTGAACGTCTTGAACTTGGCAATATATCAATACAAGGTAACTTTCTTAAGTAAAGATGTCCTCTAAGAGCGTCTAGGGGTTTACTTTTCAAAAAATTCCCTATTTTTCTAGGGACACTCCCTCCCAAACCGACTCGTGCCAGTGTGCTTGGTCACGCTTCTCACCTCGATGGGACACTCCTGGGATGTAGGCCTTATAATAATAATAATTAAAAGAGGTCAAATTTTACGATTAAAGACAAAAGACTGCCGTTTCTTTATTATTAGAAATCTCTACTTTGTATATCGTAATTACGAATTGTGAAAAATTCCTTCTTCGAAGGCCCAGTAGGGGCCGCGGGGACAAAGTCTCCTGAAACTTGTTATTTTAACCCTTTCGAAGCTCTAAACTGATCTAACATCAGCCCTATTGATATGCATACAATCGCAGTGGAATATGTTTAGAACTGGGGGACATATTTCAAATACGGCAATATGACAGCACTGAACTTGCAATTCCCCTTCCCAATCTCAACTTGAAATTTATAAATTTGATCGGTCTGATAATTGCAGGTGGGCCTTTTTCTTTTCTATACATTTTAAAATCGAAATAAGTGTAAGTCAAAAGTCGCAAAATATTACAGCATGTCAAGATCTAGAAAACTTCGGACCATAATTCTAGAAATAAGAAAATCAAATGGATTTAATCCCTGGTCCCCTATATTCCAACTACACAAATGCGGTGGGGTAGGAAAAGCCCTGAAATCCCTATGTGCCTAGAGGGCCGCCCGCAGATCAGCAGGGTCCTCAGAAACGTTCATAGGTATTTTCTAACATAAAAGCATTGAAATTCGGCCAATATTAAGACGAACAGAATCAACCTCTTTCATTGTTTGTACAACTGTACGTTGCCCCAGCATGCCCAGCCAGGGGTTCCAAATCAAAGTTACCCAATATTGAAATTCTGGGTGGTTTGCAACACACCGTCTGCTAATTGGTAATAGGTCATTTTTGAAAGTGTCATTGGAAATTTTAAACTTGCTTACCAGCTACCGAACTTATATATGTTATGATAATTGTTTATCGGACAGTTGGAACAAGGAAGCTCCTTGGTTGGAACATTATCTGATGTCCCAGTTTCGAAAAAAGGAATCTCAGGCTTTAGTTAAATAGACTTTTGACAATTCCTTATTTTCCTCATGTCATGAGGTGAATATCGTTGGATAATCTTAGCCAGGCCCATCAAACGAGGAGGAAGGGGTCCCTAAAGTCGGCCCTACAAAATCAAAACACATAAAATGTTAAAATTGCTAACTGGATTGGTTCATCCAGAATATCCTTTGTGTCGACTTAATCATGTTTGGTATGTTCCTTTTGTATGCTCAGGCTGAAAAGGGTCGTCTAGTCTAACTATACAAATTTGAGACTTCTTATGTATGGACTTTTTTGCACACAATACTTGATTGCTTACAACAACTATATTTGACTATAAGAAATTGTGTATAACCATGCAGTCCAAACAGCTGAAATGCAAGTCTAATCCAGCTGTATCTTGATATATAACACATAATAAGTCAATATTTCATGTATAGAATCAAGTTTTTTACTATACCATTTTATTCATTTTTTAGTCACGATTACGAGAAAACTCACTTTGCAGGCAAGATCACCCAATGGTGACGTAATAGGCACCTTTGACGACCTCCCCGAGGGTGCCGTGCAGTTAAATTGCTCTTACGCCCACGAGAATGCTACACTCATACTGGACGACGAAGATATCTTTCAGAATGGGGACGTAAACGTAACATGGTTGAACCCAGCTAATTACGATAATGACGTGATTTTTAGGTGAGAACCTTCAGATGTTTAGTCCTTGCTACCGCACCTCCCCCACACACAAACACATACCTGCATACTCAGGACCTCGTTTAAGGAATTTTGACTGGTCTCCAAACGTTGAAAAATCCGTCACCCTCTTCTGCCCTAGTTCGTATAGCGATTCCCAATTTCCCTACAGCAAAAATGGACCACCAATAAGAATGTTAAAACAAACCTTCGTCGATTTCAGCTGACTAACAGGGATTAGTTGGGTTAACTGCAGCTATAGAAATCGATGGAGGAGCTGGACTACCAACCAACTTAGGTGTAGGAACCAGGGCACATGAGGGCACGTCCCTCCACTTTCCAAAAAATGACAAAAGTGGCCTTCTGAAAATGAAAAGTTCCCCCCCTTCCCCATTACTGCCAAAGGTACAAGAACTGGTGAAATGTGGCACGCGCACACATTTTTTTTAATATAACAAAAGCGCATCTTTTAAAATAAAGTGCCCCTTAATTACTGACGCAATTCTACGAAACTGGCGACTTTTGTCAGTCACATGTACAGGGGGAATGTGTCCCCCTTGGAAACGTGCCCCTATACTCAAAATAAAGTGCCCCTTTTAATTTGTTGTTGTTTTATATCTACAGACCTACAAGTTGAGGGGATTATGTAAATGACTTGAGAAGTGCCCCTAACTGCATAAGAGGTTGTGCCCCCACTTTTCGAAAGCTTCCCACACCCCTGCCAACCAATCTAGAAATCCTCTATCTAAATACCCAATACAATTCAAGTTGAGCATCAATTTCTATTGGAGACAAGTTATTGCAGTGGATTTGACCATCACTGGTCTCTGCAATTTCCTGAGAAAGTTAAACACTAAAAAATACTTTAAGTTTTTGTCATCTTGATATTTTTTTGGAAAGTAATTTGGATTTGACCGAAAATGTGGGTGGAATCAAAACTGAAATATGAGGGGCCACGGTCACTTAGCATCACTTCCGGTGCCACTGACTCCGAGCGGTGTTGTGGTAATATGACAATCGGTTGTCAAACTGATTAATCAATGAAAGGATATTTTTATCGATTGGAGCTCTTCGGTGGATCAGTCTACCATGCAACTACAGGCGGTGTCAGAAACAGCTCTCCCGATATTTTCAAATATAATTGAAGTCTTTGTGAAGATTATTTAATTTAGAACTTTTTTTTTGCGTAGTTTTCTTATGCATTTAGCAGTTTAACGTGTATATCTATGTTTCTTCATTTTGCCTATCCATTTTATAAATTGAAATTATTCGAGCAACCATATTTAATTTCCTTATGATTATATCGTAGGCATTATCTTTAATTAAAGATTAATGTGAGGCGAAGTGTTTATATGCGTATCTAATGCACGGGGCATTACACGTGTGAATGGAACTTTAGGAGAGTCATTTGAGAATGTCATTCCTTCGAATCGTGTATTAAATACGCATATAAACACAATGCCAAAACATTAATCTTTTTATAAAATATTCGAGTTAGATTGCTTAAAATGCATAAAAAAAACAGCTAAAAAGAATTTACATATATTTCATGGCTTTTGAAAATGGAATAATCATGGTCGTGCATTAAAGGGATTTAATGCACGGGTCATAACGTATGATGCAAAACCTCTTTTTTTTAATGATTTAAGTTCAAGTTAGAAATGAGATACATCTCATATTTCGGTTTGAATTGTCAGTTCCTTATCTTATATCTTTAGACGGTTGTAAGGTATTTTAGTTGGAGGGGCAAAACATATTTGGGAGTAGGGGAGGCACAAAATGAACATATTTCTAATTATACATGTAATCTAATACAAAAAGACAATGATTAATATATATATATATATATATATATATATATATATATATATATATATATATATATATATATATATATATATATATATATATATATATATATATATATATATATATATATATTCATATATATATATATATATATATATATATATATATATATATATATATATATATATATGTATATATATATATATATATATATATATATATATATATATATATATATATATATATATATATATATATATATATATATATAATATATATATATATATATATATATATATATATATATATATATATATATATATATATATATATATATATATATATATATATATATATATATATATATATATATATATATATATATATATATATATATATATATATATATATATATATATATATATATATATATATATATATATATATATATATATATATATATATATATATATATATATATATATATATATATATATATATATATATATATATATATATATATATATATATATATATATATATATATATATTTTATTTTTTTCTTTCTTTTTTTTCTTTGGGAGCCTTGACCCTGTGGCAAGCCGCCAATGTTTACATCATATGTTAACTTTCTTGTTTAAATGAGAATATGGTTAAATGCAAACTTATAATGTCATCTTACAAAGAAATGAATCAGAGAGTACAGAGAACAGAGTGCAAGAAAACTGACATTCTCTTGCCGATGCATTTTGAAATTTCAGCAGCTTCCTATAGCCCTAAATGAGTACTTCCTAGTTGCCAACTTGCCATAATCTATCAAATAAAAAACAAAAAGTGGTAAATAAGATAGTTCAATATCTCTAAAATTGGCTAATCTGTGTACAAATTAAACTGGCACCCTCATGTTCATTTTTTCAAGAGTTTTTAAAGAACTATCGACATTTGAGAGGCAACATGGGTTTAATTAGCATATTGCTTTAAAATATAATCTAAACCATTAAAACAGCAAAATATTCCATTACAATTGGTTAAAAATTGACCAATTTACAGCAATTGAATTTTTAGCTGCTGTTATTGTGTAATTGTGACATCAATGGGGGAATGGTCCTTTATTATCTTTTGTAAAATTTTTGTTTTTTCTTCCTCTGTCAATGGATGTCTGAAATATAGAATTGAACTTCGGGCAACATTTGATGGAGCTTTGTCACAATCCAAATCATCATGTATCTAGAAATGACATTATGAAATTCACAAGCAGCTGAATTTGAAGAATAGACTTTAAAATTATATAAAGATTTTGAGATGTGTTTCTCTTAGTATATCACAAATTCCGGACAAATTAACAAATCATGAAACTTTGTTTAGTCATAACTTGAAAACTGAATAGCGTTTTACACATTGTAAAAACTCTTCTACTCAGAATTCCATGCTCTTTCACTTGTCTAAATCTGCTAGATGTCCATAGTCCTTTAATGTAATAAAAATACCTTTTTACTAATTGAAACAAGTTTCTTTTAAAAATTACTTCAGGCAGAAAAACTTAGAATTAGCTTACTAAAATATCATTTATTAAACACTCTCAAAAAAGTGGAGTGTTTATTTGACACCCGTCTGCCCGCACTGTCCGTTAAAAGAACATAGTGTAAGGCTGTCACTGGGGCAGGTATTAGGCAGCTAAATACATACTTTATAATTAAAATTAAAGGATAGGAATTCAGTGGTCAGGCAAACCCATATTATATGAAAGAGGACTTCAAAAGAAACAGAATGGCGAAGAAAGAAATGACAATCTTATTTAAGTTAAGAGATATTTCTGTATTTAAGTTGAATGTTTGGTATCATTTGTGATGAAACGACTGCACTAGTCAGACTAGTTGTGATGTCACAACCCCAGGTTCCTCAAAATCTTTAAGTATTCTATTATATTTTGTCCTGCGGCTTATAAATCATTGAATATGTCACGAAAATAGTAAAACAGAATCTATCAACTGATCAAGGGTAATCATAATTTACCACCTCAAGAAAGTTTTAGGAAAAATAATTCAAGTAGAAAAAGGTGAATAAATTTTCTTTAAAATGCATTAACAATTGTTAAGAAAGTGAGGATTAGGGCGGCAACCTTCCGTAGTAGACTTAATACACCAGTCATTTGTACACAAATAAGACAGACTTTAAACTTGAATATCTCCTTAAAGGAATAAGATATTGAACTTTTCACCATTTTATTTCTCTATATAAAGTCCTCCTTCAAGATAAACTTGCTTGACCCCTGAAGAATCCTTTAACGTTCCATTGTTTTTCTGCAGGTGTACTTTCCTGACGTATAGCCAATGGTTGTATGCCACGCTATCTCAGGAAAAAATACACGAAAACTGTTAAGCAAGTTAAGATGCAATCTCACAACTATGTTCTGATTTCATTTATTTCTATAAAATAAAAACAAAATGAGACAGAACTGAAAACTCCTAAGTATATGGGCATACGGAACACTGGACATAAGACATGGTCATCCCAGATGGTCTTTTAATTATCAGATTACGTAACAACGAACTGTAGCTTCTAAGTTTGCTAATCAAAGTTTGAAAAAGTTTTACTATATGGAAAAATTGTCAAAGATAAGACAGCTCAAAATCTTTGATGTAAGTCTTTGAATTTCTGTTCAAAAATACATTCAATGAAAATCGTCAGACTATTTTGTCCTGCTAAATTTGAATAAAGGGTACGATAAAGATTCAAAACCTCTTAGCCATATTCAGCTGCTCCCATTGGTAAAGGATTAAAGATCAATAAGTTAACATAAGAAAATGTATAGGTTTTCTTGATGTGATGTCACAAAATTTCCATACAATTTGCATAATTTATTATAACAAGGCCTGAAAAGGTCAATTTGTAACCGATTTTGCTAACTGTCTATAGATAATTAGACGATAGTATATGCATGTCAATCGATATATATCATAACAAAATTCAACTTAACATCATTGAAAATTTTCATTCTTTCAACAGGTATATCTTCCGTCACCGCCTGGTGACCTTGTATGGGCAGAACAAAGTCCACTTATAGGTTATATATAACTCTTTTCTTACGTTTTTCATTTCAAGTTATGCATGGGTTGGGGTATGTTAATGTTTTTCACATCTATCCTCAAGAATAGAAAATACTAGCAATATGTCGAGGAAGAAAAAGAAACGATATCTTTGTTAAGAGGTGCAGTGGTTCAGTGGTGCAGTGGTTAAGGAGTCATGCTCGTATTCAAAACGTACCGGGTCCGATTCCCGTCATAAGCGCGTGTCCTTAAATGATTAGTTCAGTGGTCAAGTATGTCCATCTAATATGAAAGAGGAATACAAAAGAAACAAAATGGTGAAAAAAGCATTGCAAATTTCTAATCCGTTAACGAGATATTCACGTTTAAAGTTTGGTATCATTTCTGTAGAAACGACTGAAATCAGACTAGTTGTGATGTCACAGCCTCAGATTCCTCAAAATCTTTATGAATTTTAGAGAAAGTTTATTTAATCTTTTAAATATATAAATTATTTTCCCTCAAACTTTTTTCAGCTTGTATATTATAAATACCTTTCCTATATTCAGTTTTACTACTTTTTTGACATATCCCATGGTTTTGAAGCCACAAAATTGCAAGACAAAATATGACAGAATACATAAAGACTGAGGATTCTGAGGGTAGGTCTATGACATCACAACTAGTCTGATTTCAGTCGTTTATACACAAATGATACCAAAATTTTAACTTAAATATCTCCTTCACGGAATAAGATTTTGGAATGCTTTCCTCACCATTTTGTTTCTTTCCTATAAGATAAACATGCTTGACCACTGAACTAATCCTTTAAGCAAGACACTTTACTTGCTTCAGTCAACTCAGCTCTAAAATGAGTACCAGCACTGCTAAGGAGGTATTCTGCGATGGACTGGCGTCCCGTCCAGGGGGAGTCATGTCATCCTCTTGCGCCACTGAAACAGGGGATAAGCACCGGCTCTATGAGCTATATAGCTCGGATGGATTATGGATTTAACTTTTTCTTAGGATATAGCATCAAATTACCGCGAGTAATGAACTACAATTATTTCCATGCATGAAGCCCCACCCTATTGTGGAAATAATCCTCTTGCCGGGAGGTGAATTCCCTCCCACGATCGAGGGACATCCTATAGCCAATTCTGCATGAATAATCGGGAATTAAGTATTCAGGAGCACTGTGGACTGGTTTAATTGTTATATCAACAGTGAATAACGGAATATATATATAAACTTAAAAGTTTTAACAATAAAATACCAAATATGTTTTTTATTTTTTATTATACAAGGTGTACTTGGGGATGGGATGGGAGGGGGTGTGTCAATAGTAAATTCCTCAAATTTATCATGGAATATCGTCGATCTGCAACGAGGTTGACTATAAGCACTGCAGGCCAAATTTCCTTAATTCCAAGTTATACTTTCCACCTATCAATAGCATTCCTCTACAATTCTGAATAGAAAGTAAATGAATATGCCTACATTTTAAATAGACTGATACAAAATAGTATGATAACCAGATTGAAATACGTTGCTTTGTACACTTATTGCAGGCCTGCGACAATTTCCCACTCTGATGCCAGACGGAAGTTACGTAACGATGCGTCAGACGACGTCATCAAACGAAGGCAATGTAGCAATTGTACCTACCACTACCACCCAAACATCTACGGCTAGCAGCTTTTTTATCGACTCAAATCAACTGTTGAGCGTCCTGAGTTTTGCAACAAATTATTTGCTTGTAACTTTATTCTATAAATGAATACGTCCGACCGTATTACGGCTTCCTAAAACCGTTTTACTTGTTTGTCAGATTGTCGGCAGTTAAGGCAGATCGACGTGTTTGTATGAAAGTATAAAGATAAAAAAGATGGTGTATTCCTTAGTCCTTTGCACAGCCGTAATTCTCATTTGGAAATTGGGGGGACATATCCTCTTATCCAAAAAGTGGGGAGACAAGAGGCAAATTTTCCTCCAAATGTACTGAATTTTTAAAATTCTGCTGAAGAGTTGGGGAGGGGAAGGATATGTCTCCCTGTCCCCGGGATTTACGGCCCTGGTTCTTTGATAGTCTCCTTTGTACTTTATGTAAGTTAAGTGACGAGACCTTTGAACACTTATTTTAGAATTGTCATGTTATTAGAGCTTTTTCGAAAAATGCTATTGAAAATATCATTTTCAGTAAATTTTGGTTAAAATGATGTTATCAGCTGGGTCTTTATCTATCTGGCAATCGTTTTTATACAAGAAGCAGCTTTCTTTAGCAGAGAGAGGTTTCGAAATGTTGTACTTTACAACTTGAAGTGTTAAAAATTTACTATTTTGTTTTGATTTTGGGAAAGTATGGATGAATTATGGAATCTGGAGCGAAAATCATTTACTTTCCTATTTGATCAACGATTAAAAGAGAGGAATTTTAAAATTGATATCTTTTGTATGGTGATTTTGTTGCATTTTAGCGTGAAAATTGTGACCTCCCCCCTACACACACACACACACTTTGACTTTTTTCCCCACTTTCGATAGGTAAATCCCACCTGTGAGCTGATGAGCCTCATAATTATTCAAAATGGATGGGGGAAATTGATTCAAATTCGATATATATTGTACGTTATACCGTTAAATATGATTTCATTTGTAAAAAATATCCGAGTTGCATCTCAGTTCCTGTATATACAGATATTTAAGCAAAGTTTGTTGTCAAATTTGTTTGTCTAATCATGATTTTAGAATAGAAACTGGGCAATGAAATTCCATTTGAGCAAAGATTTTGTATGTTTTGTGACCTATGGGTTATGTTAACAGGTTGAAGACGATTTTTTTTCTTATTGTTTAATCATTCTACATAGATTCTAGAAACGATTTTATCCCTGCTTATTTCATATTTCCCGACAAAGAATTGTTTAATTTCAAATAACTTCCCTAGATTTCCATCTAGGTAAAAAAACAAGATTTGTTTAAAAGTATTTCATGTCGGTAAGGTGAACCTACCATCGTATTAATTGAGGGGCACATGACATTTGATAACTCTTGTAAATATTTTCCCTTCAAAGTACGTCTCAGTGCTTACATTGTTCTAATGGACGGTGGCGTACATGTTATCTATCATGTTCTTGAATAAATCGCTATCTCGAGAATACTGAGCACCAATCAAATTATTTTCAACAGGTTTTTTTTAAAGATTTTTATCCCCAAAGCATAAGCGGCGCCACCGGTGTTTGCATAGTAATGAAGAGGAGGGGGGTGGAAGGTGGGATCATTCACTTCTTTTTAAATTTCAATAACAAAATAAAGACAATAAAAAAAAATACCCCTTGAAAGTAATTTTCCCCTCCAAATCATAACAATTTCTATTATGAACTTTTTATTTTGCCTTCGTATAAAACAGTACCAAAATTTGGACAAATTGGTGGGCCAAATGAACTGGTGGCCTTGATACGCAAAAAAAAAAACCTGATAATTTCAAATGCTAAAATGTTATATACTTGTAAAATGCAACTGAAATTGCCAATTGTGTTTCAGTTTGTTTGTATAGAACTTCAAGGTACTATAAAGTGTTGACGACTATAGTGTGATAGTTGTAATAAGAACAAGGGATGTATATCGTTTTCTTATATACTTTGAAGTAATTTTTAACCTATGATTTTTGCTCAAAAACATATAAATAGGCTATTTAAAACCTTTATTATGTATTGTTAGATTCAGTATATTTGGTCATTTGTATATCTATGTCAAGTTTTCATATATTACTATAATATATAACATCAGCAGAGCTGTAGATTGTTATGGTTATGTGTGTTTTTATGAATCAGTGTTTGTTCGTATTAGAGTATTTGGTCATCCGGGCATTTTAAACATCCGGGACTCTTTTTTGGTGAAAACATGCTACGATTTGTGCACAAGTTAACACCACGTTTTATTCTACGTACGCACGATACATGTATTTTAAACTTCAAAATGATCTTTTCTACGATATTTCCTCCACATTTGCAATAATTTCCTGCAAAATTACCAAAGCGAACGTAGAGATTTAGGCCTCTAAAGGTGACTGATTTCACACTGGCTGTAATGCTCTTGTTTTCACCGACAAACTGGTTGTTCAGATTTACGACGTTCTTGTGACGTCATCCCAAATACTTGAATTCAGGCATCATTTTCTAACATGATGTATTCATCATTTGCTAAAAGGTTCCTTTACCAGTTTACACTGTTACTGTACATTTATGATAATCGTGATGAGAAATGTGAAAAATATGGATGAACTTTTGAAAAACATATCCTAATGTTTGTGTCATTGGAAACGATAAGATGTTTTCTTAGATGGAAATATATATACCGTAAAGATTCCAGAGCTTTTTTTTCATGAACCAATTCATTTCTTTTGGAGCCTGGGTGTGTGAAATTATACTTACAAAATATTGGTAGGGGTTTATGTGTCATACTAAAGACAAAGTAGGCCTATTCTTTCTTGATTTTTTTTTTTCAAATAGCAAATCCATGCATACACCTGCAGAACACGTCCATTGTACTGAGACAACGTTGTTCTAAAAGGGCGTTTCAGCTGACGTCATGAGGTCACATGACTTTGTTTGCATCGCCATTTTGTCAGGCGAGCGATCGTCTGCTGTAAACTTATTTAGACTGACAAACGCTTGTATGTTGTTATATAAGGTAATTATGCCGGAATTTTGTTGTGCCTTTGGTTGCACTAGTAGACGTGTGCCGGGAATAAAAAGACGTTTTCTCAATTTCCATCTGATCCTGATCGACTTTCAAAGTAGGTTTCTGCTGTACGACACAACGACTTTCAACCTTCGGTTCACACTAGGTTTTGCAGTGAGCACTTTATGCCAGATATGTAGGCTTTGTCTGCGTATAACGAACAATCAGATGGCGTTCACGTAAAAGTTACTCTTCGTATACGCGGTGAATATATAAAACGTTAGGAAAATATAAAGTAAAATCGCCGCCGCGATCAAAAACAATAAAATTCGCTGAACTGGTACAGGTAGGCTAGCAGGCAGTATGTTTGTTGTACGTGTGATGTGACTGAGCTGTCTGAAGACGCGTGAAACGCAACGACGCTTTCCCGGAAAATGGCTTCCAGGTGAGTTAGAGTCAGTGATGAAATTTCTCTATTCACTTGGTTGGTGCCACGTCACATCCGGGATATTACGTTATTTGCTGGAGTAAAACAAACCTTTGCGCGATACACGTGGGAAAGTTCCGTATGCTTTTGACATAGATGTTATTGGAACAGAAACTACTGTTATTTAATATTCTCAAATTTGTTAGAATAGGAAAGTTTGGACAGTTTTGAAGTTGTTGCTGAACATAGCGTTTTGGTCTAGGCCTAGCATGAAGTAGGAGTCTTTCCCGTGACAATGCGCATAGAAGCTGCGAAGACGACAGCGAACAAACGTTGGAACCAAGAACATCTTTCATGACACGTACATGACGCAGAGATCGTTATAAACAAAAGGACCAGTGGCTGCAGTACCCTGAAAGCTAATAAATTTAATCAGTCCCATCCTTTACATTTAGTAATGAAGCAGCCGTCCAGGCAAACATTTAGAAACTCTAGCGAATTTAAGCAATTTTCTACAAAACATTATGTGAATCTTTGCTAGTCGTAGAGGGCGTGTGATTCATCATAAAAACGAGAATATATGTGACGGAAAATGAGAAAGTGGAAAAACTTTCGAGACATCTACTATGATCCATCACATTCCGCTGGTTTTGCCGGAGTCAGCAAGCTACACGCAGTGGTCAAGAAACACTTCCCGAATCTGACGAAGTCCTTGGTTCTATCTTGACTAGGAAATCAAGATAGGTACACGTTACATAAACACTCACGGCGCAGATACACCAGAAATCGCGTTATCGTGAACGGCATCAACGAGCAATGGCAAGCCAATCTCGTCGATCTCTCGAAATAACAAAGCAATGTGCAAATAGCAAAATGGCTTTTGACGTGCATCGATGTGTTTTCCAAATATGCTTGGGCCGTCCATCTGACTGTCTGAAAAAAGAAAACAGGAGCATTGCTCCTCGTTGCGTAGAAAAAGAGAAAAGAAAAAAAAACTGTTCAAAGAGACTGGACGTTTACCGCTGAAGCTGCAGACAGACAAAGGATCGGAATTTTACAACCGCCAGGCGAAAGCATTTTGGGAAAAACAAGGCGTCAAACTGTTTTCGACGGAGAACGAGACCAAGGCCAGCGTCGTAGAAAGATTTAATCGTACGTTAAAATCGAGAATGTGGCTTAATTTTACGGCTAGTGACACATACAACTACGCGGACGTCTTGTTGGATCTGATGGCGGCATACAACGCCGCGCGTCATCGAAGTTTTGGACGAGCACCTGAAAACGTGAATTGGACCAACGAGTTAGACGTGTGGCAAACACTATACAGAGATGCAAAGTCTACGGTCAAGCCCAGGCCCGTAGCACCGTTTGTTTTAGTGGTGCGGCGACGTTGATACTATCTAAGCGGAGCGGCACCATCGGTTGGCGCGTGGCGTAGAATTTTTTTTTTTTAAAGGTACCGCTAGATTGCCAGAAATGACACTTCCCAGGTCTTGCAAGCTGTATTTGAAGATCCTCTATTTTGGACGAATATGTGAATAGGTCTATCTGTTTTGTCATAAAATGGATCGTTCCAACTTTACACAAAACTATGCCAACCACGTTTCTACAAACTGTCAAAGTTAATTTCCATACAGAACATGTTTATCATAATCATATCGGAACATCACCAGATAACAGTAATTTCTATTCTCTCAAAAAGCACAATTTAACGAGTAAACTGACCCCAGTTCTGAAGGCAAAATACGTTTGGGCAAAATTATAAAGAAATACAACTTAACACTTCTGACTTTAATTTTCTTAACCCCGAAAACGTATACACATGTATTATTGTGTTACTTATGGAGGGGTGTAGAGACCATATTCTTGCCGACACTCACATCTAAACCACCATTTTTTGTGGCGGGTGGAAGGGGGAAGGGGAATTCGTTAATTTGAGCTCCATATTCCTTTTTTATGCTATTATCGGATGTGTTAATCCGTGAACTTTGCCCTGTCATTTTTGAAATTATGGGAAGGGAAAGATTATTATCTTGATATATCATAAATAAATCAACTTGAACTGTTAAAGCTTGTTTGTTGTCACATCAACTTCAGTCTGATTTGCTGATCTTAGTAATCTATCCAAAGTATTGATGGCAACAACATAACAGAAAGTCCAACAAAATGTTTAGATAATTTTTCAGATAAATTATGGAATGAAGTAAGTTTGTTTTTAACAAAAAAACTAAAATGATAAACTGATAGTCTTATACGATAATATTTCGTAATCTATACAAAAGTTCCACTGAATTCAAGGACACGAGAGTGACGAGACTATAGGCCTATTCCTGTATTCGACTATTTGCCGGCTTGGAGAAATGATCCAAAGACTGCACGACGGTGAGCAGTGTCGGCAAATTCACTTGCTATTTTCGTCAGATCCAAGCTATCTGTCGTGTCTTTGTGGACATGGAGGACAAGTAGATGGTTCAATCGTTTCTGTTTCATGGTGGCTCGCATAAACGTCTTGATGCGTTTCAGAGCGCTGAAAGAACATTCGCTTACCGCGTTTGTAGCTGGCATGGCAAGTACAAGTTTAAGCAAAATGCACACTTCAGATAGAAGCAATTTTGTACCAAAATCTAAAGACTTCATATACTTCACTATATCAGGAAGCGAATACACACTGACACAGGTACATTCAGACGGTTTACATGTGTGACCCAGCGTTTTCAGCTGGACTCTGAGTTGACTTGAATCAATGTCGTCTTTGTAGAAATCAGAAACGAAGTGAAAATCCTCCCCAATCCCTTTGCCATTACATGCATCTAGGAGGAGGTTCTGTAGCTTGACATAGGTTTGGTACCCCGTCTGCTTAAAACGATCTCGTATGCAGTTAACGATGTTGTCGATAGCTTCTGTGTAGATTCGCTTGAAATATTCCTTCGCACTTGCAAGTTGATCATCAACAGAAGGACCATCAAGCCGGATTGGGACTTTTCTTCTTCGTAATGTCTCTGGTTGATTCACATTGAGTGTAGAAGCAAGTAATCCTACGGCCTCCCAGAAAGTGTCGCTCAACCCTTTGTGCTAGGATCCTTTTCCTCCAAGAGACACTCCTCTCCTTCATCTCGATGAACTTAGTTCCACGTCGGAGGGGAGGTTCCTAATTAGTTTGGTAATCTCCCTTGTATTTTCCAAAGCATCACACATTAGCCGGTTTCTCTTTATGGTGTCAACACATGCAAGATTAAGGGCATGACTGTAGCACTGTGTATACAAAGCCTTTGGTTGTTCATCTGTTATCTTCTGTGCAACACCTCCGTGTACACCCGACATGGCAGCCGCTCCATCATAGCAATGACTTCTTGCCTTCTGAAGGGATAACTGCATTCGAAGGAGAACATCTTTGATGACGGCAACTAATGCATCGGCGGTTGTTGAAGACACTTCATACAATCCAATGAAATCTTCATGAACTTCAAACTGGTCGTCGACCCACCGTATGCATATCACAACATGTTCCTTGTTGGAAAAATCGGGGGTTTCATCCACCATAATTGTATAGAATGGAGCTGTCTGGATATTTGAAACAACCTCACGTAAAACCTATAAAAAAGAAATGGTGCATATAAAAAACAAGCACGGATGTTAGTAACTATACTATACGCTAGTCGCCAATTGTGGCTATAAATTCGATTTAAAGGGGCTGGCGAGTTATACCATTTTAACGAGTTATACCATTTTATTTTAATGAAAATTAGTACACAAATGTTTAAAGAAGCATGCTCAACGCACACTTGCAAGGTACATATGCTTCATAGATGTGAGTAGATATGTTCCAAAAAAAATTTACAAAGTAAAAAGAAGGCGAATGCGATAGTGACGCGTAACAAAAATTATTAAATAAACAAAAAACAAACATGAATCTGCGCCCCATGCAGCTTAAATTGAAAATTCAAACAAAAAATATAGCAGCACTTTAGAACCATTTTTTGGGGGTGGGATGGGGGTAAGAGTGATAGTCTGGATTTTTTTTATAACGATGGTCCCCTGCGCCCACGTCGTATTTCCTTTGTTCCGCTGCAGTTGGTATAGTGATCCCTATATTATCTTCTGTTCCTCCGACGCTGGGGAGGGGTTAAATCTTTGCTATTCTGATTTTGTTTGCGCAATTATGAAATATCTTCCGCCGCCTAAAATGTATAATTGAATTAAGTCTTACCGTTAGTGCCATTGTCTGTAAAACTTCGTTTTGAATTTCAGCAGAGAGATACTTGTCAGATTTCCGTGATAACCAGTTTTGAATCCGTGAATCAGCTTTACCACGCAACTTGAAAAGAGTTATAGGATTAGAATCCGACTCATTCCCATTACCCCTGAAAGCTAGTCCTTTGCCGTGCCAGGAATCTCACATAAGAAATGATTTTCATAAAAAATTGTCGTCGCTCTTCCCTTTCTCTTCCAATCTGTTGTGATAAACTTTCTCCAATGTCTTTAGTTATCTTTGGCAATGTCGCAACCATTAAGACTGCATCCTTGTAGCAAATACTACCTTCATGTGCCTTGAACCTCCGAGTCGCTTCTTTCCGATTTTTAGAGCCTTTGTTTTTAGCGATAAATGCGGAATCCATGTTTGGTGAATTAAGCTTCTTTACCTTGTATGGCTTGATGCATGTGTAGCAGAATGCCATATCATTTGATTCGTCATAATGCAACCAAGCAAACTGGTTGACCAACTTGGTTGAAACGCACGAAGTTCTGGTTTTTTCTGTCCAAAACTTCGTTTTGGGAAATGATTACTGGTTGTTTTGGTGTGCTCCTAAAGTCCGGAGTTGTTATAGAATAATCTATCTTAACTCGCTCTGTCCCCTATTAAATTTCATGCATATAAAATAAAACGTGACTTCTTTAGCGTACCGATAGGTCTAGCCTAGATCACGCACGTGTATGGTGCGCCGAGTGTGCCATAAGTCCACAACTCGACCGTGACTCCAAGTTGTATAGTTTCTCGCTCTGTGATTGGATAAGCAGGCTAATTTGCATCTTATGTCAACTTCAAGTGATTTCATGCAAATCATGTCGACTTGAAATCAATACAACTTGGAGTGGACGTGAACTTCAGCTCGTAAAGAAAAACATTCACAACTATTCCATGCTTGCACTTATTTAGTTAAATTTCACGCGTACGCGTGCCAACGGATTGGACAGTTCGGACGGAGATAGTGTTGCGCATTCTTACTAATTATCAATATAACCGCGTAATACTTGAAGCGGGAGGGGGGGTATTCCCTCAGAAAATACTGATATTTTTGTATTGTTATTTTTTTTTTTTTAATATTATAATTATAATTATTATTATTATTATTATTATTATTATTATTATTATTATTATTATTATTATTATTATTATTATTATTATTATTATTATTATTATTATTATTATTATTATTATTATTATTATTATTATTATTATTATTATTATTATTATTATTATTATTATTATTATTATTATTATTATTATTATTATTATTATTATTATTATTATTATTATTATTATTATTATTATTATTATTATTATTATTATTATTATTATTATTATTATTATTATTATTATTATTATTATTATTCTTATTATTATTATTATTATTATTATTATTATTATTATTATTATTATTATTATTATTATTATTATTATTATTATTATTATTATTATTATTATTATTATTATTATTATTATGTTATTTATTGCGAAAAAGTGGTGCGGCGATCGCCGCACCAGCCGCAGCGGCTGCTACGGGCCTGGTCAAGCCGACATCAACTTTACGCGTCGGAGATGTCGTTCGGCTCAGTATGGTGATGCGCACATTTTGAAAAGGCTACTTACCCCAATGGACGAAAGCAGTGTTTGTTATCGACAAAGTGATCCAGCGACAACCCATCGTGTATACTGTGAAAGATCATAATGGCAAACAGGTGGAAGACACGTTTTACTGTGAGGAATTGCAAATGATTGGTAAAAAGGAAGCCGATGCCCTCTACAAAATCGAAAAGATCGTGCGAAACCGCAAACCCAAGGACGGGAAGCGGGAGTATTTGGTCAAATGGTACGGTTATCCCAGCAAATTTAACGTTGGGTCAATGAAGTTGTTAAATTCTAATGTGTGACAGTCAAAGCCTTTTTTAACGTAAATGTCATCGTCATGGCCAAATTGTTTTACATAACGCTACCCAGCAACGGGTCCATGGACGTGTTTCCCGACAAGACGGTCACCGAGTACAAGAACAAATTCCCGAGACCTTTGCATTTGGACGGCAAATGGGAAATCAGACTAGTCGAGTGCACGAGCCGTACTCGTGTTTCCAAATCTGCAACAAAACCAGCAAGTTTTACTTCAAGGAATTGGCGACGCACTCAAACTGGAATTCCGCGGAATTACATCCGGTAAAGTCGTTTTTCAACGAACAGGCGATCTTTGACAGAACATATATACCAACAAATTTAAATCGAAGAGACGTCTTGCGTTTCGACGGTGTCAATGGCAACGGTCAACTGAAACTACGCGCCTCTCCTAATTGTGAAGTGAAACTGGAAGGCAAGAATGTGAATACGAAGAAAAAGGCGAATGGGAATACGGACGCAATCCGTGGCTGAAGCAGAACATTCACCAATTGTTTGTGTATACAGATATTATCACACCCCATCCGGTGGGCGATCATGAAGTACCGTTGTTGAAGAGTTTCATCGTCAGTAACTTGCCGGATTTTGGCTCGTAGACGTCGTACCCCCACTCATTGCCTATTTTCCCATCAACAGGAACCCCATCGACACGATCGAGGTAGCCCTCGGCGACGGTACGGGACAAAAAATTCCGTTTACGTCGAGACGTACCGTCGTCACCGTACATTCTCGTCAACGATGTTCCTCGTGGCTCTAACTATATAATTGTGTGGACCGTACATCAATCCTCATTTATGCATCAGATAACATTATGGCAGAACCTTTAGCTGTGTTTGTAGGAATGCTTTCGGAACTGTGTAGAACAGCACTACCGTTTGTGAAACGGGGTGCTGCGAGCTTGGCAAAATAAGTCGGCAAAGAAGCGTTGACCACTGGTGCAGGAATTCTGGAAGACGTGATGGTCTGACAAAACGTGAAACGAGCTGCAGCCCGTCGAGCGAAAGCGGCAGGACAACGTTTGACACGCAAAGCCATGGGACGCGCTAAAATGCGATTGCAACAGCTTGGTACTGGTACAAAGAACCCACTTCGTCAGCGAAAAGCCAAGATAACAAAGCGGAAGAATTCTTGGAGTGATGCTCGTTTGAATCAATATTTACGTCAACGACCGTGGCTTTACGCTCAACCCCAGAAATAAGAAGGAAAAACACTTGGAGTCAATGCTTATTCGTCATTTGTCTACAGAACCGTCTCGTTCACGCTCACTCTTTACCGTGCTCCAAATTCGAAATGGAATTGTTTACCGTACCGCCAACGCAGAAGGTCGTCGAAGACAGCGAGTACGTCAAATACCGTCCGTTCGGAGATTTAAACGCCACAGGACCGATTGAAATCGTCATCCTCGGAACCGGAACCAAGTACATTGACACCAACAACACCCAACTATATCTCAAAGTCAAGATTACGAACGCAGATGGGACAATTTGCGACGCGAACGTCAACGAGAAAAAATGGCCCCCGTCAACCAGTTGTTGCATTTGATGTTTTCTCAAGTGGACGTGTCTCTCAACGGCAAACTCATCAGTGACTCCACACCCACGTTTCCGTACAGAGCGATGATCGAAACGCTGCTCAACTACGACAAAGAGGCCAAAGAAACCTACCTCTAATCGCAAATGTATTTCACGGACATTCTCACGGTCACATAAATTTTTACGACTTGAAAACAGCTCAAATTCCTAATACAGGCTTGAAACATTGTTTCGACAATACCACAGGCAGAAAGTCTTCGAAATGATGGGCCCGACCCATGCTGACATCTTTACACAGAACAACGTGCTATTACCCGGCGTGGAAGTACGACTGAAGTTACATCGCAGCAAAGACCCGTTCTGTTTGATATTAGGTGTTGAAAATGCCGATTTTCGAGCACATATCTTAAACGCCATCATGTACATGCGAAAGGTAACGTGTATTAACACTCACGTGTTGAACGACATTGCCATGCTCAGCCAAGTACCAGCCAAGTACAAGATTCGACGCACCGTCCTCCGCAATATCGCCATCCTGATGGGCACCTAGAAATTGCAGCGAGACACCGTGTTTTGGGGTGAATTATCTAAACGGGTAGTGCTTTTCTGGTGGACACGTCTGCATTCAACGGCGATTACACCAATCCAATTCGTTTCCAAGGATTTAACCTAAACTACCTGACAATACACGTCGACGAGAAACAGTAATCCGCCACGCCGCTCACCCCCAACTTTGGCTCACACCAGGCCCTACGTAGCTACCTTCAGTTGTATTCGGCCACAGGTCGTTTGAATAGCGATGGCGGTATGGATAATACTCCGACAGACTTTCTCGACGGTTACACAATGTGTGCGTTTTATATGCCGATCTGACACTTGATGGATCCCACGGATGGTATTACTCAATCAACAAGCGAGGCAACTTACGTCTGGATCTAAAATTTGGAGCTGCACTACCGACTGCCACAAACATCCTTATTTACGCTGAATTTGACTTTACATCATCGAAATCAATAAAAACCGTAACAATTTGTACAACTTCATTAATTAGTCATGGAAACGTCTGACCTGACACATCTCTTGGATTCAGATGCGTTCACACGCTGGTTAACGTACGACGTGTACAACGGCAGATCAATTGCACAACCCATCTCAACGTCCCGCCGCATTAATAATAAACAGCGATCCGAGTGGAAACCTGGAAAACATTGGATTGCCATTTCCATTTCCGAATGAGGACCCTGGGAGTATTTCGATTCTTATGGTAAATTGCCTAATGTTCCTGCCATGCAAATTTACCTGAAGGGGAAACCGGTAATCTACAATTGCAAACCGCTCCAGAGCGCGGGTTCAGACGTGTGTGGCGATTATTGCATTTACTATTTAATACACCGAGCGCGAGGACAGCCCTTGGATTTCATCACGACACGGTTCGGAGAGGACGTGGAACGTAACGATGAGGACGTGCGTGCATTCATACGACGTCATTATGAAAGACTATAGATCAAACGCCCATAAATTACTAAAGATTACGTTCTAAAGACGATGAGCATCCGAAATGACCGGAGTCAGAACGGGTAATCCCGTTTTCTCGTCACAACGACACTGCAGACTCTAACTAAAGTTGTGAATCGTTGAAAAAAGAAGGCGCTGTATCGCAAACTCATAAGTGATAGATAAAAGTAAATTGGATCCCTCGAACTGCTGATGTAATTTAAAACTTTGTTGAACATTTGCTGCTTTTAAAATTTCATTTTAAATATTTATTGTTTGCTTAGTAATGTTTTTTAGCGCCATATAACTTGCGTGTTATTTTCTGGCTGTTGTCAAAAAACAAATTGGTAAAAGGCAAGTTTGATTTGTCAGCGTGTTTCTTATTGTTGCGTCTTTTACCTCCTTTTCTATAGTATAATTCATACAATCTGAAGTTAAATAGTTGTTATTGTTTTACGTAACAACACCCCCCCTCCCCCCTCCACCCACCCCGTATTTTGGTCATTTCCCCAGTAAAATTCAGCTTTGTCATCTGAAATCATAGTGTTTGAGAAAGAAATTGTCTCGAATGACAGCGTTTTAGAAAAAGTTGATCTCAATTGTTGTATGCAAACAAAATATCTCTTCTCAATTTTTTGCTCCCTGTGCAAAGTCAATGGGATTTTAAAACGAATTTTTGTTCTCAAATGTTACTCTTTCAGAGAAAATTGTTTTCTCAAAACACACACACTTTCAAAAAATGTTTCTGAAATACTTTTTTCTCAAAGTGTCGAGGTAAAATAAAAACAAACGTTATACGAACAGTCTTCTGGGAAAATCAATATCACAGGTGGAAGTATGTAAAATCTTAGCAGAATAGAGTATCGATTTTTCCCGCGAGTTTATTTTGAATATTTAGTGTACCAACTGCCTGCATCATATTCGGTAATGCCTCTGGGGTCATTTCAGGACATGCATTAGATGAAGGATTAAACTTCTAAATGTAGACAACAGACAAACTCACACCATGGAGCTATTAACCGAAAGCTCCATGATCACACCGAGAGCAATTTTACTGACTTGTGAGATATCTTTCACCAAATGGTAAAACCGGCCTTCTTTAATGTAGAATATGACAAATATAGTCGATCGATAAATCATTTCTGTACATAATACCAAAGAGCTTGCGCAAGCTCTTTGATAATACGTTTCTTACTTGTTAGGTGGACAAATGTCGAATGCCTTCATTGTTTGATTCTATGTGTAAATGTTGTATGACAAATATAGCCGATCAAGACATCATTTCTGTTCATTATACGTGTTTAATAATAGGCGGGTAAAAGTGCTAGTGCCTTACATGTATGATTATCTTTTTTATATAATGATAGGGTAAAACTATCTGTTAAAGGAGGACTCTGCCGATTTGTAAGGGCGTTCTTTCTAGCTATTTTTCGCGAATTTTCAGTGACGCCAGTATTATCTACGTCATGTATACATCACAGTTTAGCCAATGGCCTTACGTGTTACATGTACACCATAACGCAGCAATACTCTCTGACATGAAAGAGGACGATCGACGGATACAATTTTTTTCTAGTTTAGTTCAATAGATTACGACCCAAATCTCTCAAATATAATCTGACGGCTTAACTATGTAATAGAAACTGTCCTGAAAAACATTTACTGAACTTCAACGAAAAGGGATTAAGCGACACCGCAGAAAGAAAAAAAAGTGCTAACTGCCATTAACAATGGCAGTGAGATTCTTATCAGAAAGCTAAGTTCAAAGTTCATGTAAATATTCATATTGTATCAAAAGAGACCATAAATGGTATATACAAGTTACACAAGACATGCCTTCGAATAAATCAGAGATTCAAAAATTGCGCCCTCACAAATCGGCAGAGTCCTTCTTTAAGATGAGGACTGTTTGGGCGGTCAAGAATAGACCGATCAATGATTATGCACGGCGAAACGATAAGAAGACACATTCATGACCCAAGATGTTTGCTTATTCAATAATGGATCAAAATAGCTCCTTTGTTTAGACGTCCATGAAGTGCTTGTTGATGTCTGTTACCATGACATTATGGGATAAGTGATGAAAGACTGATATTAGATAATAATATTGGTCCATCATTTTTAACTAATCAGATTGGTCAATAAATAGTGGTGTGATGACCATATATGGTAACATTGAGCGTCATTCAAGACTGAAAATTCAAAAAGCGGGTTGAAGATTTTGTTTTATCATTCTTTCGTTAGCAATCGTTAGCTACACTAACAACCACAACGTATTATTATATATTGTATTATATCAATTATAACGTGTTGCTCTATAGTGTTATACTTACTGTGGTGTATTACTACATTGTGTGCATTCTGTGTGTTTGATTACCATGACTCACTGTAAGGAGAAAAACAGGAGAGTCCAATCATTGTTAAGGAGAACAGCAGGGTTGGTGGAATATGAGTCTGATCCTGAGGACAATGACTTGTTTTTGGCGGCGCCCAATTATGAGATGCAAATGGATATGGAGGAGTAGGATATAGACGGACCAAACTATGAAGAGCAAATGGACATGGAAAAATGGGATGTTGATTCGCAAGAATTCCATACCATCATTGACGAAGTGGACGACATGATGGCTAAAGGCGGGATTGGTTTGCTTTAGGAATTCGACCAATTCGTCGACCACTTGCTACAACTTTACAATGTCGAAGAGCAAGTAGGAATGGGTGGCAATGTTGAAATTTGGGAGGGGGTCAGAGGAGAACAGGACAAGTTGGAAAATATGGACGTAGAAGTCAACGAGACGGGGGACGAGGAAGTCACTGCTGAGAGCTGCTATTACATTGTCGAGACTCGAGCACGTCAGATTTCAAAGTAATATTCAGAAGCCAACGAACATGTGATTTGCTTTGACGGGGAGAGAATTGCTTAACTAGTCAATAGAGAGGGAGACGTTGTCACCGCCTTACACGCCATTTTCAAATGTTACATTGAGCGACTGGTCCAAGACTTTGCAGCACAAGATCATATGAGTCTTTAAATTCACGCACCGGCGTTAGACGTCCCGATATGGATTCAGCTCACGCGGAGAGACCAAGTGAGTGTTTAACGCATCCTATCCGCGATTGCCCGAGTACTACAATCCAAGACCGCTTTCATACTCTATGGTAATGTCGAAATCCGAGTCCTCCACATCAAAATGCCTCGGGAAAGCGGACGCAGTAATATAAAAGAGTGGACTCACACAAAAACGCTCCATCGTCCGCATCACAAACAAAGACAAACCTCTGTTAGCCCGAGCCCTCGTGACAGCCAAAGCTTGCATTGAAAAAGATCCCGATCGCACTGTAAACTGGGACAATATTCTTCGAGCTTACGCCGAGCAAGAACGTTTATTGAAAGAGTTACACGAACGAGCAGGCGTGGCGCTTGGGCTTTGTGGAATATACAAAGTCAACCATTTCCAAGCCGTGTTGCCCGACTACCAAGTGAACGTCCTTACGACGAATCTCCACAACTTGTCTGTGTTCCGAGGGCCTCCTCGTGAGAAGCAGCTTGACCTACTCTACCACGACGCTCATTTTGAAGTAGTCACTTCGCTACCGGGGTTATTGGATGTGGTCTACTTTTCCGATCGCTGCCTGCAAGGATACCATAGCTTCGGCCACCACCGTTGTTGTAACGTCTGCGAGTGCTGTTTCAATGCAGGGAAACAGGAATGTCAGTTAACCGAATGGAGGCATTGCGACGATTGTGACCGATCGTTCAAGAACCTGACTTGTTTTGTAAACTAAAAGAGGACTCCAAAAAAAGCAATGTCACCATTGAAGCCAAGACAAAAACACCGACACGTACGATCTGTCAACGTATCCGTTGCTGTCCCACTTGTCGTACCACTCTTAAGGATCAACTTTGGTGTGAGGAAAGGTACTGAAGGAACTGCGAAAGTTACCAACCAAACGACCATCTTTGCTACATGCGAGTGATTGAGAATAGAGGCGAAACAGGAGGAAACGTCGACATCGACAACAAAGAGGCTCGAGCTATCATCGGTCTGGAAGACGAGGTGAAGGAGGAAGAAGAGATCCTTCCGTTGAAATACATTTTCTTCGATTTTGAATGCATGCAGGAAGACAAGCTTCACAACCGTGGTTACATGCATGTGCCAAACTATTGTGTAGCACATCGTGTTTGTTTGACCTGCATCCACGACGACGATTTTCATCGAGGCTGTGTAACATGTGGCGTGCGAGAACGCATCTACTCAGGAAATCATACCTAAAAGGATTTTTGCCAATGGTTACTCTCTCAAAAAAACAAAGGGGTCACGGCTATCGCACACAACATGGAAGGATACAATGGCCATTTCATTCAAACCACATGAACAACTTTGGATTATGCCCTAATGTAATCATGAATGGATCCAAACTGATGAGTTTTTTTGATTGATTGATTGTAACTTTATTTTCACTCTCTTGCAAATACAACAACATACAGGTTAAGAAAATAATAATTGAGCTTTACATACATTTGTGACAATTTGCAAGGGATAGTGAGGGGGTTATCTGCTCAAGCCAGAAAGGCTTATCGAGGCAGAAACCCCCATGAAAACATAATTAACAAATATGTTACGACACAAACTTAACATGAAAAAAAGAAAAGAAATCATATATCAATAGTCAACATTATTAAACAGGGTATCTTAAGAAAAAAGTGGACAAAAAAAATAATTCAGAATTAGATAGAATCATATAAGCTTAGAAAGTAATTCTTAAGATGAAACTTAAATGTTTTGACATTATTTACGTTTTTAATATCTTGCGGTATGTTATTCCAGACTTTTACACCCGTATATCTTAAACAATGTTGGGATAGTGTAAGCCTAAATTTCGGAAAACGGTAATCATTATGACCTCTGGTTTTGTAAAAGTTTTGCGAGAAAAAATGGTCAAAAGCATTGGGTAAATTGTTATTCTTATATTGATACATGGTTATAGCAAGTTGGTATTTATGGAGGTCAAATATATCATTAGGATCGGGGCGGTATGGGCATTAAAAGGACTACCAGTGACAATTCGAATGGCACGTTTTTGCAAAAGAAAAAGGTTTTGTATGTGAGAAGGATAAGCACCACCCCAGGCGACATTACAATATGATATATACGGCAAAATCAAAGTATTATATAGCATCTTAAGTATATGTTCAGGAAAATGTGTTCTTAATCTATTTAATATACCAGTACCTTTTGCTGATTTATTACAGATACAATCTATGTGAAGTTGCCAATTTAGATTTGAAAGAAAATGCCAGAAATAAGAAAAAGAAAAATGTCACGACCTTGAGGATCATTGACTCGTGCAACTTCATTCCTGCTTTGCTCTCATCTTTTCTTAAGACGTTCGGGTAGACAGAAATGAAAAGGGGTTATTTTCCGTACCTTTTTAACACTAGAAATAATGAAAACTATGTCGGTGTATGGTCTGCACTTGATTCCTACAATTCCACCCATATAAAGAGCAGCCAAGGCAAAGATTTTCTCATCTGGTACAAGGAGTAGAAGAAGATTTTCAATATGGCTCGAGAGATGTACGAGTACTGCTGCAGTGACGTTGAACTGCTTAGCCGGGGATGTTTTCGATTTAGAAAAGAGTTTTCGGATACTACCGGAAAAGATTCCTCTGAAAAATGCATCACCATCTCTATGGCCTGTATGCGGATGTTTCGACGAAAATTCCTACGTCCTAATACAATCGTTCTTGTACCTCATCGTGGTTTCGATAATGATACCGAATCCGTCAAAGCTTTTCAATGGTCAAAGTGGCTGGAACACCGAGACGGTTAACGACTGCATCATGCTCGGTCTCGAGGAGGAGAAAAACACATCGGTCCTTACAAAATAGACAGACTGGATGGAACGTCAAAGACCGCCTACGAGTTCTACGATTGTTTGTGGTATGCTTGCCATACCTGCTACTCGCAAAGAGACCAGAAACTGCATGGCGTTGAAACAACCGTCAAGGATGCTCTTGTCAAGCTAAACTGACAACAAGAGTGGTTGATTAACGAAGGTCGTCGTCAAGGTTGGCAATCAGTAGAGATTTGGCAATGTAAGTTCCGAGATGAGCTGGTAAGAAACCCCTTGATGATTTTTTTTATCGATAGCCGGAAACCTCCCGAACCTCTTCAGCCACAAGATGCGTTCTGGTGGACGGACCGATGCCGTCAAACTCCCTTATGTTGTCGGAGAAGACGAACAGATCAAGTTTATTGATGTCTGCTTACTCTATCCTTGGGTCAACAAGCACTGCAAGTATCCCATTGGTCATCCTATTTCCATCAAAAACCCGAACACAACCGACGTGGATGATTACGAGGATCTCATCAAATGCACCGTGTTACCACCTTGTGGTCTGTACCACCCCGTACTCCCGTACCGATGCCGAGGAAAACTCTTGTTCCCACTATGTGCCAACTGCGCAGAAACATTAGCTAAAGAACCATGTAAACACCACGAAGATCAACGAGCTCTCCATGGGGCGTGCGTGAGTTGCGAGTTGCAGAAAGCTGTAGAGATGGGGTATTGTGTTATACATGTTGAAGAAGTATGGCATTTTAAGCAAACGGTACGCTACGACTCCTCAGCCGGAGAGATCGGCCTATTCCACGGCCTATATCAACACGTTCCTGAAAATAAAACAAGAAGCTAGCGGATGACCTCCAGGATGCGACACCGAAAAGCAGCGTCGCCAGTAAATTAGCGACTACGGAGCTCGCGAAGGACCCACAAAACATCACACAAAAAACGAGGGAAAGCGTGTCTTGGCCAAGCTGATGTTGAACTCCTGGGGAAAGTTTGATCAACGCAGCGCCCTCACAAAGACAGACTGTGAACACCCTGGAAAAGTTATACACACTGCTGATGGACAAATCCAAAGGAGTCAAATATGTGCAGTTCAACGACAAGTTCACCGCCCGGATCCAGTGGGTCGACACCGATGAGTACATTAAAGTGTCACCCAGCACAAACATTTTCAATGCAGGCTATACCACAGAGTTACATCACCGAATTCCTATCAGGAGTGCCTAGGAACTACGCTTACAAAGTGCACTGGACCAAAACTGACACTGTTGTCGTGGGGGAATGTAAAGTGAAGGGTATCACTCTGGACCACAATACCATTCAAATGGTTAACTTTGAAGGAATGCAAAATATAGTCAATCACGTGGATCCAGGAACCGGCAGAGTTGGGACGATAATGAAGAAGTCATCGTTCCGGTACACTACTCTCACCGCATCCAGAGAGACGGTACCGGTAAAGTTCTAACCAGAGCCATCATTAAGGAATATTGACTGATCTACACAAAACACGTCATGCAACCCGATCTCACAACCCTCCCGTACGGGTATTAAACCCATCATGACACAAGTCCCTTACATGAAAGCGACAGGTTCGTCTACAACAAACGGATGATTAAACTAGACCGCATCACCATCTGTTGGATGCCAACATTAGCAACTCAGCATCCAAAGAAACCCAATAAGGGCGGAAGGAGGATCTTGCATTTACCATGGCTTGCCTCCTACGGTATCCTACGTTGGTTGGGGAAGATACTTTTACCCTACAATCACCTGACCTATTCAGTCGGCAAAAGCTATACACCTCGTTAAAAGGACTTTATGGAACAATCGAGAATATCCTGTGACGCAATCTGATGACCAAGATGAAAACTATCTGCGGGGCTATACAGTCGCTGACCAATCAGAAGCGAACTACTGCAAAGGAATGACGTCATAGTAATACCATCTTCTGATTGGTCAGCGATTGCATGGACTCCTCTCGACTTCCAACCGACGTCGGACCGACGGTTCATTGTATACATAGTTTTAGTGACGTCCATAAGACGTTCGACGCCGACGCCAATCCGACGCTGTGGACCTTAAACCAACGTCGGACTGACGGTTTGGTGTTTACTGGGGTACGTATTGACTGAAGTGCTTTCTTGAGCATCTACCAATAAATTATAAATGTGATGGGTGGAGTCAATAATTAACACGAATAAATGTTCATGCAGAAATAGAGATTGATAACTGCATTAATATTTCTATTTTTTTAGATTGATATGGTCAGTCTAGTATGTATTTACTTAATCATGTGGCTTAATTCCTTAAATATTTTGTTTCAAACATTTGGTTTGAAGTTTTCAGGGAATTTTTGTTTTCATAATGAAACTAAAAAGTAGGAAACAAAGCTCATGCTCATTTTTTCATTAATTATCAATTGTTAAAGGGTCTCATTCAATTATGACTAGGCACTTTGTACAAATGAAAGACTTTCTTATAAGTTATAGGGGGATCACCAATACGACATATTAGTGACGATGTCTGATATTTATGAGAATTCAGATTTGTGGCAGATTTAATTCCAGATCTGGGCTAGATAAAAATTACAGATCTGCACAGATATAATTCCTAGATTTAAGATTTATATCAAACTCAGATCAAACTTGATCTGGAATTTCCAGATCTGGGAGAGATATAAATTCCAGATATGAGATCTATAGCAAACCCAGATCTGGCCAGATAAAAAATTGAGCAGATATAAATTCAAACTCGATTTGGCAGTCTGGCTTAGAATAAACTTGATTTAGATTTTTTTAAATAATTCCCAGATTTGGGATTTATATCAAACCCAGATCTGGCTCAGATCAAACTTGATCTGGAATTTCCAGATCTGGGAGAGATATAAATTCCAGATATGATATTTATAGCAAACCCAGATCTGGCCAGATAAAGAATTGGGCAGATATTAATTCAAACTCAATCTGGCAGTCTGGCTTAGATTAAACTTGATTTAGATTTTTTGATCTGGGCCAGATATAATATCCAGATCTGGAAATTTCAGATCAAGTTTGATCTGGCCAGATCAAATTTGAATTCATATCTTCCCAATTCTTTATCTGGCCAGTTCTGGGTTTAATATAAATACCAGATCTGGAATTTACATTTGGCCCAGATCTGGAATTTTTATTGGGCCAGATCTGGAATTTTTGTAAGGGTTGTTTTATTTTGGCTCCAGTAGATAGTATGAGATCATCACATTCTTTCTTTTATTTGCGATATGCCTGCAAGATTTAGCTTAGGAGACAGACATTTGAGTGCGATGTTAATTTATGGTCAAAGACTTGAAAATTGAGTTTATAATTGTTAATTAATTGTTAGTTGCATAATGCATTGTGTAAAGGGTCACTACATTTTCGAAAGAGAAGTTTCAAGTCAGACAGATACAGGCTGAACCACCCCATAATCACCTGTTTCATATCTGACTTCTGAAAGCAATCTCGGCCACTACAAATGTTGATAATTTAATGAAATGTCTGTGTTGTGTTGATATAAAGAAAAATTGCATTCACAAATGCAGAATTTAACCTTATTCTTATTTAGCTTATTGCTTAAGTTCTTTCTCAGATTTAGTTTTTAACTGATACAGTGTATCTCTTTTCACATAATGAACAATTTGTGATCGTTCAACATTGGTTAAAGGATTAGTTCAGTGATCAAGAAAGTTACTCTTATATGAAAGAGGACATTAATAGAAACAAAATGGTAAAGAAATTACTTAAAGCTTATTCCGTTAAGGAGATATTCAAATGTAAAGTTCTTCTTATGTGCAGAGAAATGACTTGTGATGGCGTTCTCATCCTCATTTTCTTAACAATTGTTAATGTATTTTAAAGAAAATTGATTTAACTTTTGTACTATTTGAATTGTTTTTACAGGCTGGTGGTAAATTATAAAAAATTGTTTCCTAGATTCTGTTTTAATCATTTCCTGACATATCACATGGTTTTAAGTCACAAAATTGCAGGGAAAATGTGATAGAATACATAAAGAATTTGAGGAATCTAACAACACAGCTAGTCTGATTTCAGTCGTTTATACACAAATGATAAAGAACTTAATTATCTTCTTAACCGAATAAAATATTTGGATGTTTTCTTCACCACTTTTTTCTTTTAAAGTCCTCTGTCATATTAGATTAACTTGCTCCACCAATAATCCTTTTAATTTAGACATATTTTAGAAATATTTTGTTTCATAGGAAAATACTTACATCCCAATGCCTTTCAGACTACAACTTAAATGTGGACAAGTGGAGAAGGGTATGTGAGTGAGGCTTCAAAGCAACGAACCATTAAAATATATGTGGGGGTGTGAGAATCAAAAAATGAAAGGGGTTTCCGGGGTGAAAAAAGATACCCACTTCCAAACAAACAATGGGAAAATTACCCTTTAATTTGGCTCAAATGTCCCTCTCGATGATTTGATTGTCAAGGTTTTAAAAGTAGCTTAAAGGATTCTTTAAATAATTTAATTATAGAATACGTCAATTAACTATAGAACCCAGTGACCAATATTGTGATGGGTAAATACCCCACTCCCACCCAATAGCCATGCCACTGCAACTATAACAGTTGGTCAATTATGTATTGACATAGAGTTTAATAGATGAAAAGATTGTAAGCATATATAATAATGATTATGGTGATACACTGATATTTTTCTTTAGAAATACCTATTCATAAATATTTCCTGATATCTGCAATGAAATATGGAATTATTAAAAGTTTTCAGCAATCTAAAGAGGAGAACAATTTTTTAATTAAAATGTTACAGATGTTTATGTGCGAAAGGTTTGTATCCCATTATTTCTCAAAAGAGCACAAAATTCCGTAACGATCTTTGTTCATCAATAATGGGGTGGGGGAGGAGAGGGGAGGAGGGGGCTCAATGGGATGCGATGCACTGGGAGGGATTTCACATGGAAGGAGGATATAGATTGCATTAATGGCGAAAGCCAGTTTCATATGAAAGCCACCATTACTTCACACTTTTTTCTTGATCACTATGCATCAACTAATGACCTTTGCTCCTAATAGTGCAAATTTGTTTTATGATTGATCTAGGTTTATGAAGGGGTGGGAGGTGGCGCCGGGTCGCCTTCACTACAACTGCTTTTCTGAAATGCGTATCAAAGAAAAATGTTGTATTGAAGATCATTTTATTATTTTAAAGTAATATTGTCATCCTGTGTGGATATGTTTAACCTGGGGATTGATATGATTAAAAAAGATTAATAATACCTGTGAAATAGTTTGTGTGTTCCGTCTTCTTCTTATGTCTCTGAAAATGTTTTTAGATGTATCATTGATCTAAAAGCAAAATACCAAGAAATTTCTTGACGACAGGATTACAAATGATTTTAATTTGTGTCAATACCCTCGCAACCATCAAGCTATTGATACCAGACGGAGGACAGTGTAGATAAATCATTTTTCACCATGTAAGATGAACATCGTGGGCATGATTAAGGGCTCCTGGCGGGTTCAGAGCGAAGCATTGGGACAAGGGAGCGTATCCCCCAAAAGTTCTGATTATTGAAATCAACACAAATTTCTAAATTTTAATTGTAAAAAAGAAGAGGATTTTAAATCATAACAATAAAATCTACTCGGATAAGCATTTGGGTTACCAGTTCTAAACAGGCAGTGGAGAAATTTCCCTTAAAATTGAAAACAAAAATCGTGCAAAATTGTGGCGTTTATGGGCGAAGGCCTGGTAGGGGTCTGTACGATGTTCTTAAGATTAGGATGTTGTTAAGTACCAAGTGTTTCGGTACCAAAATCTCAACATTTTCTTAAGTGTTTTGGTCCCATTATACCCTAAACTAACCTACCCTTAACCTAATTCTACCCTATAGAAATCAATAACTAATTAATGAATAATAATTAGTTATTAATTAAACATATATAGATTCTTATCTAACTGGAGATTATGTCCGGCGGACATATTCTCCTAGGATATCTAGTCCGGGGAGGGAGGAGGGGGGGAATTTTATCCCGAGGGACAAAATCTCCTGTTACACCGGCAGTCACATTCTTCCTGGTGGTAATTTCCAATGAAAATAGAATAACTTAATGAGAGCGGAAGGAGGGGAAAGAGCTACCATTTCTTGCCTCCTACGGTATCCTGCGTTGATTGGGGCAGGTACTTTTACCCGCAAAGACCAATCACATGTCACACCCAGTTTGGGAAAGAAAAAACAAACAAACACGAGGCTATGAACCTTGTGAAAAAGGACTCTTTACCGTCGTACCTAACAGTCAAGAATATCATGTGACGGCAATCCGATGACTCGTATTAAAACTGCAGGGGTAACTTTCCAGTCACTGACTAATCAGAAGCGAACTACGGCAAAACTATGACGTGTTTAAAAAGCCGGTTTCTGATTGGACAGCGACTGGAAACATTACCCTCTCTACATACTATCCTTACTACTTCCGGCGATCAATCAGTGAAGCCAAATAAATATATGAATATAAGAAATATCTGTATTGAATTATATGTAGAGCCTATAATCTGATAATCAAAACGATTTTCATACCCACCCACCCCCTCCCTATAATCATGGTTTCCCCACCTACAAATATCTTGCAGCCGCCTAAATTCCCACAAGAAAGCGCGGGGTATTGCACACCATACCCCGCTATTAAGTCTTCCGTATACCGGTATACTTAAAGAATTAGTTCAGAGGTCAGGCAAATTCATCTTACATGAAAGAGGACTTCAAAAGAAACAATATTGTGAATAAAGCATTTAAGTTTAAAGTTTGGTATCATTTGTTAAAAAACGACTGAAATTAGACTAGCAGTGACATCATAGTCTCAGATTCCTCAAAGTCTTTATGTGTTGTATCATATTTTGTCCTGCGATTTTGTGGCTTGAAAGCCATTGGATTTGTCAGGAAAATAATAAAACAAAATATTGTAAGGGTAATCATGATTTAACCACCTGAAAAAAAGCTTAAGGAAAAATGATTCAAATAGGAAAAAATCTTAATAGGTTTTCTTTAAAATACATAACAAATTTTAAGAATGTAGGTATAAGAGTGAAAACATTTAATACTGCCATAGTAGACTCACTATACCAGTCATTTCTACACAGATAATACAGAGTTTTAAATTTCAATATCTTCCTACAGGAATAAGATTTTTAATGCTTTCTTTACCGTTGTGTTCCTTTTAAAATCCTCTTTCATATAGGATAAACTTGCTTGACCACTGAACTAATCTTTTAATATGAATGAAAGGCACTCACTGTTTCATATCTGTTCAATATAGGTCAACCCAGGCTAAAAAATATTATTTTTTGCCCGCATGTCCACACGAAAAGAGAAGTTACCCTCCAGGTTCCTGGTGATTCGCATAGAAAACGGATTTTTGGAAGAGAATATAATGAGTTTTTCTGTCCAAATATCTGAGTGAATAAAATCAGTTTTTTTTCTGTTACACATCTGTAACATACCATCAGGTCACTGGTTAGTCCAGTTATACTTCAACTGTTCAAGGAAGTCACAAAAAGACCGCCGTATTTGGATAAAACGAAGAATGAAGGGTTGGTGCGGGGCGATCACCTCTTAGGGGAAAATAACTCAAAAATCTCCCGGTTTCAAGCAGTCAAGAGAAATAACTGCACTTGTTTTCATCAAGCATTGGTGCTAATTGGGAAGTCTGCAATATTCAGGAAATATTTTCATTTTAGGTAATTTCTTTCATGTTTGGCGAAATTTTCAACAAGTTTCCGGAAAATGTCTTCATTTTGGGGAAAATGTTGCCAAGTTTTACCATACTTTTCAATAATTTTACCAAATTTTCTCTATCTTTCAGTAATATTTTCAATTTTATGTTAATTGCTTCCCAATTTGACGTCCAATCGTAAACAGGGAAGAAAACGTGAAACCGGGAAGATGTAATTCTCTTAGGGGGAAGTTTCCTCTTCTCCCCACTTCCTACGGGCAAGGACGCGGCCACGTATCTTGGCGTTATTCTCTTCTGTGCGTATTCCGCCCACTCGGATTTATGAATATATAATTAGCTAAAACATGCTGTTTTTTGAAGGTGATTACAGTTTTGTTACGACAAAAAACGTCATCAATGCATGAAATTTAGGCAGATAAAAAGTTGAAAATACTATCCATTAACATTTGAAGAAATAATTCGAGCAAAAAATAATGAAAATCGGAGAGATTTATTAAGATTTCATATTTGGAAAAAACCAGATGCCAAAAAACGTGGTCATAAACCATATTTCCAGCCTTGGGCCCATACGATCTTTACATATGATAGAAAAATTCATTTTCTATCTAAATCTATGAAAATAAGCATGAAAATCAGAGGAGTCCGGTCAGAGATTTGCAAGTTTTGCACCTATTTCCAGATGAATCATGTTGATTTCGCTAATATCGATCCATATCATGATTGGACAATGTGCAGTCACGTGGTGTTGTTTACACCTGTATCGTAATCTTGCATGTCAGCACCTTATCTACCTACTGTGGTGTAGCGGTTATTATACATGTCTACAGACCACCAGGTCTTGGGTTCAAGCCTGGCTTGGGTAGACACGCCAATGCACCACAACTGGTTATCAAAGGCGGTGGACATTGACTTGGTTGTCGATGTTATGTCTGTCCGTACGTCGTACCTGTGTTCTCGTCCGGGTCGTATTAAGCGTTTAATGATAACATTGCGACTATACATATTCAAACTTGACGAGTTTGTTTTAGTAAAAGTTTCATGGGGAATTATTTTACCATGGACCCATACCCAAATTGGAGTGATTTGGTGAGGGTGTATAACAGCTCTTCACTTCAGCCAAAAAAAGAAAGAAAAAAAGGTCCAAAACGTCTGGTGACCCCCTACTGTAAGAACCCTTTACCGAGATATATTAGATGGTACTTTTTGGAAAACATCACAAGAGATCCCAAATCTATAATATTCTGGTACAAAAAGGACCTCCAAACTTGACTATTTCATCATAAGCTTCAATGGGGCATAAAAATAGTTCCGTGCTACTTACTGCTACAAAGTTGTTAGGTGACACCCGACGTGATAGAAAAATGTGTCGTCGAGTAATCGGTTTCGCAAAAACTGAGAACTTCTGAAAGTGGGCGGAGATCTGACCGAAGAGTATGACGTCACACCACCTCATTAACGCGAGGCTGGGAACTGACTGGAATATCGTTAATCTTACTGATCCAGCTCGACTTAGTTCATTCATGACACATATCAGTAGTATTACTTGCATGCTCCTTTCAATCGAGCGCAAAGAACAGGGAAATGATATATTGCCCAGCATACAGGGAGTTTTGAACATTTTTAATCATGTCATGGCGTATTTGTGTTTAGGAATATCCATATTTGCGAATTGAAGGACATGCTGTACTTTGGAACAAGTGGGCCTTGTCAATCAATTACTGTTGGGACAAATATACGGTATATTAGTTTCCAAATGGCATTAAGATAAATTTTAAATTTTAAGTTGGAGGAGGAGGAGGAGGAAGGAGGGGGTGGGGAGGGGGTGGGGAGGGGGTTCACTACAACATAAGATGTGGCCTCATCTGAGCTCTTGAAGTTCCCGAGAGAAATTACTATAACAACTAGTCTACTAACTGTGGTGTAGCGGTTATCATACATGTCTACAGACCACAAGGCGCTGGGTTCAACTCCTTGGTTCAAGCGTGTGCTGGGTAGACACGCCAGTGCACCACAACTGATTATCAAAGGCCGTTGACATTGACTTGGTTGTCGATGTTATGTCTGTCCGTACGTCGTACCTGTGTTCTCGTCTGGGTCGTATTAAGCGTTTCGTGATAGCATTGTTACTATCATAACCGAGTGAGACAACGTACTCGGACATAGCAGCCGTGTAGTAGATATAGCGTGTACTACGCGGGATACTGACGGTCAGAATGTTATCGGACTATACTGGCATGGCACTAGGCCTGTTGTGGAGTGCATTGAAGAAGTGAAGACTTAGTTTGTACATTTCTTAGCAGCATTCGCATGGAGTTAAGCACGCATAATTCAGGGACCGCGGAACAATTTTGAATTGAAAGGAGGGGGAGAGGGGGCTGGCATTGCTTGGAATCTTTGTACTAGTGGTCCACATGGTAAAGATTTTCTGGAAGCTGTATCTGACTGCTTTTTCACCCAGCATGTGTTGTTTTTCATGGCCCACGCGTGGCTGTGGTAGTAATTGTCTTGACTTGATTTTCAGTCGTCAAGAAAGTATGGTTAGAAATGTGCTCAAGTAGCGGTAAGGTAGGGTGTAGTAATCATGACCTCATTGGTTTTGATCTGTATTGTTTCACAAAGGCTTCTCCAGCTAATAAACTGGTTTTAGATTTTAGGAATGCTGACCTTGCTGAACTTAAGGATAATTTGTCATTTGATTGGACTTCTTTGCTCCGTGACTTAGATCCTTCTAAAGCATGGGATGTTTTCCGAACTTATTTTGAAGGATGTAAATAGGTTTGTCCCATTAAAGAAAGTCTGTATGCGTAAGCGGCTGGTGTGGATGTCTCGGGAGGTTTTGCAGGCTGTTCGGGAAAAGAAGAAGTTGTGACGTTGTTATAAACACAGTAGGTGTCCTGCGGAGCTTGCTATAAGGATCATGAAAAGTTCACAAAGGGTTTGATAAGAGATACTAAAGTGCTTTTTTAAAAATTGTTTGTCCAAAGAGGTTAGATTAATCCTAAGTCATTTCATTCTTATGTTCGCTCAAAGCAAAAGACGAAGGAGGTTGTTGGTCCCCTTAGTGGTAAGGATATGGCTGAGGTTTTGAATGACTACTTTGTGTCTGTTTTACTAAGAAGTCCCTTGCTGGTGATGTGGATTATCTTAGTGTATACACTTTAGTATCCATTAGGAATGTTGATTTTTCAGTTGATGTTGTGTCTAAGAAGTTGGAAGGGTTTGAACTCAAACAAAGCACCCAGTCCGGATAGTATACATCCTGCTGTCTTAGGTGAGTGTTCTGATGTTCTTTCTGTTCCCCTGAGTATTATCTTTTCAAAGTGCTTTGATGTTGGTATTGTTCCTAGTGATTGGAGAATTGCTAATGTCACTTCTATTTAAAAAAAGGGTGACCACAGTTTGCCTTGTAACTATAGGCCAGTGAGTCGTACTAGTGTTGTGTGCAAGGTCATGGAGTCTATTGTCAAAAATGTTGTACTAGATCATTTACTGGTTAATGGATTGTTGAATTTGTCCCAGCATGGGTTCTTACCTAAGAGGTCTTGTGTTTATAATTTATTGGAGTTTCTTGATGATATTCCTAAACTAGTTGATTCTGGTCATAATGTGGATGTTATCTATTTAGATCTCCAAAAAGCATTTGATAAGGTTCCATTGGGTAGACTCATGATGAAAACAAGAGTGCTTGGTGTGGAGGAAAAGGGTGTTAGTTGGATATATTCTTGGTTAGTTGACAGGTCACAAAGAGTTGTTGTTAATGGTGAAGTATCTCCATGGAAGAAGGTTACAAGTGGTGTTCCTTTAAGTTCTGTAGTGGGTCCGCTACTTATCTTAATCTTTATTAATAATATTGATGTTTCCCTTGGCTCCAGGATTTGTAAATTTGCTGATGACACTAAGCTGTGCAGGATTGTCGATGATGCTAGGGATTCTTCACTTTTGCAAACTGATCTGGATAAGTTACTTTCTTGGTCCCAAACATGGCAGATGTCATTCAATGTTGATAAATGCAAAATTGTTCATTTTGGTCAGAACAACTTGGCTTTTAATTACTGCATGGATAATTCAAGTCTTGGTTGTGTTGATCAAGAAAGGGATCTAGGTATTGTCATTACTAGCAATCTGAAGCCTTCTAAACAGTGTGCTTTAACAGCTGCAATGTCAAATAGGATGCTCGGTTTGATTAGAAGAAATTGTGGTTTCTTGGTAGAGATCTGTTCTTAATTTGTATAAGCAGTTAGTCAGGCCTTACCTTGAGTATGCTATTCAGGCTTGGAGTCCCTTTTATGAGTTGGATAAGTTCATGTTGGAGCAGCTTCAGGGAAGAGCCACTAGACTTATTTCCGAAGTAAGGAACCTCTCTTATGAATCTAGGTTGCGAATTATTGGTTTGACCACGCCTTGAGTTGATAAGAGTACGTGGCGATATGATTCAGGTTTTTAAGTTTCTATCTGGTAATGATGCTTTGACTTCCTGTTGTTTCTTGCATGTTTCAGCTAATCCTCATGTGACACGTGGTAACAGTTTGAAGTTAACCAAAGAGTTCTCACGGATAGATATTCGGCGTTTTAACTTTTCGCAAATATTTGTTAATGGAGGGAATGGTTTGCCTGAGTGGGTAGTTAGCTCCAATTCTGTTCACAATTTTATAGTAAAGATTGATATGTTCTTTACTAAAACTGGGCGTCTTTGATTGATTTTTTTCGGGGGAGGGGGGTGGGGGCGGAAAAGGGTGGCGGCGGTGGTGTTAGTTTGGGCTTTTTATGGGGTGACCAACCTTTCTTAGCCCATATTCTTGTTTTGTTATGTTAAGTAAATGTCGAAAATAAAAAGCATCATTATATTCATATTTATATAAACACGAACTCCCAATTATATTAGTAGGCATGAGCATAGGAAGGGTCACCTTTCGAAGGGGAGGGGGGTCAAATAAGTTTTATTTGCTGCTAATCGAAAAATCTTTCAATTTTGGGAAAATTTTCTTCATTTTCGGGCACATTTCTTAAAATTTAGAAGAATTATTTGTCAAGTTCAGTAAAGGAATTTTCGTTCATTTTTGTGCAATTTTCTTCAATTTTGACAAAGTTCGGTCACTTTCCTCAGAATTTATCGACAATTTTAGGACAATTCATGGGCCGCGGAGCAATATTTCAAGTGGATGGTCACGCACGTGAAACAACTCATCTGAAAGACGGAAATGCAAAATGAGTGAATTGGTAAATCATTTATCTCTTCGGTTCCTTCTTAACTTAACCCCTCCCCCACCCCTATCAAAAAATAATTTAGAAAAAGAAGATAGATTCGACGTGATATTGCTACAAATTTTTATATTGTTGAGTTGTTATGAAACATGAAAAACAAATACATATGACTTCGTCATCGGCATAGGAAGATATTTGACATTAGGAGGCCAGATTTAATCCCACCCGGCACAATAAAAAAGGTATGAATCTCTTATCATGGTACAAAAAGCTATCATTGTAAAGTACGTGGAGGGTTCGTAAAATGATTGAAAAGTTTGGTAAAATTTCCCGAAAATGAAAAAAAATTCACGACAAAATGAAGTAAATTTCGCGAAAAGAAAGGAAATTTTGCGAAAATGAAAATTTACGCGGGGTTTAAGCAGGGTCTAAAACTATCTGTAAAGAGGGAGAGGGTTCGTGAAATGTATGGAAATTTGGAAGAATTTGGCAATATTTTCCGAAAATAGAAGACAATTTCCAAAAATGAAGGAAATTTCACAAAAAAGTGAAACGTATCTTACAAAACTGAAGAAAATTTTACGAAAATTGAAGGATATTTTACAAAATAAAAGAAATTTGTACAAAAATTGAAGAAGATTTACCAAAAATTCAAGATTTCCGGAAGAAAAAGTTCATGCATGGAATCTGACTCTTCCGACAATCAATTCGTTTGTTCTTTAGACCTTAATTTATATGGCGACCAAATTGGTAATTGCCCCAAATAAATCTATAAGGGGATGGAGGGGGATGGAGGGGATGGAGGGGGCTCTGGCTCGCCTGGTTTCTTTGTTAGTTTAGAGTTGTCTTTGTTAGATTTTTTGGCAATTTTCAGGAAATTTTGTTAACTTGTAGGCAATTTTCTTTAATTTTGAGGAACATTTTGTCAATTTTCAGGAAATCTATTGACAAATTTGACCACTGTTTTCATATACTTTTATCAATTGTTTAATTTTATGTTAATAATTTCCGGCTCCAAAACAGGAAAAACAGAAGCTGAATCTTCTCAGCCTATATTATTATTTTCTTTCTTTCCGGCCTAGCAAAAAAATGGGGGAATAAATATCCCCCCATCCCCCTCTTCTGTCTCCGCGGTCCTGATAAATTTTGTACTACTTACCGAGTTGATCAGCTGTTGTTGTTGTTCTTGTTATTACTGTTATTATTATTATTATTATTATTATTATTATTATTATTATTATTATTATTATTATTATTATTATTATTATTATTATTATTATTATTATTATTATTATTATTTATTATTATTATTATTATTATTATTATTATTATTATTATTATTATTATTATTATTATTATTATTATTATTATTATTATTATTATTATTATTATTATTATTATTATTATTATTATTATTATTATTATTATTATTATTATTATTATTATTATTATTATTATTATTATTATTATTATTATTATTATTATTATTATTATTATTATTATTATTATTATTATTATCATTATTAATATCATTATCATTATTATTATTATTATTATTATCATTATCATTATTATTATCATTATTATTATTATTATTATTATTATTATTATTATTATTATTATTATTATTATTATTTTTTATATTAATAATTATTATCATCATTATTATTATCATTATTATTATTATTATTATTATTATTATTATTATTATTATTATTATTATTATTATTATCATTATTATTATTATTATTATTATTATTATTATTATTATTATTATTATTATTATTATTATTATTATTGTTATTATTATCATTATTATTATTATTATTATTATTATTATTATTATCATTATTATTATTATTATTATTATTATTATTATAATTATTAGTATTATAATTATTATTATCATTATTATTGTTATTATTATCATTATTATTATTTCTTTTTTCGGTCTAGCAAAAAATTATTTCCTTTTTCGTGGGGACTAAATACCCCAGCCCCCTCCCCCTCTCTTTCCGCGGTCCCTCTTAAATTTTGTACTTACTGAGTTAATCAGCTTTCCTCTTTGGAAGAAAATAACTGATAGTAATGAACGTGTTCACGCGGTTGTATTGAGACATGCAATTACAAATTTACGATGAAAGTTTAATACCTCCCTGTATGTTGGGCAATATATCACTTTCCAAAAGCAGTCACTGACTGACTGAGTTTAAACGCAACTGCAAAGAACTTCCTTCCAACTTCCAGTTCGATTGCGTTTATGAAGAGGAAATCAACCTTGCTTCTGGTGGCATGGCATCCAAAAGAAATGATTTATATCGATGGAAACGATGGACCAAAGAAAAGCCTGCAACGTCTGTCGCTAAGGTATACAACAATGTATCCTAACACTTATTAACATTAGTTCAGTAGAAAGTCATAACGCTAGGTCAGATAGAGACTACAGTAGTGTACCAATTCAGCACATTAGGAATTGTTTTTACTTCCGTTCGTTATATGTAATTTTCTACTTCTGAAAAATATCATTAATAAAAAGTTTAAGATATGAATATTCTAGTTAAAAGTATTTGCACTCTAGGATTTTTTTCAAATTTTTATTTTAAGACTTCGACAAGGTGTACATGTACCACGAAATGTGTACCAGTTGAGCGTATTTTCCACACACACACTATTTTCTGCAATTCATCTTATTTTTATACATATACTTTTTAGCTTCACACAAATATATTGAACAAAAACATCTGAAATAAACTCTTTGACATTAGGTTTAGATGCAATGATACCCGTCGGCCAGTCGGCTTTCAAATGAAATCCGTTTTAAGATTGAACCTTTTTCTATCGTTTTTGTATGTACCAGTTGCAATAGAAAAATAACAAATTGCGTATTTATATGGCGCAAGTGCAGTCAAGTAGTTACAAAAAGACAATACACTGAACTGGTATCGGAATTTTGCAAGCGATAAACGTCGCAAAAATATAAAAAAACAATATTTGTCATGCAAACTTTGTATATTTTGCAATTCTACAATAATTTCCATACATCATTTTACCTGCGAAGCTTGACCATATTTTTGAGAACCTTTTATTCGTGCGTTTCTAATCAAAACAACAAAAAATAGTATGATTTTTTTACAGAATCAAGTGTCTCGAGTGATGTAGGCTCGAAATCAAAAGGTACAAAAATTTCTTTTACTCGTGAATGGAAACATATTTTGAAGTTATAATTCAGCACAAATTCGTGATTTTGTATGTTTTAAGAGTAAGAACAAATGGTAAGATTTTAGCAATAAATGACTAGACAAATGCGAAATTACGCGAAATTGGTACATGTGCTGAATTGGTACACCCACTGTAGGCTAATCAAAATGTTGTTGATGTTTGCTTCTTTCTTAAACAGTACGGAGTCTGACCTCGTTTGACCTGAAATTTTCACAGCTTGGTGACGTCACATAATTTTGAATTCGGGTGCTCAATAGACACGAAATATTTCCTAAAATTAATCTATTCGTTAATGCACTAATCGTCCGCAAAAGATCACAATTATTTACTGTATATCACCAAAACACATATAACTGTACATACAAGTGGAAATAAGAACCCGCAACACTTTCGTACATGTTGTGGAGTTAAATGAATTACGAAGATAGGTTCCGCATTGCTGTTACGTTGGCGTTCGATCGCGGTAGAAATTTGGTCAAAATATAACTTTTCGTGGATGAACCTTAAGCAAACTCTCTGTAACAATGTAATATAATGTTAAAAACATATCCATTTGGTTTTCTTTCAATATCTGTCTTTAATACGATCCCTACACATGTTTTCTCATGTACTTTTCGCGATAATGGCGCCATGTTTTCTCTGGCAGAAAGGTCATCAAAAGGTCATATTTTTGAGAAGAATATGAATATTCATTATGCCGCATCGCACCACTTGATGATCGCTCTGAAACATGAATATTCATATCAGAGATAGTTGTTTTAGAAACTTGGCAAAAGTTGTCAGTTCTTGCAATTTTTAAGGGTTTTGCCCATGGTTAGCGCTAGGAATTGAAATTTATGGGTTTGAACAACTTATCCATGCTATGATTTTAATTTTGTGTCCTAATATTGGGGAATTCGAATATCATGAGAGGGGGTGCATATTAGATCTGATCTTTAAACATTGGCATATCTTTAATTTTTTCTCCAATACTTTTCGTCTTCCCAGGATACTAGCAGCGATTTTAGAAGTAAAGGGGGTGGGGGAGGATGAACTGTCATATTGGACCCGTACCTGGTCTGTGGGAAGCAATTCCCCAGCCGCCAGGCCCCAGACACTCGAGGAAATCAGGCCTTGCCAAAAAATATATTGGGAGAAAAGGACCTTCAGCTTCAAACTGATACATTGAAATTCCCCTTCAAAAAACCCCCGTGTCAGTGGCTTAGCCAAGGAGAGTTGTTGGGTTATTTTCCCCAAATCCTTTAGAAGGTTACATCACACTGCACACCGCCCATACAATATACTGCTTTACACAGGAGGGAGGTAGACGGGGAGTCATTTGAACAAAATGGGTGCCCGAAATCACTTCTTCTTGTGGAAAGCAGGTCAGGTGAGGGTAAAAATACTTCTGGTTAATAACCGCACCAGAACAATCCTGCAAGGAGGAAGATAGAGGACAGAGGTGCCTAGTTGTGGAAGGTCCTAGAGGAGCAGTGCTTATCCCTGGTTTCCATATGACCCAAGCAAACAACTCGCCCTGAAGACAACTCATTTTCAAGCCCAGACTGTTGATGAGGCCAGTGGGATAAAGAATCAGTTTAATCTATCCATGGCTTTTAGGGCAGGTACATATTTCTGGTTTCCATGGTGCCAGAGCTGATAGGAGTTTTACTCCCCCTGGATATGGATGCCAGTCAATCATGGCATAGCTCCCTGCATCGCTGGTACTCATGCTACAGCTGAGTCAAATGAAGTTAAGTGTGTTGCGAAAGGGCAAAATGCAGGTAGTCCTGGCCAGGACTCAAAGCCAGGTCTTTGCGTCTCAGAAACAGTTTTCTACCACTAGACCACCACACCTCCTCACCACTTGATAACAACAAAAAAAGACAATATGGAAAGAAACATGCTTTGGAAACGATGTGTAGTATTTGTGAGGCACATTTATTCTTGGAGTTCTCTCTTTTTTTTTTTGTATCTCCTTCCAACCAATTTTATACAACTTGAAATGATGGAACAATTAATGAGAAATGCATGTTAAACTTGAATATATTGAGCTGCATGAATACTTAAGTATGAGGTCACAGTATAATAGTATATACACTATACAATATTTTGGCAAAACACAAACTAAAAAGCTCAAGTAAAAATATCTTAGCTACTCTTAAAAAGCACAGGCTGCATGAATACTTACGTATGAGGTCCCAGTATAATAGTATATACACTATATAATTTTTTGGCAAAACATAAACCAACATAAAATATCAGCTTTTGTTTAAAAAGCACACGTAAAAAATATCTTCACTACTCTTAAAAGCACCAGCTGCATGAATACTTAAGTGTGAGGTCACAGTATAATGGTATATACACTATACAATATTTTGGCACAACATGAACCAACATAAAACATTATCTTTTGTTTAAAAGCTTAAGTAAAAATTTCTTCACTACTCTAGAAAAGCACCTTTTATTGCAAAAAATATTACTGGTAGTACAGTACACTTAACTCAAAACTTTTAAATAAATAACTTGTGAAGCTGAAAGAAACTCACACTTTAAATTTCAATATAAAACAAATATTAATGAAAGACCTGAAACTGAAAGAAATTATACAAAAACTCTGCTTGTTTCAGATAAAAAACCTTCTGAAGAAATATATAACACTTAAAAAAGAGCTTCATGGAAGCTATCAAATATTAATAAACCATCAATACTTCACATATAAAAGCTCAGACTAAATCTTCATAACATGAATACATGCAATGAATAACTTAAGTATGCAATATTCTATACAAACAAAGAAAAGCATGTATGTTTGATGCTTTCCTAAATAATATTTCTTTGCTATGTACAATTTAAGATAGCAGCATGCAAGGTATACTTTGAAAAACACAAAAATACTCCTCACATCATTTAAGAAAAATCAAAATATGACTGTAAAGTTATTTTTTTATCTACACACCAACTTCATCAACAAGTAAGGAAATCTTTTGTGAAATTCATCAATCATGTCACCATTTGAAATCACACCCATACATGTACACTATGGACAGGTGACTAAAAAAGCACTCTTTATACTTTTAAATACAAATACTATAAATCAAGGTAATGCAGCATGCACAACTTTCAGAAAACCAATTGAATACTCTTGTATCACACCACTAACATTGTGAGTATGTACATTAAACATTTGATGAACAATAAGTGTAATTCCCATAAAATATACTATAATTACACCACACCTTTGAGTTTAGTAATACATACACCACCAGCAGTTTTGCTTTCTTTACAGTGCACAATGATACATGAAGGCAACAGTTTTGGCAAAACACTTGCATAAAAAATACAGAAGATATGCATGAGCAAGGTAATGCACACATTTCAAAGTAACAGAATACAAATCACATGCAGGTCAAATATGAAAATATACATAAAGAAACTTTTGAAATGCTTAAACAACTAAAAATAAATATACATAAGATTGATAAGAAAACATAACGTATGAAACAATGAAAGCTTGCTTGATAAATGCTTTTGTTAGAAAACAGCATACCCTGTTAATACACTCATAGAAAGACTGAGCAAGATAATAGCACCAACATAACTTACTATGGAGATGGAAGCACCAGTTTGATCAAACACAAGTAGGCAAGTGATGTGGCAAAGTAAATGGAATGGAGAACGTGATTGCTTCATTGCATATAAATACATTTTCAGTAAGTAGAAATGTCCCTTGTGAGTGAAAGAATGTTATGACTGCAGGGAATGCTAGAAAAACAGTGCATGTCAAGAAAAATAACGAATACAAGTAATGGAGATGTACTGTTTGTGAAATTACTTTTTAACTTTTGTTGAACAAATATCTCTTTTCCATTTGTCAATGGTCATGAAGGCAGTGGCATAGCTAGAGGTTGACAACACTCAACAATCAGAAAAAATGTCATATTTATAATAAGTAATACACCTATATTTACTCCTCAATTTGAAACCAAATCTACACCCTCGATTCTTACTTTCCAGCAAAATTAGGATTCTTGGCTTTCCCACAAAAAGTCCTAGCTACGACACTGCAAGAAGATGTATGGACAACATACCATTAATGCCAAATATATTTTGTACACAGAGTGAAATGTTTTATTTCACATACACAAAATGGTCTAGTCACAGCCAAAGAGCAGGTTATACAGTGTTCTATGGTTATATTTTATGAAGTAGATCTATGTGACCAATATAATAAAAGAGTATAACTTTTTACAAAGTGTTTGCCCATGCACCTTATAATCATACAAACCTGAGACTTGTATTTCAACATCCAACACACAAGTTCATAAATTGATAGTAATTTCATATGAAATTAAACATACTGGTATATATAAACAAAGGTAGCCGTAATTTTCTAAAAGGTATGTAAAATGCTCATTTTGGGTGTTTTTAAATTTAAAGCAAAAGTCAAAAGTCCATAAAAAAGTTAAACAGGTGGGGTCACAGAAGTGAATACACCCAAAATACAATGTGTGTTGGATGAAAGGCACTTTACATGTATCTGTCACGACTGAAGTTCAAATCCTGTGTAAAAAAAAAAAAAAATATGTTAATGAGGGCAAATATGCATAGATTGATATGAAACAATACATGTTATTGATAATTAGTGAAAGTGAATCTATTTGATGTAATGACATCAGTAATGATCTCACTTCAGTACCATACTATACTGGTAATTCTCAAACAGCTTTGTATGTAGGTTGATTATGACCTCTGTAATTTTCAAGTGATTAAATGTAATTTGTTGATGAGGATGCTCATCAATTTTTACAATATACTGATATATACAAATGTTCTTTTTAAACATTTTTTGAAGTCAAATTGTGAGGTAGTACTCAAATTACAAAGAGTCGCATTCATTAAACAATGACCACAATACATTTCTTTCTTACAATAGTTTTAGTAAAACACTTCCATTAATTATCAAACAACCTTCATCTAAAAGATCTTCAAAAGCAACCTTCATTTGGAACATTTTCAATCACTGACATGACATCATCAAAATCAGTCAACAACTGAGATGTTTCGTCTGCCTGCCAACTCTCATCTGAGGATGACAATTCACTCAAAGATTCATTATCATCACAACTTTCAGAGGAAAGGTCAGAACTGTTTTCAGACATATTGTCACTATCATATGATATGGCTGTGCCTAATACAGGCAAATTGTTGGGAATGACCTCATTTTGGATAACCTCTTCAGACAAACATTGGTTTTCACAATTTTTGCACAGACATATAAAGGAGCAATTTTTCCCATTCTTTTACATTTACACCAATTTTTGTTACATCCCGACCTACACTTACAACCCTCTTTTAGCAATCTCACATTTTCATTGATTTGTCTCAAATTTACTTCAGAGTCCCACACAATGCTTAACTGCCCATCAGTCATAGCCCAACCATAATCTAACAAATTTGGAACATTCACACAACTTGACAATGCCTGGGCCCACATTTGCAAAACCCAACAACATCGTAACCAATGTAGCTTCAAAGCATCGGCAGAGGGCATCCACTCGGATTCACTTGATATCCGGTGGAAGTGACCATCCCTTACAGTCTTTAAAAATGCCAAGTGGACTTCTTCTGGACTTTTGTCATTGTGGGACAATGAGTTAAATAACTCTCTTGGATCATCAAATTCAAAAGCACTTGTATGCTTTCAAAGTACAAAGAACCTATTAAACGATAAAAGGCTAGTAACCCTTTACTGCATGAATCGTCTTGAAAATTGCCAAGTTTTCCATCAGTGTCCACACTAGTTATAAATCCACAGTCACGAAAAAAGACATCTAAAAATGATTTCTTTGAATATCCCCTAAAAAAAGAGGTGAAGTCACAACCACTTACAACATATAACACTTGCAGAAAGAGAGGTATTTGAGGTTTAAGATCACTTCCCAGTTTCTGTAATTCAAGATATGATGACACTTGCTGAACAAGTGTGTTCATATTAATAAAGAGATCATCACCTTTAGCTGCTCTCAATTGCACATAAATTTGTTTATGGGATAAAGAGGACATGAGAGGCAAACCAACATGAAATGTATCTCTGTCTGGGGAGTAAATGACAACATGTTTACATGGGGTTTTGCTGGCATGATACCACACGGGAATCTCCTTCTTCGTGATTGGATGACATATCACCCACTTGACTTATTTCTGGGAAATCATCCCCCACACACAATGCAGCATCCTGCAGATCCCCATCAAACCCACCAGCAACTATAAGAATATGTGGTTTCACATTTGCAGAAAGGGCTATGGAAAGAAATTCCATGGACAGAAAATTTACAAGAAGTCTTTTTTGGCTTCGAACCTGCAGAAATTTTGCCCAATTTGTATTGGTGGGACAAAGAACACTGCCTGAAATTTTTGTCAAGGAGGGCTCTTCCACAGCACCATCTCGTCTTGCCCTTTCAATGTCCTTTGGACACGCACCATGTCTACCTGGGTGATCAAATACAATGTGAACATCCACAGCTTTAAACTCATTCATTGATTTGATCACCCAACGTCTATATAGAAATAAAGCATAATCCCTGAAGGTCTTATGAATTCTCAAAGGTGGACAATTTATCATAAACATTCCTTCTAGGATGCAGCAAGAAGGCCCTCCAGCATAATAGGAACCTTGGAGCAAAGGATTCTGGGAAATGCTTATGAAATTCTGTTGAAGACTTAGCTTTAGATGACTTGATAGGAAGTTTATCAGGGTTGCAAATTGCCCTTGGCAGGGAAACAAACTGAAATAAAGAATCCACAGGCATATTACTTGCTTTTGATAAAGCAACTTGTCGGGCGTAATGACATTATTTGCAACTTGTGGTCTTTTATTTCCAGCTTTTGTTTATGGACTGTCTTACGTTTGACTGAAAATGTTTTTAGATTCCGTCTAGACCGTTTAGGCAATTTGGCCCCAGGAGATTTGAGAATAATACAATTAATGTAAGACACTAAGTCTTCTTCTCCTTCTGGTAGAAAGACATCATGTCCTTTGACACAATGTCTGAGGCAGTCACACCTGTAAACAAATGGGTTAATATACATGATGGATTATCAGAATCAAAAACATCACATTCATCACAAAGTTTCTGCACATATTGCAGTACATTCTTGTCTTTAGATGCAAAAGTTGCTTGAGAGTCACAAGTTGTATTGCTTAAAATTTGAATTTCTGAAGACAAGTTCTTCAAAACCTTGGCACGAAAAGTAAGATAATGTAACAGACGAGACATGCTTCCCCTACCGGTTGTTGTCATTGCCATTTTCACTTCCTTGTTAATAGCCATCTCATGTGCTTCATCTAAAGCAACAGAGCACCCAGCTTGGCCAGTTAAACTAACAGTAAACCCACCATTGTGAAAATGTTGTACAACATCTTTTGGAAACTGTTTTAGAGAGGCCATGTGGAAAGGAACAAGTTTTAAATAAATATGGCGATCAAGGGCATGAAACATTGGGGCCACCATTCTTATTGAAGCATTTCGTAGATCAAATTGACGAAATCTGATGGCAGTGAACAAACTGACATAGTGGAACATGTCTCGATGAATAAACTGATGCCAAAATAGTGATGTTGCATCAGTATTTCCAATGTTCTCAAAGAAGGGCAGAAATTCAAATGAATGAACCTTCTTTGCAAGAGAAAGAAGATTTTGTGAAAAATGGAAAGTTTTGCTACCATGTTCAGAGAGTATTTGTTTGATAGCCTGGTGTAATTTTGTAAAACTCTCATGTTTCGCACCATCACCAAGTTTGCCTTCAATGAAAAAAAGCAATTTGATGTCTGTAAAATGCTTCCCAAGCCTGCAGTAAAAAATATGGGTTTTCTCAAACTTGATGCACTAGAAACTGCTGTTAAAGTAGCCCCTTTGTGATATAGTGACAATAGATGTTTTAAACCAGCATCAAGGTAAATTTTCATAATTGGGGCTTGAAGGTTTTTTAACAAATGCCATTCTCCCAAATATGGCAGAAGCCAATCCAAATCTTGGCCATATACCCTCTTAGCATCTAACATATATTCATACGTTTTGCATCCCCAGCAACAACAAGATGATTTATCAAATTTCCAACAGAATGCTTTTCATAGAGAATGTCAAGAGAGTGGCGTATGGTTTCAGCATTGTCAGCCGGTTCACCAAGTATGCATGTGTAATGCACAGCTGACTGTTCTGGAGAGGAAGGTGATATCTCTGACAATGCTGTTTTCAGATCTGGAAGGGAAAAATTGAAGTTTTCATGTTTGCATACCTGTTTGGCTGTCATATACAGAAAAACTTTGTTTGCCAAATCAAGCAATGACGTCTTCTCCTCCTCTGAAAGAGAAAATGATTCAGGAGTTAAGGAGTCAAAACAATGTCGTTGTGTTGATACAGGCTGGTTGACTCTTGATGTAGATGCAAGGTGGTACTTTGTTAATACAGCACTGTCAATACTCCTAGCACCAGCAGAGGAAGTAATTTCTGTTAGTGGAACCGTACCAGACCAACATTTTGTTGAAACAGGGAGAGGTTCCACAGCTTGTATGGAGGTTCCATGAAACCCCCTACTTTCCTGGTCACATTTGACAGCAGCATAACTGCTACTTCGATCGATGTTGTCAATAGATGCAACAGTGAAGCTATTAGAAAGAACAACAGGTTTGTTTTTAATTTCTTGTAAGGCTACATGAGTTTGGTAGCGTTGAAGGGTTGGCTTGCTGACAGTCACACCAAAGGCTGACAAATATTGGAAGCAAGACGATGATGATGATGAAAACCTGTCCACAACATCTGATATGGCTATGTGCAATGGTGTAATTGCCTGATCATTTGCTGCATAAATTGGTGCCATACAAATGTACAAACGTTTCAAAGTTTTCCTGTGGTGCACGTGAGAAGAAGAGTGCAACTGCAAGAGGAAGTGTTTGGACCAATCAAAATCACCCTTTACCAACATTTCAGAATTTTCTGCATCACTCAATGTGCTCTGCAGAACAAAATTCCACAAGAAAGGTGGTAATTTTGTTATTTCATCATAAACTTTAATTTGATCAATAGCACTTTTTTTGTAGTCTGACTTTTGAAGTGCAGAAGCATATGGCAAAATTGTCCCATTCAAATCTTTTGCAACAATTTTACAATCAAACCTTGGTCGGTTAGCACGTAGTTTACTTTTAAGAGTATTGATTTCCTCTTGCAGTTGCCTCTTTTCCCTGTCAGCATAAAACAGGGTGGTATGAAAGCATGTTTGTACATCACACCCAAAGCGTCTAATCAGGGTACCTAATCTGCGGCTATTGTTAATGTAGGAAATTATCAAACATTCCCCAATTGCAGTTTTTACCAAAGACAATAACTGAGGTTGGGTTTTCTTTTTTGGGGTACAACTTGGTGAGTAGAACCCTGGGTTGAGAAATGGCATTGTCAAATGAAGAAGAATAAAAGTGATATAATGATTGAAGCAATACAGCTTTATCATCATGAAGGTCTTTAACAAGAGAAATAATAGTCTGAGCAAAAGCAAAATCTTCTACATCATCACATGAGGTGAGTTGAGCTGTATGAAAAGGAGTAATTACAGAAGACAAGTGATCTTTTGAGGACCTTATGCTTGCTTCATATCCTCCCTTGTTACCGTACCTTGATACAGACTGATAGCAAGTATTACATAAAAGGTTATTTTCATTTATTTCCAAATCAGTCTGCTCAAGATGGTTCTTCACAAAATTATTTAAGACAGCCAAGTCTGTAAAAGTCCTCGTCTTGGTTTTGGTGCGTGAAGAACACAAGCTACATGTACAAACTTTGGAAGTCCTTTGGTTAGCCAATTTGCAATAGTGTGTGTGGCAGAGATATATACCTGATGGACTGCTACACAATTCAATTGCAGTTCCTTTACCAAGATTAAATAATTCTTGTAAATTTGATCTCTCCAATAATTTTGAGGTTTGGTGAATCTTTTCATCACTTTTACAATTTGGGATTTGACAGGAGTCTGTAAGTTTTCTTTTGGTGGTTGTAACCCTGTCCTGACTTACTTTTAATTTGCAGGCATAACAAATACAGTCATTCTCAGCAATGTTGTTTTGCTTCAATAAAATAAGTGTTGAAGCATTTTTGGGGTAGCTTGTGCAATGTGCCAATACCTTGGCTTATGCTCACCACAAAATGCACAGGGACCACTTTCTCTGCCTTCATGAAGAATTTGACAAAATGTTCTTTTTGGTGGCATAATGGTAAAATATTGGGTCAAAAATTAAAATTATTCACATGAAAAATTGATGGAAAAAACAATGCTGCAAAAACCCTGCATTAACAATACTATATATCTGAAAATTTGAAACAAGACAAAATAGTTCAATGCAGTAAATGGCAATGACAAATGGGGAGGTGCATATGGTATAGATGTAGAGACTCAGCTTCAAGATGGTAAGGGCCATAGTTTGAGTCCCGGCCAGGACTATTTGCATTTGTGTCCTCGAGCAAGACCATTAACTTTGTTTGCTTCAGTTAACTTGGCTGTAGAATAAATACCAGCAATGCTGGAAAGCTAACCTGCAATAGACTTGCGGCCTAAATTGGGAATAAAATTTCTATCCGATCAATGTTACATAAACCATATTTATAAGAACCGCCCTATGCCATGAATAGCTTGAATGAATTCAGCTCAGCTGCCTTTACTGCAGTAGTAAATGGCAATAAGGCAAAATCATTAAAGATAAAATTGAAAATGATAACCCATGCTGCAAAACAAAAGGACTGAATATTTTCACCCAAAATACTTAAATGTAGTAAATGCGATTATGGCAAAGGAAACATCAACAACAAAGACAAAAGGTGATACAGCGTCGTCCTCCCAAAACGAACACGGGAGAAGGTACAGCCAGGCTTGGCCTAACGTAGATAATGAAATTTAACAGTATTTTTAATGATGAAATCTCATCATGTTTACTTTTAGTATTAACAGATTTTACTCTAGGCTACAGATTTAAAAGGCCAGAGCCTAGACTATATTATATCAAAACTGAGTAAAAGGCTAGACTTGACTTAAGCCATGGTGTTGTGTGACTGACCAGTCAAAATGTTTTGAATGTAAAGTACTAGACCCAATTTGTATTGAGTAAACGTTAGGCTAAACAAAACAAACAGACAGTTATAATAGTACAGTAACCATTGCTAGGCCACACTCATATGTGGCCTATGACTAAATTTAACACAGGCCTACAACTTACAATTACATTTTAAGTTAAGACACAAGAAAAAGTAGGCCTAATGTTATCGTGCCCCACTTAAGTACATACAAGCCTAACAATAGGACACCCGGAAGCTTAACTGAAGCCAAAAAATTATCGATCTATTTTTCACACTTCTTCTGAATGAACCCAAATTATATTACATTGTGAGGTAGAATATTATCTAAAATCATTATATATTGCATCAATTTATCCAAAGAACGTCTAATACGGAAGCCTTACAGATGTTAAAGTGGCTACAATATTTACCTTGATTGCTCGATTTTTGTCACCAGTGAAGAGGAAAGATCTGGTTAAATCTTGCACAGGATACGCTGATTAGGTCTTATCACCTTATGAATATGGAGTTTTAACCTTTTTTGGTGATACTATAACCAAATTTGGTAAAATTTGCATCATATTCTAAACAAAATGCAAATAATAAAATAAAACTGACGAATCGTTCGTTGATGATTTTCGCTTGTAAACACGTACTGTTTAGCTCGCTTCCGGGTGAGGTCGACGTTGTTGAAAGTTACGTAATAACGGTCGTATATCGAGGTCAGACTCCGTACTGTAAAAACTCCCTAGGGCTAACCCCTTGTCATGAAACTCATTTGGCAATATCTTCCATTTCTCCCCACTCTCCCCTTAATCAACAGTTTTTCATGTACCCCTAGGCCTACTGGCAGTGGCACTGGCTGTAACACTACAGACAAAAACAAATTTTAAACCCATCTCTAATGTGAACGTAATAAAAGAAACAGCAATCCAAAGCAAAAAGGGGAAAGAATGCGCACTCTTTCCTTGCACAATCTTGCAAACCATATACGTTTTACAGTCTCTTCCTATTCCCTCGGGAATGGGTGTTCAGCCAGAATTTTTCTCAGATGTTAATGGCTTCTTCTTAGGAGTTTACCATTGGGAGTTTTAACTAGATATGAATGTTGGTACTCTGTTATCTGCCTTAAAGTTGCTGGAAACCATTGACCAACTGGTGTCAGGGTGCTGAATGTGGACTTGCTGTCCAGGGTATAGGGGTGGCAATAATAGCGAATGGTAATCATGGTATTACCATTGGGTTGCTTGTCATTTCTTAAGTTCTTCAAGAATCTTATCTAGATCTTCATGAGCATTTTGTATTTGGGAGAATTGATTTGTCATTTCTCCCCATGAGCAGTTTGGTTGGACTTGGTAAGGTTTGGGTGTGCTTCTCCACATCAGAAGAGCTATATGATAGTCTGTCTCTGATTGTCTGGCTTTCTTGAGAATTGACTTGGCTGTTCTGATTTGCCATTCAATGAAGCCATTATTCTGGATGTCTTGGTGATGAAGTGATATGATCGAAGACCATGAGTTTGTGAACTCCTTGAACTGCTCGCTGGCAAATTGTGGACCCTGGGGGTCAAAATTCCCGACTAATGGTATGTGTTTGAGCTGATGCCATTGCGAGTGCAAAGCACAAAGCTTTGCAATGTGGTGACATTTTGGTTGTACCAAAGCAGTGGATTGGTGTGTGGTTGTATGCTGTTAAAATGCTGGTGCTTGGCTCTGCGGTGCCGGTAGCGGTTTTTCATCTTCTCAAGTAGCTTCGTAGCACCTACCCATTTCCAGGGCCTTTTGAACTGTAAACTTCTTTGGCTGTGACACAGAAGCTCTTTCTATAACTCTGGAATTAAGCTAACGACGTGTTGAGAGCAACGTGATTTCTATTTCAAACGTTCTATTCTGAATATATGCTACCACACACTTTTCCACCTTAACTTTTGCACCTTTTTTATTTTCCGTGATTTTCTCTTTGTGTATAGGTGACTGATTTCGGTCAAATCATTTTTAAAAATATTTTTTTCCCTCTCGTTGTGACCAGGCCTACATGCCATTTTCGGTACTTGTACAGTGGTTCTTGTATAGTAGTTCCGCATCTTTTTTTCTTCTTTTAGTTGCCTCGGGTCTTTTGGCCCTTGGTATTTTCTTTCAACATGACCAAACGCTTGTGCCTTGACTCTACTCTCCCCTCCCCATGACCTTCATGCTACCTCCATTGACCATTCCTTAGCCCCAGTCCCCCAAATTTTAATTATTCAGGTCACCAACAAACAAGACAGTTTCAAAAGAATTTCCCCCTTCCTCATCCACAAGGCGGTCCACAGCCTTGTCAGTGTCCTCCCCAAGATTTCTACCCTTAGATCCGGCGATATCCTGGTGCACTGCACCAGGGACACTCAAGCCACCACCCTCCTCACCACCAAAACCGTAGCTAATAATGGTATCGACATAACAGTTACTCCCCACCATTCCCTGAACTCCAGCAAAGGCGTCATCAAAACCAGGGACCTTGCCAACTTGATCAATGAAACCTCAATAACTTGCCAGCCAACACGTCACTGAGGCTCGTCGTCTCGTCCTCAAGAGAGACTGTGCTGAAACACCCACCAATACCATCTTCCTGACGTTTGCCACACTAATTTTCTCCTCCCACATCACTGTTGACTATCTGATAATCCCAGTTGCCCCCTACATTCCCAACCCTCTCCTCTCCCCTGTCATAAGTGCCAGAGGTGGCCATGTAAAAACTCCTGCCACAGCGAAGCACGCTGGGGCAAATGTGGAACCTCGGACCATGCCAGCGCCTCTTGCACTGCACCAATTGCGACGGTACTCACCCAGCCAAGCATCCCTCATTCTCAAAAGACTGCCCCACCTGGCTTCAGGAAAAACAAATAAATAAACTAAAAACCCTACATATCAGCATCACTTACCCGGAGGCCAAGAAGCAATTCCTCACTTCGCTCTGCATCAAACCTTCCTATTCGAGCACAGTCTCCTCAGTCACTAATACCTTCCCCCTAACACAACTAAAACTAACTCACATGCACAAACCAACCTCACTTGGCTCTTCTTACTGAGTCCTAAGCCCATCGCCTTTGCCAACAATCCAACCAAACCCATTACACAAACCACCTCCACAACCACCTCTCCCCTCAATCTTCCTTCCTTTTTTAAGACCCCCTGTCCCCTACCTCAACACCTCAAATGCCATTAAACTCAAGCCAACCTGGCCAACAAACAACAAACCAATAAACAACAAATCAACAAACAGCCCACCATCCAAACCCACATGTACAGTATGACACTCAAGAGAACCTGGATTGTTCAATTACCAAACCCACCGAACATACTTATCATCCAATTTTCAAAAACAACTGCTCCCTAAAAAACAGGGACAGATCCAAAGAAAAAACAAGTAAACCCAGACACAACAGATCTTTCTCCAGATACCTCTCCCCTCCAGATGCCTCCCCCCCCCCTTACCCTCCTTATGGCATACAACAGAAAAACAAATTACAATAACACTCACAACATTATACAACGGAACATCAGGAGCCTTAAGGCCAACTCGGAAGAAATCGGCCTTCTGGCCACTACGGTACCTTCAACCAGGTCGTCTTCTGCCTACAAGAAACCTTCCTGAAAACCACTGACCATTATTCCCTCTAACTTCTCTTGCTACCATAAAGATCAAGAGGATGCCAGCAGGGCCTGTGGGGCAACTCTATTCTCATTAGACACGATATCCCACACAACCCTATTCATGTGAACACTGACCTTTAGGCCATCTGTATCTCTTTCTCCCTCCACAAAACCTTCACTCTTTGCAATATCTATCTCCTCCCCCAACGCCAACGTTCAGCCAACCAGCCTTAACAACCTCAGCTCCCCTCCCCTTTCATCCTTTTTGGTGACTTCAATGCCCACAACCCCCTGTGGGGCACCAACACTCAAAACCCCCTATGTGGCTACAATACCACCACACCCAGAGGCAAGCTCATCGAAAACAATCTTCGACAGCACAGCCTCTCCTTACTCAACACTAACTCCTCGATCTACCCTCACCCTGCCACAGGCTCCTTCACCTGTATTGACCTGTCTATCTATTTCCCAACCTTCTTGATTTTAGCTGGAAGGTCACTGCTGACCTCTGTGGTAGTGACCAATACCCTCTTCTTATTCACTCCAACCTTCAAACCCCAACAAACCACACCCCCAACTGGAACCTTAAGAAAACCAACTGTTTCCTTTTCGAAACCCTCTGCAACGCTCACCCTTCCCCTCCCCCCTTCTCCTCGAGGGTGAGGACCGCATGTCAAACTTTGGTAACATCCTTATCAACATCGCCACCTGTTCCATTTCCCAAACCTCCAAACCTCGTAAACCCCCAACCCATGGTTCAACGATGACTGCAAAACCGCCATCAAGAACACAAAAAGCCCTCAGGAATACAAAAAAGCCCTCAGGAACCTCAAAACAAACCCGACTACCCACCCACAACCTCAACCTCTTTTGGCCATGCCAAAGCCAGGCCCACTATCAAGGACTGTAAAACCAACACTTGGAACAACTTTATCTCTTCTCTCACTACCAACACCCCCACCAAGGAGATTTGGAGTATGGTAAACAGCTTCCACGGCAGGATGGGCAAGTCTCCCTTTACCATCTCTCCTGGAATGGTAAATTTCTCACCAGGAAAAAGGGTATCGCTGAACACCTCTCCGCCTCTTTCAGCAACATCTCGTCCTCGGCCAACAACTGCAATGCTTTCAAAGCCAAGAAAGCTTGTGACGCAACCCGGAGTATTACCTTTCCCTCCAAGAACACTGAGGGCCACAACACCCCTATCACACTATCTGAATTAGGGCCACTCCACAGCACACCTTTTAACATTCATTTTCACAGTTGCCTAATTTTTACGTTTGAAAAGAAAAAAAATGTTCACAGAGATAAAGTTCCAAATAATATTCCTAATTTTCTCCTTCTTCCCTTCCGTTCAAATTCACTTCAGGGGCTTTACACACAACATCTTGTCCAGTAAAATTCCTGTACCGCTAGTGTTGCTTCTTTCAGATGACAAGTCGCCTTTACTATACTACAGTATGTAAAGTTTACTTCCATCTTTCTTAAAAGAGATATCCTATATTTCTTTGCCAATCCGCATACTTGTGCAGTACACTATCACTGTACCATAACTTTCTTTTGAAGGGAAGGTGGCAACATATGAGGAACCCTACAATGGCATTTTCAGGGTGGGGGAGGAAGGTGAGAGGGTGGAAAGGAAGGGGAGGGGCAACTTGCTTCCCTTGTGAATTCTTCCATAAAACAGACTTTAGAAAAAGATTATGATGGCCTTTTCTGTTGTAAAAGACCCAATTATCATCAAGTTTAGACTAAATATATTTGATTTCAGTAAAACCAACACTTGGAACAACTTCTCCCACCACCAACACCCCCACTAAGAAGATTTGGAGAATGGTTGACAGCTTCCACGGCAGAGTAGGCAAATCTCCCATCTGTCTTGGAATGGTGACCTTCTCACCGCAAAAAAGGACATCGTTAACCACCTTGCCGCCTCTTTCAGCAACATCTCATCCTCGACCAACTACTCCAATGCTTTCAAAACTAAAAAAGCTTGCGATGAAGCCCGGAGAACCACTTTTCCCTCCGACAACTCCGAAAGCTACAACACCCTTCTCACCCTTTCTGAATTAAACCAAGCCATCAACGGCGCTGGCTGCACCTCCAAGGGCCCAAATAACATCCCCTACCAGCTCCTGAAACACCTCCCCATCAAGGCCACCACCACCCTACTCACCATCTTCAACCATATTTGGTCCTCACACTCCTTTTCCCTTATTTGGAGGACAGCTATTGTCATCCCCGTCCTTAAATCGGGCAAGGACGGTACTGACCCTTCCAGCTACCGACCCATCACCCTCACTTGCTGTCTCTGTAAAATTATGGAAAAAATCATTAATCAGAGACTAAACTGGTTCTTTGAGACCAACAGAATCCTCTCCCCTCACCAAAGCGGCTTCCGAAAACGTCGCAATATCCTAGACCACTTAATTACGCTAGACACCGCTATCCGGGAATCCTTTGCAAAAAAGGAACACCGCATTGCCATATTTTTTGACCTCTAGAAAGCTTTCGACACTACTTGGAAATACGGCATTACCCACAAACTTCACACCATCCTCAGAGGCCACCTCCCCATCTTTATTGAAAACTTCCTCTCACCCAGGCAGTTCCAAGTTCGTATTGGCCACACCCTCTCCAACCCGTACCCCCAAGAAGAGGGCGTCCCCCAAGAAGAGGGCGTCCCCCAAGGCAGCATCCTCTCTCCCACTCTCTTCAAGCTGAGCATTATTGACATCGTGAATAACCTTGGCCCCAGCATCAAACGTACCCTCTATGTGGATGATTTCACCATCTTCTACTCCTCCCCTAGCTTTTCTATTGTTAAGAATAGCCTTAATGTTGAAGCCAACGAATCCCCCTTTCTACTTAGATGTAGAAAGCTTAGCCTCTCCTATGTTTTAAGAGTCCTCACCAACACCCAGAACCCCTACCAGCTCCTAAAACACCTCCCCATCAAGGCGACCACCACCACCTTACTCACCATTTTCAACCACATTTGGTCCTCACACTCCTTTCCCCTTATTTGGAGGATAGCTCTTGTCATTCCTGTCCTTAAATCGGGGAAGGACGGTACCGACCCTTCCAGCTATCGACCCATCACCTTCACTTGCTGTCTCTGTAAAATTATGGAAAAAATCATTAATCAGAGACTAAACTGGTTCCTCGAGACCAACAGAATCCTCTCCCCTCACCAAAGCGGCTTTCGAAAACGTCGCAATACCCTAGACCACTTAATTACGCTCGACACCGCTATCCGGGAATCCTTTGCAAAAAAGGAACACCGCATTGCCATATTTTTTGACCACGAGAAAGCTTTCGACACTACTTGGAAATACGGCATTACCCACAAACTTCACCCCATCGGCCTCAGAGGCCACCTCCCCATCTTTATTCAAAACTTCCTCTCACCCAGGCCGTTCCAAGTTCATTGGCCACACCCTCTCCAACCCGTACCCCAAGAAGAGGGCGTCCCCAAGGCAGCATCCTCTCTCCCACTCTCTTCAAGCTGAGCATTAATGACATCACAAATAACCTTGTCCCCAGCATCAAACGTACCCTCTATGTGGATGACTTCACCATCTTCTACTCCTCCCCTAGCTTTCCTATTGTTAAGAATAGCCTTAATGTTGGAGCCAACGAATCCCCCTTTCTACTTAGATGTAGAAAGCTTAGCCTCTCCTATGTTTTAAGAGTCCTCACCAACACCCAGAACCCCTACCAGCTCCTGAAACACCTCCCCATCAAGGCGACCACCACCACCCTACTCACCATTTTCAACCACATTTGGTCCTCACACTCCTTTCCCCTTATTTGGAGGATAGCTCTTGTCATTCCTGTCCTTAAATCGGGGAAGGACGGTACCGACCCTTCCAGCTATCGACCCATCACCTTCACTTGCTGTCTCTGTAAAATTATGGAAAAAATCATTAATCAGAGACTAAACTGGTTCCTCGAGACCAACAGAATCCTCTCCCCTCACCAAAGCGGCTTTCGAAAACGTCGCAATACCCTAGACCACTTAATTACGCTCGACACCGCTATCCGGGAATCCTTTGCAAAAAAGGAACACCGCATTGCCATATTTTTTGACCTCGAGAAAGCTTTCGACACTACTTGGAAATACGGCATTACCCACAAACTTCACCCCATCGGCCTCAGAGGCCACCTCCCCATCTTTATTCAAAACTTCCTCTCACCCAGGCCGTTCCAAGTTCGTATTGGCCACACCCTCTCCAACCCGTACCCCCAAGAAGAGGGCGTCCCCCAAGGCAGCATCCTCTTTCCCACTCTCTTCAAGCTGAGCATTAATGACATCGCGAATAACCTTGGCCCCAGCATCAAACGTACCCTCTATGTGGATGACTTCACCATCTTCTACTCCTCCCCTAGCTTTTCTATTGTTAAGAATAGCCTTAATGTTGAAGCCAACGAATCCCCCTTTCTACTTAGATGTAGAAAGCTTAGCCTCTCCTATGCTTTAAGAGTCCTCACCAACACCCAGAACCCCTACCAGCTCCTGAAACACCTCCCCATCAAGGCGACCACCACCACCCTACTCACCATTTTCAACCACATTTGGTCCTCACACTCCTTTCCCCTTATTTGGAGGATAGCTATTGTCATTCCTGTCCTTAAATCGGGGAAGGACGGTACCGACCCTTCCAGCTATCGACCCATCACCTTCACTTGCTGTCTCTGTAAAATTATGGAAAAAATCAATAATCAGAGACTAAACTGGTTCCTCGAGACCAACAGAATCCTCTCCCCTCACCAAAGCGGCTTTCGAAAACGTCGCAATACCCTAGACCACTTAATTACGCTCGACACCGCTATCCGGGAATCCTTTGCAAAAAAAGGAACACCGCATTGCCATATTTTTTGACCTCGAGAAAGCTTTCGACACTACTTGGAAATACGGCATTACCCACAAACTTCACCCCATCGGCCTCAGAGGCCACCTCCCCATCTTTATTCAAAACTTCCTCTCACCCAGGCCGTTCCAAGTTCAGTACCACACCTCTCCAACCCGTACCCCAAGAAGAGGGCGTCCCCCAAGGCAGCATCCTCTTTCCCACTCTCTTCAAGCTGAGCATTAATGACATCGCGAATAACCTTGGCCCCAGCATCAAACGTACCCTCTATGTGGATGACTTCACCATCTTCTACTCCTCCCCTAGCTTTTCTATTGTTAAGAATAGCCTTAATGTTGAAGCCAACGAATCCCCCTTTCTACTTAGATGTAGAAAGCTTAGCCTCTCCTATGCTTTAAGAGTCCTCACCAACACCCAGAACCCCTACCAGCTCCTGAAACACCTCCCCATCAAGGCGACCACCACCACCCTACTCACCATTTTCAACCACATTTGGTCCTCACACTCCTTTCCCCTTATTTGGAGGATAGCTATTGTCATTCCTGTCCTTAAATCGGGGAAGGACGGTACCGACCCTTCCAGCTATCGACCCATCACCTTCACTTGCTGTCTCTGTAAAATTATGGAAAAAATCATTAATCAGAGACTAAACTGGTTCCTCGAGACCAACAGAATCCTCTCCCCTCACCAAAGCGGCTTTCGAAAACGTCGCAATACCCTAGACCACTTAATTACGCTCGACACCGCTATCCGGGAATCCTTTGCAAAAAAGGAACACCGCATTGCCATATTTTTTGACCTCGAGAAAGCTTTCGACACTACTTGGAAATACGGCATTACCCACAAACTTCACCCCATCGGCCTCAGAGGCCACCTCCCCATCTTTATTCAAAACTTCCTCTCACCCAGGCCGTTCCAAGTTCGTATTGGCCACACCCTCTCCAACCCGTACCTCCAAGAAGAGGGCGTCCCCCAAGGCAGCATCCTCTTTCCCACTCTCTTCAAGCTGAGCATTAATGACATCGCGAATAACCTTGGCCCCAGCATCAAACGTACCCTCTATGTGGATGACTTCACCATCTTCTACTCCTCCCCTAGCTTTCCTATTGTTAAAAATAGCCTTAATGTTGAAGCCAACGAACCCCCCTTTCTACTTAGATGTAGAAAGCTTAGCCTCTCCTATGCTTTTAGAGTCCTCGCCAACACCCAGAACCCTGTTTACAACCTCATTAGGTACCCCAATTTCTCCTCCCTCTTTGATAGGACTAAAACCCTATCCCCTCCCTTCAGCTTACGCATTAAATCAGACTTCTTCCATCTCGGCATCAACCCCGCCACTCTCGGCACCTACTCCTGGCCCACTTTTCCTCCTTGGGCCACCCCCCTCCCTTCTGTCCACCTAGACCTCTCCACTTATCATAAAACTCAAACCCACCCTAAGCTCTTCATCAATCTCCACAACCAAATCAAAGACCAACTCTCAAATTACACCTCCATTTATACTGATGGCTCCAAGAAGGGCAACAAGACAGCTGCTGCTGCCATCATCCAAGACATCACCCTCTGTAGCAGACTTCCTGACTACTAATCCATCTTTTCAGCCGAGGCTAAGGCCATTCTCCTCGCCCTCAACTTTATTGAGTACTCTCCTCTCAGCCACTTTGCCATTTTCTCGGACTCAAAGGCTGTTCTTACTTCATTACTCAATCTTAATTGGGATAACCTCACATGCCACCTCCTCCTCTGGAAACTCTTTTCTCCCACCCTCTGCAGGAAAAGGGTTCTTTTCTTCTGGATACCCAGCCATGTTGGCATCCCTGGCAATGACAGGGCTGATGCAGCCGCTAAGTTTGCCCTCAACCTCCTCCCTACCCCTTTTCCCAAAACCCTCTCTGACATCAATCCACTTATCGCTTCCCTTGTTCATGACCGCTGGCAAACCTTATGGAATTCCCAAATTGATAACAAACTCCATGTCATCCAGCCCACAATCCCTATCAAATCCACCATCAACAACCTCTCTCGTATCAACAACGTTCATATTACCCGTCTTAGAATTGGTCACACCCACCCCACTCACTTCCACCTCCTTATTGGCTCCCCCCAACCCCTCTGTAACAATTGCCACTGCATCCTCACTATCCATCACGTTCTCCTTGCTTGCCCCCTGTATAACCTTCCCAGAGCTTCCCTCGCTCCCCACAACTCAATTGCTGAGTTCCTCCAGGAAAATCCTCCGGATAAAATTATCTCCTTCCTTCGTCATGCTTCCCTCTACAACCATATTTAATTCTCCTCTTCCACCCCCTCCCTACTTTGTTTTTGTTTCACCCATGCACCTCCTCTCTCGATCACAGCTTTCTGACTTTTGTTCTTGAATTTCTCTCAATCTCCTCCTATTTCCTTTCTTTCCTACCTCTAGAATGATCTGACCTCTCATTAGAGCTGTGAACTTTTAGGGATTTCAGTAAACGTGTACACGCCAAAAAAAGCGAGCGTGTTTCGTGTACACGAGTTTAGTACCGTAATTTTCGGAAATACACCAAAATTGCTCCAAAACTACAAAGCGAAGTTAAAAAATTGCGCAACCAGTATGGCAAAAGTACTGACTGCATAGCCCAAATAGACGCCGAGTTTTGCTTTCCAAATCGTAAAAAGTTCACTTCTACAGTTTAAATCATCATTTTTTATGGAAAATATGTGTGGAAATTCAGTTTAGAAAGAACAGATAACTTCCTTTCAATGTCATTTAAACTCAACATCGCGTAACTCTTTTGTCCTTTTCGCTACGGCTTTCAAAGTTCTGTGAAAATCTTGCATACTGAGGCCTATGATATACCTCGCCTTAAAACATTTCAAAACTACGCCACCACCACCGGGAAATTCTGAAATTTCAGTCCTCTCGAAAAAATGGCCGCCATCTTTGCTAAGCATGCAGAATTTCAGCTCTGTTAAAACCTTTTTCTGTTTATTTATTATGCAATATTTGTCCTTTTTTGCAAAATTCATTTGACTCATCAGGTAATATTTACATGTAAATGTACTGATTGTCACGATTCTAGTGTTTTTTGGTCGATGAAACGGGCCTTGATTGCGTGGGATTTAGAGCCTTATGGCCTAACGTTAGGCCTATTGTTAGTTTCACTGTTTACTGCTGCACATTCGCGGTGCATTTTACAAGTTAGATTACTCAGATTTAGGCGAAATCAAAGTGCATAATATCCCCATTCATTGGTGATTACTGCGCATTTGTGATTCGCACATTTAAAAAGGAATATGCTTATCGGGTTTACAGTTTGTAAAAAATCATTGATTGGAATTTTGTTAGCCGAATGTGTGTGTGATTTGAATCATGAATATTGATTTTCAACGGCAAGCACTAGGCCTATAATGTATGAAAAACAATTACTCGCAATAAAGTATTTAGTAAACGTTTACAAGATTTGTGAGCGTGCAGCTTATACACGCTAATTGGTCACAGCTCTACCTTTCAGGCACAATTTGACCCTTGTTGTCGTGGTGCCGTTAAGACCTCATCAAACAAACAAACAAACCAAAACTCTTTGAATGGACTGAACAAATTGAAAAAAATTATTTGTTTGTTGCTTTTAACCCCATCCTTACCAAACTGTCAGTGGTTGTAACAAACTTTATAGCCCTCCACTGTTTTGGGGGAAATATGGATAAATGTGGGGTAGGGGGTATGCACCCCACACTACTGCTTATGCCCCTGCATGTCCCCATACTAACTTATGCTTTACGTCTCATTTAGGTTAAATTTGAGACACTTTTCTGCACAAACACTAAACCACATTAAACCTTTAAAAACTTTTGAAAGACAGGTTTGGAAAGCATGAATTTTAAAAACATGAGATTCAAACTTTTTCGCTTTTCTTTCTCTCATGATGACGAGATGGTTTTTATACAAAAAGTTTTCTCTTTTTTGCTAGTCATGGCTGTCCTTTTCCTCCTTGAGGTTTTGCTGTTTGATCGCTTCTTCTTGTTGACCAGCACCTCTGCCCGTGCATGCAAGGCTGTAATTCTGTGGCTATCATTCTTTATAGAATGATGTACAGCACCTACAGGAATTAGATAAAGAAAAAAATGAAATGTTAAATAGTTTTCAAATGCAGAAGTGGTATGCAAATGATACAATCTTTCTATCTAATTCATGAGGTAACAATTTTGATAGGCTATTCAAAAAGTCTATAACAAAAATTCTACTAGCGTCTAGTCAAGCTTACAAAAGATGTACTCCCATATAGGCCAGGCCTATACGTATACAATAAGCAAATTATAAAAAGGTACAAGTTTTCACAGAACTAGCATCAGGAACCTGTGCGGTCATGATGGCTTATGTGTGTATGTATGTGTGTATGTTATTTCATGATATGCAATAGCATGACAATTAATACAAATTTTGCAAACAAAAAGGCATCGGAACTACAAAACCTTTTGGTTCTGGTTTTGTCAAATTTTGTGTATCTTTTTATTTTTTCAATTTCAACCCATTTCTTCTCAAAAATCTCCATAAAAAAGTTACATTTTCTAAAAGAATTATTCGAGCTCTTTCAAGTGGTACCAGGATCACTGCTGTGGGCTTATTTAAAGGAATAGTTCAGTGGTCAAGCATGTTTATCTTATATGAAAGAGGACTTCAAAAGAAACAAAATGGTGAAGAAATCATTCAAAAAAATTGTATTCCGTTAAGGAGATATTTAAGTTTAAAGTTTGGTATAATTTGTGTAGAAAGGACTGAAATCAGACTAGTTGTGATGTCATACATTGCCTCAGATTCCTTAAAGTCTTTATGTATTCTATTATATCTTGATCTGTAATTTTGTGGCTTAAAAACCATGGGATATGTCAAAAAAGTAAGTAAAACTGAATCTAGGAAAAGTATTTATAATATACCACCTGAAGAAAGTTTGAAGAAAAATAATTTGAATAGTGAAAAAAGGAAATAAACCTTCTTTAAAAACGCATAGACTTTGAGGAATCTGAGGCTGTGACATCACAACTAGTCTGATATCAGTCGTTTCAACAGAACCGATACCAAACTTTAAACTTTAATATCTCATTAAAGGAATAAGATTTTGCAATGCTTTCTTCACCATTTTGTTTCTTTTGAAATCGTCTTTCATATAAGATAAACATGCTTGACCACTGAACTAATCCTTTAACAAAGTAAAATAAAATAATTTAAAAAAAAATGCATGTCTAAACCAGTCATGCCACGACCGATTGAGCGCTGAAGGGTTAAGCTGACGTCTCTTTTCAATAAGGGAATAAGGAATAATAATAAGAAATAATTGTCCTTCATAAATGATTACAAAAATCTTTTCTTACTTGTGAAGATATGTGCACTGCATAGTGCTTTGAATTGACATTGATAAAGTGAAGTCTAATGCACATGATATGACTAAAATATCACATTAATTAGAATATAGTGCATTCATTTTGCAAAAGATATTCTTTCTAGTTGTAATAGCGGATGAAAGTTAAAATCTTTATGAGAAAAATTAAGTACTGTTTATGCTTCCAGGCATATTACTCAAGACTTTAATTGAGCTTTTCTGACATTTTACATATTCTTCCCGATACAATAGGGTACTATGTAATCGGGTGTAAACTAGTAACTTACTTTTGCTGTCATGGCAACAGTCAGATTGCGTTGTATGGAAAATATAGACATGAACTGATTTTGCAACGTTCCAGTTTGAAGTACTTTATATACTGCAGATGTATTGATGTACAAAGACAAGTAGAAAGCAATCCATGAAGCTGCTGATTTCATCGCCTTAAAGGAATATTCCCATGGATGTTCATTTTTTCATATATGATAGAGAAAATTTATAGAAACAAAGTGGTAAAAAAAAAAAAAAAAAAACTAAGTTATTATCTTATTCCGTTTAGAAGTTTAAATTTAAAGAATATAAAAATGTTCTTAAAACACCTCGTACAGTATATGTCCTTCATCTTGGAAATGTCATCAAGGCAAATCCAGCACACTTATGTTTTTCTTATAAAATTATTCACACTTTTTTTACATTATCTAACAACATCTTTGGTTCATTATAGAGATAGGGTGGAGTATATAATTTACAAGAGAACGTTGCTTTTTTTTTCTTGGTGTACATCACATTTTCAATGAGAAAAAAATCCCAAATCATTTTGAAAGAAATACAAATGAAAATTTTGAAAAAGTGATGAATTGGCAAGTGTCCATGTATAGTATGTTTATTTTGCATCATATTGGGCATGATGATATTGTTGGTTATTGTGTATGTGCTTATGTTATCAACAGATGTCATTGATATGCATGGTAGGTACATGTAGGTGTGGCGTAATGTGCTAATGGATATTAACACGATTCTGTATTTCATGAACGGTATATCGGATTTATGCCATACTGTATGTCGTACACAGATGGGTCATGGTCTGTACATGTTGTGGGAGTGATGTTATGAATATTAATGAGTAGGCCTGGTTTACTGACAAATTTTTGAAATTGGATAAATGATAAACGTTTTTTTATCATACTCACTATGATAGTGTTGTTAATTATTGTGCACATACTAATATTGTCAACAGGTGCTATTTCATTGATCTGCATGGTGGGTATGAATTTATGAATAAATATCATAGACCAAATATTTAATGATATGCAATGACATGACAGTTAATACAAATTTTGCAAATCAATCTTATGAAAAAAGCATCGGAACCACAAAACCTTTTGATTCAAGTTGAATTTTATATTCTTGATATGCAAATTGTTCTGCAAACATATATTCACATTTTTGATGTATGAATAATGAATAAGTCTACCTCTCTGTATTTTATATGTTTTTAAATGTGTTTTTGTAATCATCTGCTTCAATAATAGATGAGCGTGGCATTTCCAAGAATGATAAAACTGATGTAGTCAGAATTTTTTGTCTTTTTAACAGGTAATAAGAACAAAAATTGCAGCAAAATACTTTAAGGGCCTAGACTTAAATCATTTGATCACATTGTATTTCCTTCACTTTTTCAGAAACCAGCTTCCATAGATGAGATTGAGGACTGGCTTAAGGTAATTATCAATAACTGTGGTATGGAGAGGACTGGGGAGGGGGGTATTCATCCCTCCCACTACTCTCCAAGATTGAATTTCTGTTTGTTTGGGGAGAAAATGTACAGGGGGGAAGGGGGAGTGATTGAGAGGCCCTTTCATTGTTTCTACTGTCTAAGCTTTTTAAGATTTGTTGACAGCTGGGTATGTGGCACACCATGCATATTTTAGCAGGGCTACTAGAAATAAATTGGGGACTTTTGTACTGCCGGTTAATGGTACCTGGTGCTGCCACTGGTAATTATCTTGAGTTTTAAGGGTAAGTAGAGGCAAAATTGACTAAATTGCTTAAACTTGATTAAATCCATAGAAATAACAAAATATTTCATAAATATTTATTAAAAATTGACCATTTTACTGTCTATTTTGCTGTGTTTTGAAATCTCCTTTAGAAATATGCAAATTTGTGATGTATTATAGGGTGACCTTGGTATTTTCTTTTGCAACCCTTCGATTTTTAAATGTCTTTCCTAATTATTCGAAGCAGTGATGCAAAATCTGACCAAAAGTAAAACTCAAAAATTGCTAAAAATTTGCCAAAAAATCCTTTTTTTCCTTTTAAATTTTACAATAACTTCAAGATTACATTTCTGTTTCAAAATCAAACACACAAATCCTAAGACATGATATTATTGATTTCTGGTCTAATTTTCATAATCCTTACTTGCTATAATTTGTTTTGGAGAAATTTCTTCAAAATTTCATGAATATTTGACCCGTTTTTTTTCTCTAAAAAATTATGTACCAAAACCGTACATTGCACATGCTTCCTTAAACCGCCGTTTAAAAGTGCTTGCAATTTCCTTTCATTTGATATATAAATACAGGCATACCCCTTCTATATGGACCCTTTCCTAATAATAATTAAATTTCACCTCATCACTTTCAATGATCTTGTGGTGTAGTCACGTGGATGTTAATGCTGCCAGCATGCGAGTGCACCAGGTTTGAGTCCCACCGTGTCTATGGTGTTATAATTTTTCTGCTGCAGTTTTTAGGGGTCATTTGACTAAGATCATATGTGGAGTTTTTAATCTTTCCTTTCAAAAATTTCTAGATTAGCATCATTGGAAAGATTATTTTATAAAGAATCTTAAGTATGTAACATAAATCTCTGTTTTCAAAACTGACGAGAAGTAATACTTGTGCAAAGATTGGCCATTTGTTGACCAAAATTAGCCACAAATTGCTTAATTGGCAGATTTTTTCTAATCATTTTCTAATTTGGCTTTCATTACTCAAAAGATAATTATCGTAGCTTTCATTCCAACCAAACCTCAATGAAAGAAAATGAAAGGAATGTTGTCAAAAATGCATATGTAATAAAAATAAAAAATACGAAAATTAGGCTTGCTTTTTTCAAAGCCCCGGTAGGGTAAGGGTTAATAGTCTTTCTTTCAACCAATAGAGAAATTGCTACATGTTCATAGACCTTTATAAATTGTGTTCTATTTAGAAGATTCTAAAGTTCTAGCAGGCTTGGTCATAAATGCTTGGTATCTTGCTAGTGCATGGTGACATTACAGTCTCACATTTCTCACAATGTGTATTTCATTGAATTTTGTGGCTTGTAACCATTCGTTTCTTTCAGGGGTGTAGCCAGCTATATAGATTAATGAGGGAGGGAGGGGTTGTAGAATAAAAAAGAATTGCTGATTGCGTAATATTTTTCCAAGATTGTGTTAAAATAGCCTCTTTTTTTAAACTATTTAAAGGCTAGATTTTACTGAAGAGCCCTCCAAAAAATGGTCATTGCCTCAGAATCTGGACCTTCTAGCAAAATTTCTGGTCCTTTTAGTAAAATTTCTGGTTCTTTTAATACATTTTTTGGTCCTTTAAGTAAAATTTCTGGTCTTTTTGGTAAAATTTCTGGTCCTTTTAGTAAAATTTCTGGTCCTTTTAGTAAAATTTCTGGTCCTTTTAGTAAAATTTCTGGTCTTTTTAGTAAAAGTTCTGGTTCTTTTAGTAAAGGTTCTGGTCCTTTTAGTAGAATTTCTGGTCCTTTTAGCAACATTTCTGGTCCTATTAGTAAAATTTCTGAAACTTCTTGGGGAACCATTGCAGTCGAATGGCTTTGTCGTCCCCTCTGGCTACACCCATTTCTTTACATTTTCCAAGTATTATTTGATATTCTTTTTGCCTAAAACCTTTTTTTAAATTACAGTATGTAAAGTGCCATGGTAGCAGAATTGAGGTAGGCCCTTAATTCCTGGAGGAGGGGAAGGGGAGGGGGAGGTGGTTGGGAGGATGGGGGATTTTCCTACTACTTCCCATACATTTTGTGAACGAATATTATGGCTCCTGCTTGAGGTAAGAGTTTGCTAATAAGAAGTTAACATTTAGAAAACACTGGCAAACTCATCGCAAACTCATATGATAGCTACAGTAACTATAAAACAACTTGTGTTTCGGGGACGAATGCAAATTACTATCCAAACAGTAAATTCATATCAGGGAATCCCAAATGGCAACTCCCTTGTCAATTGTGTGAAATTTCTGTGTTTTCTTAGAAACATTATGATCTGCAAAATGGACTTCACTTTAAAGATCTTTGTTACTGTACCTAGGTTTTTTTTTTATTAGTTCCACCCATTACACAGAGTGTAATTTAGTGAAACGTAAGTGTGCCTGTGCAATGGGCTACTTTAAAATGCATCTCCTCCTAGGTCTTAACAGTTTTGTTTTTGAAATTCTGGCTCAAACAAGATTTTTGTATGCGTAATAAAGCTTGTATTTTGCTAAGAGATAATCTTTGTGTTTTTTTAATTAAAGCTCCCGAAAGGTTTTACTACAGTATCAGATTTCATATGTAATGGTGCTAAAAATAGCTAGCTGTAGACATAATGCTCCGCATGGCTAGGTCCTCATGCATTCAGTACATGTGTGTCCTATTAGCACTACGATATTTACTATTTCATTAAACATATCTAAAAGCCGGTATAATATTATTAATTTGTGTAGTAGTACCTTTCATATAAGACCAAAATCATGAGATTTTATGAGAATTTGAGTGAATTACGGGATGATACAAATCTATATAGGAGAATTGAAGCCGTGTGAAATGGTCAATCTTTGTAGAAGTATAACTTCTTGTCAATATTGAAAACAGAGATTTGTGCTACATATTTAAATTCTTTTTGGAATTTCCTTTTCAATGATGCTAATCTATAATTTTTAGAAAGAAATGAAAGATAAAAAAAAAACACCAAAAATGATTATAGTCAAAAGACCCCTGAAAGCTGCTGCAGAAAAAAAAATACGCAGTGGTCACGGTGGGACTCGAAGCTGGGGTGCTCGCGTACTTACTAGCTGTGTACATTTCCTGTAAGGTGTAAAATATTTCTTATAGGAAAAGTTCTAAATAGACTGGGGCATGCCATTATTTATGTATCAAATGAAAGGAATTTGCAAGCACTTTTGAATTGTACGTAATGTTAAACATAACTTACTTATATTAAGGTAAACTTAATTAAATGATTTATTAGCTGGTTTCGAGTAGTTTTAAGCCGATGTCCGCCTGGATTTTTAGCATGCATGATGCAGTACTGTACAGTATCTTCGTAACGTAACTAGTGTAGTGTAGTGTACACAAATGAATACACTGTGTGTAATCAGGTAGTACTGCACTAGCAGTACTGTTGCAGCGATGCTCAACTGCATGTGTAGTGTAGGCCTACTGTGATTAAGTAACTATTTATGATAAGTTTTTGTGTATGGACCATCTTGAATTCAAATTCTTAAATATTGCGGAAAGGAAATTTACTTTTACTTAGCCTAGATCAAAAAATTTTTTTGTAATAAAAAAAGCACAATTTCTGATGCTGTTTTAAGCTTTCACTAAGGCCCAGGGCCTGTTTTTTTTGTGAGGGAAGGGGTGTTGTGATGGTGGGGGTTGTAAGGGTGGGGGTGGGGAGTTATCAATTCTCGATCAACTGAGCATGGCGGGTACGCTATACTGTACGCACCATCATGAATTTTCTTGATCTATGCGTATGATTTGTTAAATAATATCATTACTGAAAGAAAATTCACTTTTGATTAAATAAACTTTATTTTTTGACAATAACTGTGCAGCTATTTAGGGCCTATCTTTTTTTTTAGGAAAGTTGAACAATTCTTGATGAACTGAACTTATTGCAGGTAGGCCTACGCTGCTACTGTTTTTTGTAACTTTAAACTTTCATCATAATCACTGCAGCCACCTTGGCCTATGGCCTGTTATTTATTTATGTTTTTATGCAAGTGCCAGAGTTTTTATTTATTGATCTATCTAACATTACAAGTACACTGCTATTGCATGTGTACCATCATGAATTGTCTTGATCTATGTGTATAATTTGTTTAGTAATGATATTGCTGAGAGAAAGTTAACTTTTGATTAAATAAAAATAATTTTTATTTCATCACATTTTATTTGTTGTCATTTTCATAAAAATTATGCATTTTATGTTCATACTTTAAACATTTTGATTAATATTCAGAATAAAGTAATTTATTAACGCTAATTACATGTAGTACTTAAATGTTTGTATTATAGCAACATTTTAATGGAATATTACAAGTTCATTCAAATTGGTTTTAATCAAATTAAATGCATCTAGTTTTGAACAATGTCATAGTAAGTAATAAACCCAAAAACTTAGTTTCAAAACTGCATTTAACTCAAATTTAGCAAATTTTACTTTAAAACACATTTGTCCCACTTTTCCAAATTAATGTATGTTATGGTTTGTTAACACTTTAACTATGTCAATTAATTCTTCAACGATGTCATATTATCAATTATTTATTTTTTTAAGTTGGAAGAGAATATTGTACAGAACAAGAAAAAACTTGATAGCAGTGGTAAAGTAACATGTCCAAACATTTATTATGCTTTCAAAATGCTTGATTCTTCAAAATTGACCAAATTTTGGCCAAATCTGGTTGTCATGGAAACAATCATCAACAACTTAAAGGTAAACAGATTTAAGCTAAAAATGAGTAAACTTCAAAAAAACTTTAAATCACATTTGAAAAGATCAAATATGACTAAAAAAATAAAATTGCTTTTAAAAGAAAACCAGTCAGTTGGTTTTTGCACTGCAATGGGTTGAACTATAACATCATTGATGTCTAGTCCGATTCATCTTATCATGGAGCTATTAACTAAAATCTTAAAAGACAATTTGTATTTGTTGGAAAAAATGGAATACACTAGTCACAATCATACAAGGTAAACAATCATCTTCAGTGATATTTAAGAATCATCAAGAAATTTTTCATCTGAAAGGGAGTGTTTCATAACTTCCTATAAAATGACTATTTAAGGGGGAAACTGAACCAGACTTCTGGTTTTACTCTTATATCAGCAAACAAAATCTTCCTGCCCAGACCCAAATTTATTCAATTTTCTACATGAGCATGCTGCGCTCTAGAGATACAGGGGTAAAGTTGCTGGTGTATCAACATGAGGCAAAAAGTGGTTTATGTTATTGGGAGGTACTCATTTAAAAAGTGTCTGACCAGGGGGAGGGGGCTATAATTTGCTGCTTTATGAGTGGCTATTATAACTTCATCAACGTTCTAAAGGAAGACACAGGGCTTAAAGCAAATGACCTGATGACAGTATGCGGAATAGATACTACTGGCGGTCCATCATATTACGATCAATCAAAAGGAATCCGCAAAAGTAAAGTTAAGTGACTACAATTTTTTTGCCAGATTTTGCTAAGAAGCAAATTTTCTCTATGTGAACAGTTTGAAAATTGATCATATTTTGTTGATGTTCTTAGAAAGTGGAAGTGGCTTCTGAAGAGGCTGCAGCAATCACATTTGGCACCAAAAAGTTGAAGCCAAAAGGTTACATACCCAATGGACACGATGGGGCCATGGCTACAATCAATGCTTTGCATGACCATGATGAGGCCTACTTAGAAGGTATTTCGAATTGATTTATGCATAAAATTAAATGATGACAGTTGCAAAGGATTTTTGTTTAATGATCCAAATAATCATATAATTTGAAGAAGATCATTCTTTGTTAAAAAAATTAATTGACATATTTAGGGTGAGTTTTTGATGTGTGCATAGATTATAGATATTGAAACAAATGAGTAGGAATAAGAATTCCAGAAACATTGGAAATGATATTAAGAAGAGACAGCTAAAAATTCATTTGTTTTCCATTGCAATTCTTTCTTTCATTTTAGTTAATTAAAATGATGAGTATGTTATTTTATCCCCTTGCCTACAAAGTTGGTGAATGGGGATTTCTTTACTCTTCTTCCATCTGTTCTTCCTTCCTTCCATCCACATTAAGAATTTTTGGCCCTTATACCCCTCCAACCCAACACCCTCGATTTTCTCAAAATCAGGGGTAATCCACACCATTCAACCTGAGAGACTCTGTACAATTCATTTACTAGCAACCAGCCATTGTTGCACCATACACAACACAGGGGTAATCTATACCTTCTTAACTGACAGCATCTTCATAGTCTATTCACAGTTCACTTTTAGTAACCAGCTACTGTTACACTGTACACAATAAGTAATTCATAACTGCTGTTCAGTGAAGTGAATCAGATTAGTCCTTGTCTATGCCTAAATATAAATACACATTATATGCCTTGGGAGGACTTTGTAAAAAACCCATGAATGATTGATGGACCATTTCTCCTAAAGATGGTTATTTCCTCATGATTCATGCCATTATTTCACTTTTTGGGAACAACGAAATTCAGCCCCTGGATGGGAATCCCAAATATCTTGGTGTCTCACATGAAAGAAAATTTATAGAATGGAGACTCCTGCTTCAAAGAGCTTTAAATAATCCATTCCTGGTGTAAATAACAAATAAATCTATTAAGTCTGGTATGAAAGGAAATCATACAGCAGAGCCTCTTGCTTCAAATGAACTGAAAATCAGGAAACTTCACATGATAAGAAGTTTAAACAATAATTGTTTGCTGAAGTAGAAAAGTATTGTGAGGTCTTCTACCTTAATATGATTTTTTCCAGACAAGTAAGCAAAAATCAATGGAATGTTGGTCATATCACCAATAGCACCACTTTTGCTGTGTAGGCAATTTCATGTAAGAGGTACAACATATCAGTGAGTTTTGCCAGGCTATATTAATGCTTTGTTTATCTTCATCAAACAGCCCAGGATCTCTTGAGCCAGTGGATGGCAGAAAAATGCCATTTTGATGACGAAGACGACATCCTTCTGACAGATCTTGAAAGTGGGGATCAGATGCCCAGACAAGCAAAATCGGATCTTAAGACTCATTGGGATCAACTTCTGGATGAAAATGATCCAGGTTTATTGCATGCATATGATGGAATATCTTCACAGGGTAAGAGAAGAGAGGTTTCCGTGTGCCGTGTGCAGTTTAAAACTGCATTTATACTGTAACTTCTGCCATTTGTGCAATAATTGCCATGTCTACTACTTTTTCACAGTGATAATAACAGAACAGTTCTTGACACACCCTTTTTTGCTTTTCTTATTAAAAAACTGCCATATGAGGAGAAACAAAAACATATTCATCGAAGGATGAATTATGCTTTTAAAAGAAGATTTAAAATGCTTTTCAAATAGATGTTTGTGCATTATAAATGGGCATAATTAATGTTGAAAGTTGGATACTTTGTTAAATTTTTGAATATATGTCAAAATTTGTAATATTTGCTCCACTTTTAAAATGTTTACTTATCGATACTACAGTATGTGGACCAGTTGAACAAAAAGACCAGTTTCAAGGAAAACGTTCACAAAATTCTGTGTTTATAGAAAAATTACCGATGCCACCGAAAATGTCTAAAATCTATCGCTTTCCACTTATAACAATATTAATATTGTTTTCATTAAACTCTTTAAGAATTGTAATGCTATTTGTGAGAGTGATTTTTCTAGCCATACTGCCATGTTGTCTGTTTACCAAAAGAAACTTGGAAATTATCAAATATATGTTCTTTGCTAATAGTTTTTTTATAATAGGAAGAACTGCAAATATATTTTTTGTCTACCAGTGTAATTTTGATGTAATTTTGATATTGTGTCAAGATTTTATTGTAAGTTTAAAATTTTTAGTCATGGGATTAGTTCCACTAAAAATTTTAGTTCCAAAATGTGTAAAATGGAATATTATGTCGTGCTTGCAGAGTGATGGAATTTGTTGTTACATACACCATTATTCTAGTCTTACCTTAAGGCATTAAGGGCAAAATTGATTACTGTGGGAAATAAATGTTAAGCCATACCTACGAAGCTTACAAGTTATGCAAAAATATTGGTGGTCAAATGAATTTTGGCACTATTTTGATCAAAATTGAAAGAAAATAATATAACATGCCTTGAATATATAAAATTTATACATGGAAAATGTAATTGCAAATTGTTCTGCAATCCTGAACACTAAGAATATGGGACAAGCAATTATGAAATAAAAAGCAAATTTGTCCTTGGAACTGGTCTACATTCTGTATACTTCATTGTGTATGCAAGTATAGATTATGATTTTATATGTGATTTCCATTTGCAAAACCAGAGATATATAGGGATTAGGTTGATTGTCAGACTTGTATATCTGTTGTAGAGGACAAAAAGCAAACAAGAAACCAAAGTCATATTTTGTTTGTTTAGCAAGTCAGGGAATATTAAAGGATTAGTTCAGAGGCCAAGAACTTCTATTTTATATGAAAGAGGACTTTAATAGCTTTAAACTTGAAGATCTCCTTAACAGCATAAGATTTTTTATGCTTTCATCACCATTTTGTTTCTTTTGAAATCTTTTTTCATATAAGATGGACATGCATGACTGGTGTATACAGTCTACTATAAAAGAATGTTGTTACTTATACCACCATTTTAGCACTACTTGTTGATGTATTTTAGTGAATATTATTCTCCGTTTCACAATCTGAACATATTTTGTTTTCAAATTTTCTTTATGTGTTAAATCATATGCACATCAACAAACAAACAACAAACAAACGTAATATACTGAGTTATCATACTCTTCCGTGTGTGTACAGTAAACACAAATAAGCTTTTTTAAATGTATTCTTGATTATCGTATTCTACGTATTAAGCACCCCTGCTCTCATAAGGGCCCACCCAACATTGTTTGATTGATAACATATTTTATTTGATTAAAATAAGTTTTGTTAAATTATTTGCTTATTTTAACACTGACAATGCTTTTGTGGTGGTTATTGTGGATCTAGTATAAAACTACAGTAGTTCACACAATGCAATTCAAATAGCACACTGTACGTAGCCCGGAACATCGGCACTTATTAGGAAGAACCTTTGATCCTAAAAAGTGGCTCAATTCTATTTTTGTAATTAGCGCCCCGGGTGCCTATTATGTCAAATACAGTATTTTGTTCCTGATATTGATCATATACCATGAGCAGTAGCAGGACATGACAAATTGTTGTGAAGGAGGAGAGGGGAAGGGGGAGGGGAACAGGGCACATTCATCAGTGGTGGACATGGTCAAAAGGTCCATCAGTTGCCAGAATATATTGAACAGGAAAAAAATTACAAATGGCTTTCCTAATTTATTTTCCTTTTATTGTCCCTAACTGGCTGATGTAAACCCTATGACACTGTATTAAAAGGTTTGGCAAGTATAGAATTACCATGGAGAATATTTTAACTATGCAACGAGCGACAAGTAAAATTTTAGTTTTATTTTGACTTTTTAAAATATTAAATCAAATGGATGATTTAGGGGCAAAACACATTTTTTTATGAGGAGGGGGAAGGGAGTTGGTAAGAAAGTAATAATAATAAAATCTACCTTCAAATTTTTATTGAAGAGATGTTGAGATATTTTTGCATGGCTTTCACCTTTCACAGCAATGTTTGCAGAAATTGAATCAAGAAATGACAACCGAACTGTTGAGGATATCTTAAATGGGTTCCTGGAAAAGGACATGGGCGAAAATAGTGTGAAGAAAGACCTGGGACTTCACCCGGAAAAAACGGAAAGATCCACGCATAATAATGGCTGCCAGGCAGATGAAGGTATAATGGTATTTAGTATAATAGTATTTTAGAAGGTGGACATTGTTTATTTCTTTTATCAGAGTAGCCTGTTCAGTCCGAGGACTGGTCTTACATAAGGCCTGTGCATTAAAAACAGTACTAAACTATAGTCTAAGCTATAACAAAATAAAAATAAAAACAATACAAACTTTTACCTGTATACGTTGTATATTCATGCACATCTAAATTTGCTTTCAGCAATATGATTAGATAAAAGGGGACACACCCCTAAAACAGGGTTTAAAATTACCATTTGTTTATCACTAGCCTGTCAGGACTTCCTTGCCTCACTTTTCACTTGCCTGATTTGACTTTTCACATGTCCATACTGTTTTCTTTCCTTTTTATACAAACTGAAAAATAATGTCTGGGTTTTGGACCAGCCCAATGGGGCTTGCGTTATTCAATTTGTGCTAGCCCATACATAAAATCAACTAGCCTCAGGCTAGCGGGCGTATGCTAATTTTGAATGCTGCCCTAAAATTCATTGTACATTTTCCCCCTTAAAAACAGATGTTGTGAATATGAATCCATTATAGATTATTTTACTTTTTTGTAGGAAGTAACTTATCTCACTTAAATTTTGGTAGTTTTTGGTGGTTTTTAGCTTGTACAGGAAAAAATGCATGTCTTTTTATAAAATACTTTGATCCTATATTTTGAATGTGCCATCGTGTTTCAACAGGGGTCATGGGCAAATGACAATGGATCAAACAGGGTCATGGGCAAATGACAATGGATCAGACAGGGTCATGGGCAAATGACAAAGGATCAGACAGGGGTCATGGGCAAATGACAATGGATCAGACAGGGGTCATGGGCAAATGACAATGGATCAGACAGGGGTCATGGGCAAATGACAATGGATCAGACAGGGGTCATGGGAAAATGACAATGGATCAGACGGGGCATGGGCAAATGACAATGGATCAGACGGGGCATGGGCAAATGACAATGGATCAGACGGGCATGGGCAAATGACAATGGATCAGACAGGGTCATGGGCAAATGACAATGGATCAGACGGGTCATGGGCAAATGACAATGGATCAGACAGGGGTCATGGGCAAATGACAATGGATCAGACGGGTCATGTGCAAATGACAATGGATCAGAAGGGGCATGGGCAAATGACAATGGATCAGACAGGGGTCATGGGCAAATGACAATGGATCAGACAGGGGTCATGGGCAAATGACAATGGATCAGACAGGGGTCATGGGCAAATGACAATGGATTAGAACCAGAAGTTAAATACTTAAAGGTTAAACCTGATTTTATGTTTCTTCATATAGTTTAACCCCCTTTTGTAAGTTCAGGTTAAATCTGACATAAACCAGGATCTGGGCAATAGAAATCACTACAAGTTTAGTGGATTAGATATTAGTTCTGGCTGGAATTAGTGTCTGACTCAATGCCTCACTTTTGGGTCCAGCTCTGGCTTTTGTCCTCTTAAGTAAAAATTACAATTTGTTTAAATTATGTTCTTGAATATTCATCTGACAGACTTTCTTGTATAGTTGCCACTTTTTTATCTTAAAGGGTTGCTTGCATCAACTTTGAAAAAAAGATAAAGATCATCATCATCTGTCATCTATAGTCGAAATAGTAGAAGCAGCTTTGCCAAAGTGGTAGCAGGTAGCTTTATCTATCTTGACTTGCTGGATAAGTGGTACCAGGTAGCTTTATCTATCTTGAGTTGCTGGATAAGTGGTAGCAGGTAGCTTTATCTATCTTGAGTTGCTGGATAAGTTGTACCAGGTAGCTTTATCTATCTTGAGTTGCTGGATAAGTGGTACCAGGTAATTTGATCTATCTTGAGTTGTTGAATAAGTGGCACCAGGTAGCTTTATCTATTTTGAGTTGCTGGATAAGTGGTACCAGGTAGTTTGATCTATCTTGAGTTGCTAGATAAGTGGTACTAGGTAGCTTTATCTATCTTGAGTTGCTGGATAAGTGGTACCAGGTAGCTTATCTGTCTTGAGTTGCTGGATAAGTGGTACCAGGTAGCTTTATCTATCTTGAGTTGCTGGATAAGTGGTACCAGGTAGCTTTATCTATCTTGAGTTGCTGGATAAGTGGTACCAGGTAGCTTTATTTATCTTGAGTTGCTGGATAAGTGGTACCAGGTAGCTTTATCTATCTTGAGTTGCTGGATAAGTGGTACCAGGTAATTTGATCTATCTTGAGTTGTTGGATAAGTGGCACCAGGTAGCTTTATCTATTTTGAGTTGCTGGATAAGTGGTACCAGGTAGTTTGATCTATCTTGAGTTGCTGGATAAGTGGTACTAGGTAGCTTTATCTATCTTGAGTTGCTGGATAAGTGGTACCAGGTAGCTTATCTGTCTTGAGTTGCTGGATAAGTGGTACCAGGTAGCTTTATCTATCTTGAGTTGCTGGATAAGTGGTACCAGGTAGCTTTATCTATCTTGAGTTGCTGGATAAGTGGTACCAGGTAGCTTTATTTATCTTGAGTTGCTGGATAAGTGGTACCAGGTAGCTTTATCTATCTTGAGTTGCTGGATAAGTGGTACCAGGTAATTTGATCTATCTTGAGTTGTTGGATAAGTGGCACCAGGTAGCTTTATCTATTTTGAGTTGCTGGATAAGTGGTACCAGGTAGTTTAATCTAGAGTTGCTGGATAAGTGGTACTAGGTAGCTTTATCTATCTTAAGTTGCTGAATAAGTGGTACCAGGTAGCTTTATTTATCTTGAGTTGCTGGATAAGTGGTACCAGGTAGCTTTATCTATCTTGAGTTGCCGGATAAGTGGCACCAGGTAGCTTTATCTATCTTGAGTTGCTGGATTAGTGGCACCAGGTAGCTTATCTGTCTTAAATTGCTGGATAAGTGATACCAGGTACCTTGTCTATCTTAAGTTGCTGGATTAGTGGTACCAGGTAGCTTTATCTATTTTGAGCTGCTGGATAAGTGGTACCAGGTAGCTTATCTGTCTTGAGTTGCTGGATAAGTGGTGCCAGGTAGCTTTATCTATCTTGAGTTGCTGGATAAGTGGTACCAGGTAGCTTTATCTATCTTGAGTTGCTGGATAAGTGGTACCAGGTAGCTTTATCTATCTTGAGTTGCTGGATAAGTGGTACCAGGTAGCTTTATCTATCTTGAGTTGCTGGATAAGTGGTACCAGGTAATTTTATCTATCTTGAGTTGTTGGATAAGTGGTACCAGGTAGCTTTATCTATTTTGAGTTGCTGGATAAGTGGTACCAGGTAGTTTGATTTATCTTGAGTTGCTGGATAAGTGGTACTAGGTAGCTTTATCTATCTTGAGTTGCTGAATAATTGGTACCAGGTAGCTTTATCTATCTTGAGTTGCTGGATAAGTGGTACCAGGTAGCTTTATCTATCTTGAGTTGCCGGATAAGTGGCACCAGGTAGCTTTATCTATCTTGAGTTGCTGGATTATTGGCACCAGGTAGCTTATCTGTCTTAAGTTGCTGGATAAGTGATACCAGGTACCTTGTCTATCTTAAGTTGCTGGATTAGTGGTACCAGGTAGCTTTATCTATTTTGAGCTGCTGGATAAGTGGTACCAGGTAGCTTATCTGTCTTGAGTTGCTGGATAAGTGGTGCCAGGTAGCTTTATCTATCTTGAGTTGCTGGATAAGTGGTGCTAGGTAGCTTTATCTATCTTGAGTTGCTGGATAAGTGGTACCAGGTAGCTTATCTGTCTTGAGTTGCTGGATTTTGTTTGTAGTGAGTCCTATGTCTTTGGCAATATAATGATGTGAAATTATGTTAAATGCCTTAATCTTTATGAAGTATTTCCCACAAATTATTTTGGCATGTCATGAAATACAGTATTTACTAATTCATTTCAGGTGAAAGAAAACCGAGAGAAGAGGGAAAAAGAACGTGTCCAAAAACTCCAAGTGAGGCAAGCTAAGAAGGATTGTCAACTACATGCGAGGCAGATGATTAAAGAAGAAGAGAAGGTGAAAGCTCGGAACTTCAGAAGGAGGAAATGAAGATCCAGCAAGAAATGGCTAAGATCAGAAAGGAACTCCTAGAGCAGAAAGCGATGACAGAGGAGAAGAGGAGGAGGTAGGGAACATCTTAAAGGTGTATGGAGGCAACTTTAGCTAAAATGTTTTCAAACAAATTTAGTAGTAAAACATTTCATGAAAATTGGATAATCATTGATCATTTTACAACTTGTCTAAATCTCTGGCATCAATTTACATTATACATGCAAAGATTGTGATGTATTACAGGGCTACCTTGGTATCTTCTTTTGTAAATCCAATGTTTTTTAAAATTTCTTTCATAATTCTTTGAATTGATGCTGCAAGTTCTTTTCAGCAAGTTTTTACCATACCCCCAATCAAATTCTAGCAGCAAGTACTTTGCAGCAAGTCTTTACCATACCCCCAATCAAATTCTAGCAGCAAGTACTTTGCAGCAAGTCTTTACCATACCCCAATCAAATTCTAGCAGCATGTACTTTGCAGCGAGTCTTTACCATACCCCTAATCAAATTCTAGCAGCAAGTACTTTGCAGCAAGTCTTTACCATACTTCCAATCAAATTCTAGCAGCATGTACTTTGCAGCGAGTCTTTACCATACCTCCAATCAAATTCTAGCAGCAAGTACTTTGCAGCGAGTTTTTACCATACCTCCAATCAAATTCTAGCAGCAAGTACTTTGCAGCGAGTCTTTACCATACACCCAATCAAATTCTAGCAGCAAGTACTTTGCAGCGAGTCTTTACCATACCCTCAATCAAATTCTAGCAGCAAGTACTTTGCAGCTAGTCTTTACCATACCCCCAATCAAATTCTAGCAGCAAGTACTTTGCAGCAAGTTTTACCATACCCCCAATCAAATTCTAGCAGCAAGTACTCTGCAGCGAGTCTTTACCATGTCTCCAATCAAATTCTAGCAGCAAGTACTTTGCAGCGAGTCTTTACCATACCCCCAATCAAATTCCATACCCCCAATCAAATTCTAGGAGTAATAGACTTTGCCATCATTTTCTGTGACTTGAAATTTAGAAAAGACTAAAAAGTAGAGACATGTAGTGATATCTATACTTACTGAAACAGTATTCAAATCGGAAGAGATCTTTTTTTGTTTTGACAAAAGCACTTTTAGTTTTTGAGTATAAAAAATGCATAAAATATGCAAATTGTTGCCCAAGATTTAAAACCACTGTGAAATAACCAACTTGAGTGGTTGACTACTATGATTGCTATTAATAGATTTGGGTAATTTTGCCTATGTTGCCTCTACATGCCCACCTACTTTTGATAGTGTTCAATACAATGTTATTGCTTTCTGTATGGAAGAGCTGGGATCCTTTGTAAGACAAACTTCACAGTAAGCTTTGTTTGTACTGGAGGAAGAAAGCTACAGAAGATGAGCTTAGGAGGCAGGTAAAGCTTGAAGATGCAAGGAGGAGAGAAGATGAAATGAAGAGACAAATTAAAACAAATGAAGTTGTAAAAATCGTAATGCTAAAATGGTGTAAAATGAGTGAAAGAGGGCAAAAACTTGATTAATACAAAATTTTAAGTGTTAAAGAATAAGTGTTGTGTTTACACTGAAACTTTGCATCCGAGACATATTAGTGATCCATAACCAAGTGTCTGCATCCAAAGCTGAACAGTGCAGTGAAATCAATCAATCAATGGCCTCTATAGAATGACAAGATCAATAAAAATTGCCAGTCAATAAAAATTGCTAAAATCAATAAAATAAAAATGCCAAAGTCAATAACAAAAACTTACCCAAATCAATACAAAATTGACAGAATCAATACAAAATTGCCAAAATCAATACAAAATTGCCAAAAGCAATACAAAATTGAAAAAGTCAATGAAAAATTGCCAAAGTCAATTCCATTCAATAAACAAAATTGCCCAAAAAAATCCATATTAAATACTGGGTTTGATTACAGATGGTCCCTTCTTGTATGTTGTGGAAATAAGTAACCTTCCAATGTTTCATGAAAGTGGAAAAAAGTAGCTTTCTCACTTGCTTGTATTGCAGGAAGAAAGCTACAGAAGATGAGCTTAGGGGCAGGTGGAGCTTGAAGATGCAAGGAAGAGAGAAGATGAAATCAAGAGACAGATGGAGGCTGAGAAAATGCTGTCTGCTCAGAGGAGGAACTTAAAAGGAAGGCAGTAGATTTGAAAGCAATGAAGGCTGCTGATAATCTCAAGGTATAGGAGGATGCAAAGGGTATTCTAATTTACATGATTAATTCAGCACCAGTGCTTTTGAATCTTAGGTTCATAATTCATTCAAAATATTTACATATTGAGAATTTTAAGATCAAAACAGTCATAATTCATTCAAAATATTTACATATTGAGAATTTTAAGATCAAAACAGGCAGTTGTTTCTTGTTGTGCTTTTGGCAATAGGTAACCATTCAGTAGTTTCTTGAAAGTGGTATTAGAGAAGTAGGATTTCTAATGTACTTTGTACACATTTGTTCAAGAATATTCTTTTTGAAATGATCACTTTATATTCCCAATACTTTTAAATGTAGATGAGACAGAATGATATTACAATACAATACAATTTATTACAGTGCTCTAGGCCATCTGGCCTTTGTCACGAACATAAACAATGAATTCAATGGTACATAATGGAGATTGTACATAAATTGTAAATAAACAAAGAGAGAGAAACAAACGTAATGCTTCTATTGCGTGTAAAATAAAGTGTGATGACTGCAAAAATAAGCATTTAGAACTAGTTAATAATAAAATATTGCATTCTGATCTAGTTGGGCATTGAAAGAAATATTTTGGAATAAAATTACAACGGATTTCAGAATGGAATAGACAAATTAAGAGAAAATGATATTCATCTCCAACTTCTTTCAAATTGTAAACTTGACAAAACCTCTGTTAATATGTTATACTGCGATAACGGCTTTCGTTGACCTTAATTTCAAGCCAAGCACATCTAATTTTGGAGACCAATTTTATAAGTTAAAAAACATTATTAAATAATAGGTATGGCTCTGCATAACTTTCTGTTTTGAATTGTACATAACAACACAGAACTTTTAGAGTTAATATCACTCGACCAGTTCTGTCTATGTCACAAACTCGCTGCTTAAAATTTTCATAAAAATGTGTACTGATCCCCGTCTCCCTGCCCTTACCAAACATTACCAAACCCTGTTTCATACAAAATATTTTTAACACAGTCCCCATGATAACACTCCTTTGTTTGCCAACACTTTTTGTTCTACATAACAATGAGTCTGAAACCTGTCTTTATCAAGAATAAGAAGTCTTAACCAATAAATTTGGAGAATATTACTTCGATAATTCTCAACAAAAGTTTTTTTAAATTATGCAAAACAACCTTAGACTTTGAATTCTGTTGAACTTGGGATTTTGACAATACTCCTTTTGGCGTAAACTTTAATCCTAAGTAATTATAGTTATTTACAGCCTCAATAATCTTGCCTTTGAAATAAAATCGTTCACTTCTTGCAATGTGTCCACCCTTTAAAAACCTGTGTCGCTCACAACTCATACCTCAACCACATTAACACCATCCAAAATGAAGCCCTCAGGCTTTGTCTAGGAGCCTACAGGACCTCCCCAATCACTAGCCTTCATGTTGAAGCCAACGAACCCCCCTTTCTACTTAGATGTAAAAAGCTTAGCCTCTCCTATGCTTTTAGAGTCCTCACCAACACTCAGAACCCTGTTTACAACCTCATTAGGTACCCCAATTTCTCCTCCCTCTTTGATAGGACTAAAACCCTATCGCCCCCCTTCAGCTTACGCATTAAATCAGACCTCTTTCAACTTGGCATCAACCCCGCCACTCTCGGCACCTATTCCTGGCCCACTTTTCCGCCTTGGGCCACCCCCTTCCTTCTGTCCACCTAGACCTCTCCACTTATAACAAAACTCAAACTCACCCTAATCTCTTCATCAATCTCCACAACCAAATCAAAGACCAACTCTCAAATTACACCTCTATCTATACTGATGGCTCCAAGGAAGGCAACAAGACAGCTGCTGCTGCCATCATCCAAGACATCACCCTCAGTAGCAGACTTCCTGACCACTCATCCATCTTTTCAGCCGAGGCTAAGGCCATTCTCCTCGCCCTCAACTTTATTGAGTACTCTCCTCTTAGTCACTTTGCCATTTTCTCTGACTCAAAGGCTGTTCTTACTTCATTACTCAATCTTAAATGGGATAACCTCACCTGCCACCTCCTCCTCCGGAAACTCTTTTCTCCCACCCTCTGCAGGAAAAGTGTTCTTTTCTTCTGGATTCCCAGCCATGTTGGCATCCCTGGCAATGACAGGGCTGATACAGCCGCTAAGCTTGCCCTTAACCTCCTCCCTTCCCCTTTTCCCAAAACCCTCTCTGACATCAAACCGCTTATCGCTTCTCTTGTTCGTGACCGCTGGCAAACCTTATGGAACTTCCAAATTGATAACAAACTCCATGTTATCCAGCCCACAATCCCGATCAAATCCACCATCAACAACCTTTCTCGTATCGACAACGTTCATATTACCCGTCTAAGAATTGGTCACACCCACCTCACTCACTCCCACCTCCTTATTGGTTCCCCCCAACCCCTCTGTAAAAATTGCCACTGCATCCTTACAATCCAACACGTTCTCCTTGCTTGCCCCCTGTACAACCTTCCCAGAGCTTCTCTCGCTCCCCACAACTCAATTGCTGAGTTCTTCCAAAAAAATCCTCCAGATAAAATAGTCTCCTTCCTTCAGCATGCATCCCTCTACAACCATATTTAATCCTCCTCTTCCACCCCCTCTCTACTCTGTTTTTAGTTTTACCCATGCACCTCCTCTCTCGATCACGGCTTTCTGGCTTCTGTTCTTGAATTTCTCTCATTCTTCCCCTGGTCTCTTTCCTTACTACCTCTAAAATGATCTGACCTCTCAGGCACAATTTGACCTTCGTTGTCGTGGTGCCGTTAAGACCTCATCAAACAAACAAACAAACCTATTATCTTCGATAATGAAAACCAATTATGATTCAAGTTAAATTTATTATCCCAAATATAAATAAAAAAGGGGACAGGGGACTTGAAAGAATGGGGAAAGAACTTTCATATTAGATTCTTTGTGTTTGGTAGATTTTACAAAGACATTTCCAGACCTGGTATCAACTATTTGACGTAATGAAAATAAAAAAGAATTGTGATTAAAACTGAAATTATTATGAAAAATATAATTATTTTAGGGACTTGAGAGGATTGGCAAAGCTATCTTGATCTTTGTTTTTCATAGATGTTGCAAAGGCATTTTCAGGCCTGGTATCAACTGGTGTTAGAAAGGCATCTAAATATGGGTAAAGCTCGAGCATTATCTGATTGGAGAAGTATTTTGAGGGCTTGGAATGCGTGGCGAGCCTTCCATCGAGCCTGCAGAGCAGAGAGGGAGGCAAAAGAAACAGAGACTTATGTTAAAGAATCATATAGGTAAACAAAAAGATTACATGTTGTAAACCTTTTAAGGTAGATAATTCAATCAGAAACATATCATATGGCAAACACTAACTTTAGATTCTGATAACAGTTCCTGGGTCGCATACGAAAAAGAGCAAAAATTCTTTCAAGGAATATTCCTATGGAATTTCATTTGAATATATTTGATAGAGGAGAATAAAAGAAACAGGTTGGTGAAAAACCAAGCTAATATCTTATTCCTACAAGAAGTTATTGAATTTTAAAAGATTTTTTTGGCTGCGTAAAAGAGTTGTTGGTCTGAGTCGTAAGTCATTAGTATGAAGTCATCACAGCACTTCCTGTAATATTCTTCATGTATTTCTTTGAAAATTAATTTCCTATTTTCTAAATAATTTGGAACATTTTTCCTTTTAAAAATGATAAAGAATTTTATAAAAGGAAAATTACAATAATGTTTTCCAATCTATTCTTATAAGTTATGTTTGAATTATGAAAAACTGGCGATTAATTTTCAAAGAAATACATGAAGAATAGTACAGGAAGTGCTGTTTATGAAATCATGTTGATAACTTAGACTTAGTTCAAAAGTCATTTTTATGCGAGCAAGAAAAATCTTAAAAGTTCAATAAGTTCTTTTAGGAATGAGATATCAAAATAGTTTTTTACCAATCTGTTTCTTAAACTTTCCTTGATCAGACACATGAAAATGAAATTCCATGCGAATATTCCTTTTATTTCAGTTGGTCAGTTGGGGTCTGAAACGGTAGTTTTACATGGTTAGTGAACAACAGAGTTTTCTCTACTGTCCCTTTGCCGGAGAAAGGCAATAGTCGAGCTGAATTTCATCATAAAAAGTACAGTGTTGGTCATGTGGATATTCTGAAGATTAATGTTTGACCCACAACAGGCAAGATTTTGGCTTTAATTTTTGAAATGCTTATTCTTATTTTATTACCACCATCCTCTCCCCCCTTTCACCTTCCTCCCCTTTCACCTTCCTCCCCTTTCACCTTCCTCCCCTTTCCATTCCTTTCTCCTCGCAACTCACCCTTTTCTTCTTCTAAAAAACCTATTCTCTAATTCAATTATAGCACCATGATTTTATAATACCTTTGTGGCACGTTTGACTCTGAATAAAGTTTTCTCTTTTGTAAGAAGTTAGCAAGTTTAATTAGCCAAGACTCAATGAAACAGGTAGTAGCAATCAATTAAGACAACATAGCAAGATGACGGGCTAAGAAGGGCTAGTCACCCGATAAAAAAGCCCAAACCAACACCACCACCACCACAAAAGAAAAATACAGAAAAAATCTAAGATGCTCAGAGTTAGTAAAGAACTTATCAATGTTGACTTTGAAATTGTGAACAGAAATGGAGCTAACCACCCACTCAGGCAAACTATTCCACCTTGTAAAAAGCTAAAATGCCGAATATCTATCAGTAAGAGCACTTTGTGGTCAACTTCAAACTGTTACCACGTGTCACATGAGGATTAGCTGAAACATGCAAGAAATAAAGAGAAGTCTAAGCATCACTACCAGATAAGAATTTAATTACCTGAATCATATCCCCACGTACTCTTCTCAACTCAAGTGTGGCCAAACCAAGAATTCTTAACCCCAATTCATAAGAGCGATTCATTGTGCCTCAGTTTAATGTTTTATAGTAAATTCTGTGGCTTAAGTGATAGGGAGAACCAAATCAAAAACGAAATTCCCAATAAGTTCAGCAGATCCTTTGAATTTTGTACAACAAAATTTCTGTGTGAAAAAAAGTCTTGCGAAGTTGGGATATAGTGACATTGTTATTTCTATACCAAATTTTCATGGTGTTTTCCACAGAATGATGATTCATATTGTACAAGTAATCTTTTCATGAATGGAAAGCAGAATTCCAGCATTGCATTGGACAATGGAGTCACTACTTTTCCCATACTAGTTATGCAAATTTTCTTACTTGTGGGATGACCTTGGTGTACTTGATTTGTGTGCATGAGCATTTATTTTCATAATTTCCATTTTTATTTCCATTTCCTTCTTAAGTATCTGATTTTTTTTTTTTCTCTGAAGGAAAAACCAGCTCGCCTCAGAGCATCACAGACACCACCTCTTAAGAAAGTACCTGACAACATGGCAGGTCTGGGTCCACAGCACAGCACAACAGATCCATATACAACAATCACAGCAGAGAACTAAGGACAAAATGGCCACTTTTATAGAGGCGGCTGCAAGCGGCAAATTGTGGACGCAACGAAGTGAAGGGTCTGATGTCGCATCTGAGTCTGGGAGGAGGAATGAGAGATCGAGACCCCGGAGCAAAACAACTCAATCTGAAAATCCGGGACATGTAAGGCTTTTTTTTTTGTTCTTTTAAGATCTATGAACAACTTGTAAGTTTAGTCTACCTACTGTGGTGTAGCGGTTATCATACATGTCTACAGACCACCAGGCCCTGGGTTCAAGCCTGGGTTGGGTAGACACGCTAGTGCATCACAACTGGTTATCAAAGGCCGTTGACATTGACTTGGTTGTCGATGGTATGTCTGTCCGTACGTCGTACCTGTGTTCCGTTCGGGCCTTATTAAGCGTTTCGTGATAGCATTGTTACTATCATAACCGAATACGCAGGCAATGACCCCGTCATTGTAATTGTGTGTTCACTCGTCGTCGTAGCTTGTAAGTTTTAGGATTACCCATCAAATTATGAATAATACAGTCTGTACCTCAGAGGTGCAGTAGCTCAGTGGTTAAGGAGTCATGCTCGTATGCGAAAGGTACCGGGTTTGTAACCTGTTGTGAGAGTTGTATGTGTCTTTCAGCAACTTGCTGACAGCAAGACACTTTGCTCTTCTTGCTCCAGTCCACTCGGCTGGTAAATGAATACCAGTACTGCTGGGGAGTTAATCTGCAATGGACTGGCGTCCTGTCAAGGGGCATTGTGAGCTCACGCCAAGGAAACCCAGGATAAGCACCAGGCCTTCATGGCTTGAGTATGGATTTAACTTGAACAGTCTGTACATACAATTAAGGCATATTTTTTCCCGAGACATGATTTTCTTGAGAATTCAGAGCAAGATAACTCAATCTGAGAATGTTAGCAATGTAACAAGATCTCTTTTTGAAGGTCTGTGGACCTTTTCAAATCTGAATTGGCAATTTCCGAATAACTAATTTAAATAATGTCACATGGCCAGGATTCATGTGTCCATGATGGACCAATCGTATACTGTAGGAATCTTATTGACCAATGAATTACTGGAGAAATCTTGGTTGTCTGCAAAATTCACGCACGGTATGGAATTAAGTGTATGAAAAAATGTTTTCCAGCGCACGTATCATACGTGTGTTATACATGAAGGAAATATGCGCGCGTATTGCTGCTTACATTTTTTTTCTCAAGCCTGCACCTGATTGGTTGGGAAGCAAAGGAAAAGTTCCCCCAGCATTTGATTGGTCGATTTGATTGAAAAAAATTTCGTTTAAGTAAACTTGGTTTGAAAAAGTCTATAGACATATTGTAAGTTTATGACTATGCATCTAATTATGAAAATACCATAAACATATCTTTATAAGATTGTAGTTAATTTGATTTCATGATTTTTCCACCTACGTTTATTTTCATTTTGTTATATTTACTGTTTTTGTTACAGTTCTTCATACTATTGATTTGTTTTAGTATGATTATTATATCTTTTGCTTCTTTTTACATTTATGTAAACTAAGTGTAGTTCATAGTTATGGAGTTACTTTTATATCAATTTAATTTTAATATTTTGGTACAACGCCAATTCCTACAGATTTTGCTGCTTTATAGTAACATTGTTATTATTATTATTATTGTTGTTTGTTGTTGTTGTTGTTATCATTATGATCATTATTATTATCATTATTATTATTATTATTATTATCATTATCATTACTAATATTACTATTACTATTACTTTATTATTATTAATGTTATCATTATTATTATTAATATTATTATTATTATTATTATTATTATTATTATTATTATTATTATTATTATTATTATCATTATTATTATCATTACCATAACTATTATTACTATTACTACTATTATTATTATTATTATTAATTATTATTATTATTATTTATTTTCATTATCATTATCATTATTAATATTACTATTATTATTGTTATTATTATTATTATTATTATTATTATTATTATTATTATTATTATTATTATTATTATTATTATTATTATTATTATTATTATTATTATTATTATTACTATTATTACTATTATTATTATTACTACTATTACTATTATTATCATTATTACTATTACTATTACTATTATTATTACTATTACTATTATTATTATGCAGTCTGTACATATTCCTTAAGGCTTATTTTGTTATCTGAGGCATGATTTACCTGCTATTTTTGATATAATCTTAGAGCCAGCTAAGTCCCTTCATGTTAAATTAACGATTATGTGAGGAGCATCAAATAGTGAATTCCATATTATTTAGGCTTCTTTGTGCCAGAGTTATGATTTCGTTGAGATTGTCATCATTGTTGATATATTAGTAAAGTAATTTCAGGATGTTAATCAGTTATGTGCTTTAAATTCAGCCCTTGGTGAATTCTAGAATATCTTTCCATCTTAATTTTGATTTGGGATATGAACCAAGTTTACCAAACAAAATGTTAAGAGTCTTACAGATGAAATGAATGATTACGTAAAGAGCATCGCACCTATTGCATGCTACAGTCTTTACATATAATAAAGGCTTATTTCTTTCTGAGTTATAGTTTCTTTTGACTTTGCTGATATTTAGCAATCCCAGAATTTTGTTATATATATTTTTTTTTGATACATATTTCCAACCAGAGATATATACGTGAAAATATTTTGCATGACAAAAAAAATCAAAAAGGTTGAATAGGTTCTATGGAAAGTTTTAAGACAAAACTTGTACTAAATAAAGCCCCTCTGGTAATCATACAGACATAGATAATATGCGTTAAACATAATGAGAAAAAAGAGAATGACATGCAGAACGAAATGCACCAAAACAAAACAAATACCAAATATTGTACTAACAAAAAATATACACATGGATAGAAATAAGAATATGCTGAGCTTATTGCTTAGAGCCCACCCAGACTAAGTTAGAGGTAAAAACACAGCCTACTCCGGAATATAGATAAGAGGATGCTCATGCTAAGTTCAGATCAGTTTTTAAATTTTAAATAAAGCACTTCTAGTTTTTGATAGGTTCATACTTGTTTGCAGACTCTTAGTTGTCAGAACCGAGTGGACGTTGAAAAACTTTGCAAAACTTTAACTTCTTCGTTCTTTGATGTGTTTCGCAATAACAAAGTAGTCTTACGATACCTTCTTTCAATTTTCATTGTTTTGAAGAGTTTTTACAGTTCTTGATGTATTTCCTTTTTTTAAGAAAGAAGAAACCCTTGTAAAGTGTGAGATAAAGGGAAATTTTCAGAAAATGCACAAATTATGAGATATATTTACAGAGATTATTTCTATGTATTATTACTCTCAGTTGTATGGTGGGTGATCATTGTTTACTTGTCAAAATTCTAACAAATCATATACTTTATAATGTTTACACGAACAACATAGAACATAAAATTTTAATGTATCTTGAATTGCAAAAGGAAGATTGGTGATATTTTATTCTAAAATAATATCAATTATGATCTGCAAGGCATGATATCAAAAATAACAATAAGTCCTTAAAATGGACTAAAACTAAGAAATAAATTAACATCGTGGTGTATATGGTATTTTTACACAAACTGTATGTATGTATGTATGTATGTATGTGTGTGTGTGAGGGTGTGGGTGTTTGTATGTATGTATGTTTGTGTGTATGTATGTATGTATGTATGTATGTATGTATGTATGTATGTATGTATGTATGTATGTATGTATGTATGTATGTATGTATGTATGTATGTATGTATGCATGTATGTATGTATGTCCTTGAAATTTATATTATTTTTAAGAAGCTGCAATGCTTCAAAAGCAAGTAATATAGAGTTGAGACATATGTGTTGGAGCTGGGTTAAGGGAGGAGGGGGAAAAAATGCTTTATATGCTTTTAAATTTCTTAAAAATGACAAAAGTGCCCCTCTTGGAATTTAATTTAATTTTGAGAAGTTTCAATGCTCTGAAGACAAGTAATATGGAGTTGAAGCATAGGTGTAGGAATGTGTGTGGGGGTGGAAGGGGGGGGGGGGTATGTGCCCCCACTTTTCTGAAAAATGTCCAAAAGTGTCCCTCTTAAAATTTATTTGATTTTGAAGAAACTGCAATGCTATGAAAGCAAGTAATATAGAGTTGAGGCATAGGTGTAGAAAGGGGAATGTGCTCACACTTTTCTGAAAATGACAAAATGAAGTGCCCCTCTTGAAATTTATTTGATTTTGAAGAAACTGCAATGCTATGAAAGCAAGTAATATAGAGTTGAGGCATAGGTGTAGAAAGGGGAATGTGCTCACACTTTTCTGATAATGACAAAATTAAGTGCCTCTCTTGAAATACAATTGATTTTTGAGAAACTGCAATGCTCTGAAAGCAAGTAATATGGAGTTGAGGCAAAGGCATCGGAGTGGGGGGGGGGGGATGGGGTGGGTAGCGTTTCCCACACTTTTATGAAAAAAGTGCCACTTTTGAAATGTATAGTGTCCCTCAATTACTGTCAAATGTGTCAGAACTGGTAGAATGTGGGCACACTTTTGAATTCAAAATGAGATGCCCCTTAATTATTGACACATTAGTAGCGAATGGCAACTTTTGTCAGTTCCATGTATGAGGGGAATGTGTTTTTATTAGAAAAGTGCCCATTTTTTAAAATGAATGGGCCCTTTTACATTACTTTAATATGAGTACAGACAGGAGGCAGACATGACTTTGGCTCCTTAAGTGGCCGAGCCTCTTTCCCCCTCCCCCCCCCCCACTTTTCAAAAGCCCCCTTCCCCCTGAGTTGGGTGCAATGTAGTCAGCATGGACTGCCTTCTCAGTTTCATAAACCAAGGCTTCTGTCCATGATTGTTTCAAAATGCAATATTAATCTAACCATGGAGCTATTAATAGCACCATGGTCAGACTGACACATCCAAGCTGCATACACAACAATCTAATATAGCAAGTTTCACCTCATTACCTTGAACAATAACAATGACCACAAATATTCTGTTAAAGAGAAAATGACAGGGCATAGTCATTGTTGTTGCTTAGTGGTGAAGCTAACCAAGCTTGGTTTATAGACTGAAAGGTCAAATGTTGTGATATATCTGTTGCAGGTTGGGAGTAATATGGTTGGCTCATAGGTTTTGTAAGATCTGAAGCTTACCATGAATGGATGGATGTGAAACCTAGATAAAAGTGCTTAATGGAAAAAAAAAAAAAGGTTTGTGCTTAAAATTATTGGCAAAAGAACTTTCACTAGATAAATTATTATGGAAAATATTGTTTGCCTAATCAAACTCAATCCACTAGTGGCATATGGGGTGTGTGTGGGGGAATGGGTGGGGGGAAGGGGGTGGGTGGGGGCGGCAATCACTGTTGGTTCAAATTAGTGCCGCCAGTTCAGAATGGTGCTGTCAGTTCAGATTCGCCCCTTGACCCCACCAGGGGCTCTTAAGCTGGTCCCTGGACCCCGCACCTTTGGTGTTATCTTAACAGACAACCTTTTTTAATGGATACTCCTGTTCAGTGGGCACCTAATATTTTGTTAACTTCTGCCGCCGCTGACCATGTACAAACGGAGACAACAAACCATTGTATTTCCACATAATGCATTTTCATTATCTTGTGTTTAGTATATGGTTCATTATAGTTCTCTTTGACATGAATTTTGACTTGTATAATGCACCTTCTTACTATGCATTGTGACATCATTTTTTACCCTTGAAATGCCGATTTTGCGAGAGCTTCCGCCCCTGAACCCAAACAGGCTCCTGGACCCCTTGCCAACAAGTCGAAATGACACCTTTGGTGTCACGTCAACTACACCACTACATATCTTGTTGGTTCAGTTCAATTCCCCGCCCCTTCTCTTCTACCCAATATGAAAATCCTGGCTATGCCACAGACTCCCACCCTACTACAAAAAGAATAGTCTTTTAAATTGATTGGGAAAAAATGGAATAGAGAACCCTTTTTCAACCAGAATCAGGTATTGTATTTTGCATAGGAACTGGAAATTGGGTATTAACCATGCAAAACATAATTTCTGAAAAAAAACTTAGATCCAGTGGCTATGATGTTCACTCTACCACAGGGCCTTGATTAGCATTCTAAATGATAAAAAAGCTGGGGGCTATGGGCCTCACTTATCAAAATGGCTCCCCATTCAGCAAAGTGTCTCCAGTTCAGCATGTGCCCCCTCCCTTTTCGGTTACTTTGTTATACAACCAAACAAATATAACTGCACATTATTTTTAATATATATGTCATAAAAGTCACGTGTCATGTGCAGATCAAATTTCCTGATATATATATATATATAAACACACATATATATATATATATATATATATATATATATATATATATATATATATATATATATATATATATATATATATATATATATATATATGTATATATATATATATATATATATATATATATATATATATATATATATATATATATATATATATATATATATATATATATATATATATATATATATATATATATATAGTCTTAATAGTTTTCTTTCTTTTACAGCAAATTTATAAAGACAATTTTCAGCTGTTTACCCTCAAGGCTCAACAAAGTACATTAATGATACATGTTTTTTTATATTTTAAACCAATCAAACAAAATAAAAATAAGAACAATTGAAAATATTTTCAGCTTTATTAAACATATTTTCAGCTTTATTAAGCATATTTAAAGGTTATTGTAATTCTATTTGATATACAATTTCTGATGTTCATTGAAAGACCGGATAGTGTATTAGAAAAACTTCCACATGGCTATATAGTGCCCTGAATACAAATTTAATAAACACAAATGAAATAAGAATATTAGTAAAATAAAAAAGGATATGAACATTAAAAGACAATGATTTCTTCTGAAATTTGCTTTCAGTATTATACCTTTATGATTCAGCTTTATCTGGATCATATAATCTTGTTAATATTGCAATTTAATTCATATTTTAAAGACCCCATAGTGTATTAGGGAAAATTACACAGTTGTATTCAGTGCCCTGAATACAAGTTTAAGATACACAAAGGAAATGCTACTATAAGTCAAAAAGAAATATATGAAATTCTTATCAAAAATTTGTCTTCATCAAGTACCATAGCCTTGGGATTTAAGCTTTAAAGTGAATGATACAGTCTTGTTAATGTAATTTCATTCATGTTGATAAGATTAATGAAGTTCTTTTTTTGTTGAAATTTGTAATGTTCATTAAAGACCCCACAGTGCATTAGAGAAAATTACACAGGACCCCATAGTGCTATGAATACAAGTTTGACATACACAAAGGAAATGATACTATTGGTGAAGAAGGTAAAATATTCTAATCAAAAGGTAATTTTAGCATTGACAATTTGACTTTATCAAAAATAAAGTTACCCTGAATTGTATAATCTTGTTGTCATTTGATTCATGTTTAAAAAAATGGTCATTGTCTTTCTTTTGATTGTAATTTGTAATGTTGAAGGAAATGTATAGTCCCGTAATACATTCAGAAGTGAAGATGGCTGTGCTGATAACGTCTGTTTCCGTTTTCAATTTTCCTTATTGAATTCAAGAAATCTGTGATGTTCATTGAAAAACATCATAGTGTATTACATACTGAAAGCTATTTACATGTCTCTCTATGTCCGATATAGATCAAAATTAGAAGAAAAACAATTAATAACAAGAGAATAATTTGAGCTGAAATAAAGTGTGACAAATAGTACTATAAATTGACAATATACCAACTTTAAACATTCTAAAACTAACTTCCTATTAAACAGAAATTTCTGAAAGGAAACTTTCAAGTGGAAAACAACAATACTAGCACAACATCTTGTTGCATTTCCATCAGTGCAAAAGAACAAAAACACAGACACTAAATAAGATCAATCATATATGCCAGTGTAAATTTTTGTACTGAGAAATGGTATTTATATCATGACAGTGTAGCATGTTACTATAACTCTATTCCATACAATTAAATGAAGAAAAACGTTTGAAAAATTAAAAATGAGGACCCTGTAATGCATTGCTTCAACTTGTATAGTCATACACAAAATGAGGAGCTTATAGTGCAATCTCACAAGGCCCTGTAGTGTGCTCTCCACACTTGTATGAGGGCCCCGTAGTTGCAGTACCCCATAGTGCTAGATCCGTGGGTATGTGTGTGTGAGGTAATGGGTGGACCATTACGATGAGTATATGATGAGACATTCTGAGGTGCACTGTTCCTGGGAGTCAAAAACTTGGAAGTGGGGAGCTATTAGTCCCAGTGGTTAGTGTCTGGCATTCCCAACCAATTACTTATTATCTTGTCATGATTTGAGTCAATGTTTTGACCAGAAACTTTAAATTATATTGCTAAATTGTTAATTATATTATCTTCATGTTAACAAAAAAAAAGGCCTATAAAATCAAAAGATGTATAAAAGACATTATAAAGACATATACATTATATCAATTACACAAATGATAACTATGAATTGAACCAATCACCAGTGCTTTTAGTACTTTTATTAAAGTATGGCTATCAAAGTTTGATCTGTTTTTAATTCATGCAAAATTTGTGATGTATGACTGGAGGGCAGCTCACAATCTTAATGTAATTCTTTGAATTTCTTTCTTAAGTCTGTGTCACAGAAAACGATGAGAAAGTCTATTCCTGCTAGAATTGGTTTGGAGGCATGACAAAGATTTAAAAGCCTTCGGTCAGAATTCGCTGCATCACTTCAAAGAATTATGATAGACATTTGAAAAATGGGATTTACAAAGGAAATACCAAGGTCACCCTGAAATATGTCACAATATTTGCATAAAATATACGATTTGATGCATGATACTTTTAAAAGGTCAATGTGTAACTGATTTGTATGAAATTTTTGCTACTATGACGGTTTTTAAGCATATACCTTTAAATGTTTGCACAGGTGTCCAGCAGAGCATCATCTGTTGTTTCATCTCAATGCACAACTCCTGCTTCTAACTCCGCAAGGAGTTCCAAGACACCCCAAGGAGGACCCCGAAGAGCTTCTTCAAAACCCAGATTTGCATGGCAGGTCACTCGAAAACACCTCAACTTGACGCCGGAAGAGATTGCAAGACTCGGTGAAGAGGATGGGGAGGAGTGCACAAATAGGAATCAGAACAATGCTGATGTGCAGTTGGTTACTGATAGCCCACGTGACATATCCACAAAGAAAGAGATCAATTATAAAGTGAACAATTTTGAACACAGGTATGAAAATAATTGACAAAATATTTGGTTTATGACATCCCAAAGATCACATTTTATTCGTATTTTAATCCAATATTGTTTTTAATGGCCTTTTAGTTTAATAATCAAGAATGGGAGTATTGACTGATTGTGTTGGATTAGTTATAGTACAGAAGTGGTTACTTGTCATTTATAGAAGTGGTTACATAGAAGAAATTACAGATGTCATTATAGAGATATTTCACGATCACGTGACTTTTTTAGTTTGGCGGGCAAATTGTTATGCAGATGAATAGGAAAAAAACACATCACACAAAAAGGATATAGGATAACTGTTAAAAATAAGCAAAAATACAATTATTCGACTGATTGTAAAGAAAAGAAAGTAAAACACATAAACACATAGGAGGAGCAAGCAACAAATTTGTGAAAAACTGTCGTTCAAGATTTCAAGCTACCATGAGTGAAAGAGTGTGTGATGTCAGGTGAAATACCTCTATAAACCTTTTCAAACCGAGTTTAGCCGATCGTGATTTCTTAAGTACTTCGACCAATCAAATGCTGGGGGAACTTTTCCTTTGTTTCCCAACCAATCAGGTGCAGGTTTAAGGAACAAAATTCAAGCAGCAATACACGTGCGTATTTCCTTCATGTATAACGCACGTATGATACGTGAGCTTAAAAGCATTTTTTTCATATGCTTGGGCCCATACCGTGCGTAAATTGTGCAGACGGCCAAGATTCCCGCAGTATTTTATTGGTCAATAAGATTCCTCCAGTATACTATTGGTCCATTATAGACATGTGAATCTCCGCCATGTGACATTATTTAAACTAGTTATCCGGAAATTGGCGATTCAGATTTGAAAAGGTCTATAGGCAAAGGTTGGCGACGGGACATTCTTTTAAAAATTGATTTCGTGGTTAACTAGTGTCTTCAAAGAGTTGCAGTAACTCATTGGTCACTAATACAAATGGTACTGGCTTTGATTCCTGCCGTGAGCCCTGCATTGTGTCCTTGAGCAAGACACTGGACTCTACTTGCTTCAGTCCACTCAGCTGTAAATGAGTACCAGCAGTACTGGGAAGTTAAGCTGCGATGAAATGGTGTCGTATCCAGAGAGAGTCATAAGCTTTCATCGGCTTATGCCTGGAAACCGGGTATAAGCAACAGAGTATGGATGTAACTTTTGAAATTAAATTCTTCAAATATGAAATCTTATATATAATTTTGACACATGACCTGTGGTTCAGTAATTGCAAAATGTCTGAAAAAGTAATCACATACATTCTGCCATTTTGCATAACTCCTACCAAATTGACGACAAGATTCACTACAAATTTACCCTAATGTCCCCAAACGATAAGGAAAACCTGCAATCCTTGCTACTGTACATGGCTTTTCTACCTTAGAGATTGCAGGAGTGATTTGTCGGAAATAGACATTAATTTTTTTAATTTAAATTTTGGCTTGATAAAGGTATGCAGCTCAGCAGAAGATGCTCAAAGAGCAGAGAGACCAACTAAAGGAGCAGCAGCGTCTTATAGAGGATCTGCAGACTGCTCAACGGCAGCAGCTCATAATGATGCAGATAGAAACCATTCAGAGGGAGGGGCCTGTGGACGTGAAGTCTGCACCGCAGGATGTTGATGCTGATGAGAACATGTCTCTTCCATCAACGGCAAGGTGAGCATGTGAGGGTGGGAGAGTTAGGGTGAGGTGTGGTGAAGGTGGATGTGGTGAAGGTTGGATGTGGTGAAGGTTGGATGTGGTGAAGGTTGGATGTGGTGAAGGTTGGACGTGGTGAAGGTTGGATGTGGTGAAGGTTGGATGTGGTGAAGGTTGGATGAGGTGAAGGTTGGATGTGGTGAAGGTTGGATGTGGTGAAGGTAGGATGTGGTGACGGTTGGATGTGGTGAAGGTTGGATGTGGTGAAGGTTGGATGTGGCGAAGGGTGGATGTGGCGAAGCTTGGATGTGGCGAAGCTTGGATGTGGCGAAGCTAGGATGTGGCGAAGGTTGGATGTGGCGAAGGTTGAATGTGGCGAAGGTTGGATGTGGCGAAGGTGGGATGTGGGAAGGGTGGATGTGGGGAAGGTTGGATGTGGTGAAGGTTGGATGAGGTGAAGGTTGGATGTGGTGAAGGTTGGATGTGGTGAAGGTAGGATGTGGTGAAGGTTGGATGTGGTGAAGGGTGGATGTGGTGAAGGGTGGATGTGGTGAAGGGTGGATGTGGTGAAGGGTGGATGTGGTGAAGGGTGGATGTGGTGAAGGTTGGATGTGGTGAAGGTTGGATGTGGTGAAGGTTGGACGTGGTGAAGGTTGGACGTGGTGAAGGTTGGACGTGGTGAAGGTTGGTCGTGGTGAAGGTTGGACGTGGTGAAGGTTGGACGTGGTGAAGGTTGGACGTGGTGAAGGTTGGACGTGGTGAAGGTTGGACGTGGTGAAGGTTGGACGTGGTGAAGGTTGGACGTGGTGAAGGTTGGACGTGGTGAAGGTTGGACGTGGTGAAGGTTGGACGTGGTGAAGGTTGGACGTGGTGAAGGTTGGACGTGGTGAAGGTTGGACGTGGTGAAGGTTGGACGTGGTGAAGGTTGGACGTGGTGAAGGTTGGATGTGGTGAAGGTTGGGTGGGATAAAGGTTGGGTGGGATAAAGGTGTGTGGGGTGATGTTAGGAGGTTGGGGGAGTGAAAATGGGAGGTCAAGGTGGGAGGGGGATGACTGAGATCACAGTCATTCATTTCAAGGAATTGATGTTTCTTCAATTTTTCATAAGGTTGATTAATTAACTCTCTACCAGAATTATGAGCAACTCATTCCATTTATGAATTCAATGAGAAATACAAATAAGTCACCATCTTAACTTCATGTGGACAAACTTTATGTTCCTTGGACCAAATTTTTCAAGTTAACATTTTAAACCACAAAATCATTGGATGTGTCTCATCTGCTGTTGAATAACAGCCAGCATAATTTTCCTATAATTTGATTTCATTGAGGAACACTTCTCTGAAAGCTTTATTATTTGTTTGTTTATTATTTTTTTTAGAACTGGGTCAGATGTATCAGGTGTCACTGTGTTATCTGACAAGTCACATGGATTGTCACATGTGTCTGGTGATACTGACAGTAGCAGAGCCAAAACCAACAGACAACCACAGATGTTGAAAGGTGAGTTAAAAAACATCAAAAATCTAACATTGGTTAAATTTTGAAAATAGCATTATTAATTTCCAAGCAGTGGCTTATGTAAGTCTGAGGACCCTTTGATTTATTTAAAAGTTGTAGTGAAAGCAACAAGGGCAAATATTTATTTAAAGGATTTGTTCAGTGGTCAAGCAAGTTTATCTTACATGAAAGAGGACTTAGAAATAAACTAAATGGTGAAGAAACTACTTCAATATCTCATTCCTTTAAGGGGATATTCAAGTTTAAAGCTCTGTCCTATCTATGCAGAAATGACTGGTGTAATAAGTCTAATATAAAAGTTTGGCACGTTAATTCTCACATTCTTAACAATTGTCAATGTATTTTAAATATTTGAAAAAGTTATTTAACTTTTTTACTATTTGATTTGTTTTTCATCGAACTTTCTTCAAGTAGGGTCTTATAATTATTCTTACAAGATTCTGTTTTACTACTTTCCTGACATATCCAATGGTTATTAAGTCACAAATTGCAAGACAAAATACGATAGAATACATCAAGATTTTTAGGAAGGCTGTGGCTGTGATGTCACGACTAGTCTGATATCACTTGTTTTAACACAAAAGGTACCAAACTTTAAACTTATATATCTCCTTAACGGAATAATATTTTCTAAACATTTTCTTCATCATTTTGTTCCTGTGAAGTCCTCTTTCATATCAGAGGGACTTGCTTGACCCCTGAACTAATCCTTTAAGTCTTTATATTAAAAAAAATAGACAACAGCAAATGCAAAATAACTATTTCTTTAACACAAACAAATTATAAATGATTTAATTTTAGCAAAGTTCATTTGTGCCACAAAATATGTTAACATGTGGAGGCAAACCAAGTGTATTTTGTTGTGTGTTTGCTTTTCCTTGATCAATGATTTAAAGATTTCCTACATTGTGTGTGGATAACATAGGTGGACTCTATTGTCTGTTCCACATCAATTATCAAATAAACTATACTGACTGACTGATTAAAAACAATTTCTATGAAATTGCTTTAGCCTGTACTTCATTAGATTTAGTTTCACTCATCCACTATGATAGCCATGAAACCAAAAAATGTTTTACTTCATGTTGTTTATGAAATACATGAAAGAATATTGAAGAGAGTGATGTAATTTTAAAAAGAAGTACCTTAAAAAAAATATCAGCAGAATTTCAGATTTGTAGTGGAAAGAAAAGATCGATGCCTTGTCTTTGATGCCTTGTCTTTGATGCCTTGTCTTTGATGCTTTGTCTTTGATACCTTGTTTTTGATGCCTTGTCTTTGATTCCTTGTCTTTGATGCCTTGTCATTGATGCCTTGTCTTTAATGCCTGTCTTTGATGCTTTGTAATTTATGCCTGTCTTTGATGCCTTGTCTTTGATTCCCTGTATTTGATGCCTTGTAATTGATGCCTGTCTTTGATGCTTTGTCTTTGATACCTTGTGTTGGATATCTTGTATTTGATTCCCTGTTGTGATGCCTTGTCTTTGATTCCCTGTTTGTGATGCCTTGTCTTTGATTCCGTGTATTTGATGCCTTGTAATTGATGCCTGTCTGTGATACCTTGTCTTTGATACCTTGTTTTGGATGTCTTGTCTTTGATTCTCTGTTTGTGATGTATTGTCTTTGATGCCTTGTCTCATATAGGTATGGAAGAGAGAGCAGCACAGAGAGCTCAGAAGAGGGCGGAGCGAGAACAGCGGGTGAGGAAGAAAGAGGAGGAGAGACTTGTGAGTACAATGACGTACTTTGTCTTTTTCCATTTGTCACATGTTCAGAAGTGTAGCCACTAGAAATAATGAGGGGGACGGATGGGGGATGAAATATTGGATGGCAAATTATCTTCAATCATAAACACACATGATAATTGGGGAATTGAAAACATTGCCACAAACCCTCCTTTGGTTATGTCTCTGATTTTGTCCAAGTTCTTTCATAAAATGTCTGAGTTCTGGGAAGAACCTCACAATGATTTTAAGACTACTGGAAGCAGCAAAAAGTACCACTGTATCCTCTACGTGATTTCACACACTGCTGGTCAACTTTGAAATGTTACAGAAGTCCCGTAGTTAATTTTTCAGCCATTTGTATAGTAATACTCCAGTTATAATACTCACATATTAAATGGCTGTATAATATAAACTTTTTAGGCTCAAAGATGCATTGTATATTTTTTAAAGCAGTATATTCATGTTTTTATTGTTTATGTGCTACATGGACATGTAGCAGCAAGATTAGCTTAAGATTAGCTTAAGATTAGCTTAAGATTAGCTTAAGATTAGCTTAAGATTAGCTTAAGATTAGCTTAAGATTAGCTTAAGATTAGCTTATGATTAGCTTAAGATTAGCTTAAATTGCTTGAAATGTATTTAAAAAATCATGAAAGTAGCAAAAATATTTCAACATAATTGTCTTAAAAATGACCAGTTGACAGCATTTTGAATCTCAGGCATCAACATGCAAATCTGTTATGTATTACAAGGCGACCTTGGTTTTTTAAGTTTCACAATTCTTTTGGCGCAGCAAATTTTTACTAACAATTTTGTAATGTCTTTGCCATACCCCCAATCAAATTTTGGCAAGAACAGACTTTCCTATCATTTTCAGTGATTGAGATTTAAGGAAAGGAATTTGCAGCCCATTCACACGCAACAAAGTTAGCATAAATTCAGAAAATTGGAAAGGTCAAGGGGAGAAAGAAAAGGGGAAAATGAAATGAAAAATGGAAAGAAAAGGAGAGAAAAGGTGCGAGAGAAAGAAACAAGAAAAAAACATTATTTTCTTCAGTTTTGTTATTGTGGTATACTCACAGTACTATTTTTTTGAAGACTTATATTTTTCCACCCCTGGTTTATTGACCTTTAAACATTGTATTTTTTTGGTTTCGTTTCTTGAAGAACTTGATGAGGGCGGAGGAGGAGAGGAAGCAAGCAGAGGAGGAGGCGGAGAAACAGGCTCAGCTGGAGAAGAGGAAGGAGATGAAGAGACTCCAGAAACAGGTAAAAATCTACCATACTTGGAAAGTCTTGAATCTTTGATCATCTGTAAATTAGAAACTTCACAAAATTGAAAGACTATTCTACTCAAAATTCAATGATTTGAAGAGTGTTATGGTTAAAATTGTAGTTAGGACAGCCATCTTAGATGTATTGTAAATATCCCTTAGTAACTTGGAACCTCAAGAAGCTTGGATGTATCGTAAATATCCCTTAGTAACTTGGAACCTCAAGAAGCAATTTATGCCAAGATCTATGTAAGTAGTTAATGTTATCCAGATGCAGCATTCTCACCATTAACCTCAAAGGCACTAAAAGAATGTAGAATTGGATTCCATGATTCTTAATAAAATAAAATCAAGAACAGTTTGTGCAGCTAAATTTGCTGTAAATTTGTTGACAGTTTCTACACATTTTGTGGATTTGTAGGTTATGCATGGTCATGAATTATATTTTCATCTGTTCTACTCATATGATTAATTCATTTCAAATCATACAAATTGTTTTTTTGGTGTCACACATGAGTCACAAAGCCGCAGCAAGCACACATTGTGCATGCCTACACAATTGCCCCAACTTGTCCTCTTATGCTGATCACCAAGCGAGAAAACAGCAGCTTCCATTTTCACATTTTGGTAAGACTCAATTGGGGATCAAACCTAAAACTGTCAGGCTGAAAGCTAAGCTAAGCTAAATCCATCCCAGGCATTAGGCTTATAGAACCAGTGCTTACCCTGGTTTCAAGCAGATGAGAGTACATGGACATGACACCAGTCCATAGCAGATTAACTCCCCAGCAGTGCTGCTACTCATTTTACAGCTGAGTGGACTGAAGCAAGTAAAGTGTCTTGCTCAATGACACATGCTCCTGAAGGGAATCAAACCTGGTATGTTTCCAATACGAGCATGACTTCTTAATCACTGAGCCACTTTATCTCTTCAGGCTGAAAGCAGGTACTATACGTAGCTAAACCAATTGGCAGTAAGTCATTTGTTGTGGGTTAGTTTTAGCAACATTATGTCTTGTCAAAACAGTGTTACAAAGGATGAATCTACTTGAAATAGAGGGAACATGTGACATCATCTTGAGTATTTTGTTCGAACATATGAATCCTCCTCTTCCTTAAAGCCACCCACCTCTCTACATCTTTGCCTACCTCCAATGCAACATCCCTTTTGTTTTCATTTTATAATGTTACCCCTGATTGGGAATAATGTCACCCCTGATTGGGAATAATGTCACTCCTGATTTGAAATAATGTCACCCCTGATTTGAAATAATGTTACCCCTGATTGGGAATAATGTCACCCCTGATTGGGAATAATGTTACCCCTGATTGGGATTAATGTCACCCCTGATTGGGAATAATGTTACCCCTGATTGGGAATAATGTTACTTCCTGATTGGGAATAATGTCACCCCTGATTGGGAATAATGTCACCTATGATAAACTGGCATCTTATCCAGGGGTCATGTGCTCTCATCTGCATACGCCAAGAAAACCGGGTTTAAGCACTGGCACAATGGACCATCATGGCTCTAGTATGGATTGAACTTGTAACTAACTGATTTAAGTTCACCTTTCTAGAACTATTGACCACATTGGTGTCAACGTGATTGATGTTAAACACCCCTTAACCATCTTTTTTGTTGAACAATTGGTCTAATAATCAAATCAATTTCAAACTTATTCAAATGAGACTATTTGTGTTCTCTTACAACAGAAAGAAATCGAAAAGCAAGAAAAAGTTAAAAGAGTTGCGGAGCAGAATATAAAAGCTGAACAACACTACAAGCACCAATTAATGAAAACCTATGGCTTGAAACCTTGGAAAAAGCTCACATTCCTGGCAGAACAAAACTTGCAAGTAGCCATCGATCACCATAGCAACCTCATGCTTTCACACTGTCTGTTGTCATGGCATCACTTCACACAAGAAACAAAGCGGGAGAAAGAAGAGGCAGCTGATCGATTGTATGGTGAAATTTTGCTCAGGAGGAGTATAGCTTCTTGGAAGAAGGTGAGAGGTTTGATCTTAGTATTTGCCTCATTGAAATCTATCTATGAAGCCCAGGGTCTTTGTTGTACAAGAAAGGGGCAGTTCTGAGAATTATCACAATGTTTTTAGAAAAGTAATTTGTACCACGTTTCTGATGAAGGAAATTACACTCAGGGTTCACCTGAGATTCTGGCCCTGAATACAAAAGGTAGTTAACACCCTCCCTGATCCATGCTGCATAATAAAATAGTCCCCAAAAAGACTTTCTGAATGTGATTTACCCCAATTCCACATTTACTGCTGGAACATGTTCCTTTTACACACATATCAAAATGTACACATCTTGAGTTGTTCCTTTGTACAATGGGAGCCCCTCAAAAGTGTTTATTTAGCCATTTTTTTTACTGGAGGTTCTCATTTTGACCCTCCAGATTAAAACTTAATTAGTAACGTGCTACCTCCTTAAACGTTCATCTTTAGCACAAGTAACACTGATTTCTGCGCTACCTGTAGTCCCTTATTCTTTTGTTTACTTTATGTTTGATTGGGGGGTTGACATAGTAGTTAAGGGAGGAATAGTTATTTAATATTACATAAAGGATTAGTTCAGTGGTCAAGCATGTCCATCTTATATGAGAGAGGACTTCAAAAGAAACAAAATGGTGAAGAATGTGTTCAAAAATCTTATTCCGTTAAGGAGATATTCAAGTTCAAAGTTTGATATAATTTCTATAGAAACAACTGAAATTAGACTAGTTGTGATGTCACAGCCTCAGATTCCTCAGTCTTGATGTTCTCTATCATATTTTGATATATATATATATATTTATATATATATATCTATATTCCTGTGTTTTAAAAGGAATATTCCCGTGTTTTGAAAGGAATATTCCTGTGTTTTGAAAGGACTATTCCTGTGTTTGAAAGGAATATTCCCGTGTTTTGAAAGGAATATTCCAGTGTTTTGAAAGCAATATTGCCATGTTTTCAAAGGAATATTTCCATGCTTTCAAAGAAATATTCCCATACTTTTAAAGGAATATTCCCATGTTTTTAAAGTAATATTCCCATGTTTTTTCATAAGTTTTCATAAGAAAGAGAACAATTTTAGAAACAATTTAGTACAAAAATCATGTTGAAATGTTATTCCTACAAGGAGATATTCAAATTTTAAGGTTCACAAAAAATGCCACTAATCGAATAGGAAAAGGCTCAGTATGACGTCACAGCAACACATGCTCCCACAAAATTGATGTATTTTATTAAAATCTATCATCCTTTTTTATTAGTAAAACCTGCTAGAAAAATAGATTGATGAAAGTTAGGTATTTATATACATTGCCAAATATACCCTACTTCAATAATTTTGGAAAATTGTTTCTAATCATACAGAAACAAGCAATTAATATTCAAAGGAATACATAAACATTTGCAATGGATTTGTCTCTATGACATCAAACAAATTCATCATACTGTACAAAAACTTTGAAATGCAATTAAGAAATCTTTAAAAATCTATATCTCCTGAATAGAATATGATATCAACCTGATTTTTGTACCAAATTGGCTCCAAAAGTATGCTCTTTCAAATACAATTTTACAAAAAAACCATGGGAATATTCCTTTAAATATTTATAACAAACTTAAAATATATCAAATTAAAAAACTTATTTTCACAAAACCTTTTCAAGTCATGAAAACATGCCATTATCATATATATGTATTTTGGATGACAATTGATATTTTGTCCTTTTTTCACAGTATGGTCACTACCTGTCAATATTGTATCAAAAAGCCAGGAGACACTTTGCCATGAGGTCAAAGGTGAAATTTTTTAAGGCATGGCAAGATTTCACTATTAATGAAAAGTTAGCGGCATGGAAATATGAGGAACTAGCAGTTGAACACAACCAAAGGTTAGGGGTTTGCTACTTATTAATTTTTATTTATTAATTACTCAGGTTGGTGGAAATTCATTCCCCAAGCTAAAGATACTATTCAAAAACAATTCTTCCTCCAACATCATCAACTTCCTCCGCAACAACAACCTCTTCCACTACATATAATCTCCTCCCCTCCTCCCTTTCTACACCTAATCTTACACACCCCATTCTTTTTACCTAAATTTGTCTCCCACATTCAGCCTTTCCCCTTTATCTCCCTTACAAACCTTCCATCTCCTCACTATCCTAACTCTTACACCATTATTTATTAACACCCTCTTGGCACATTTGACTCGGTGCCGTTAAAAATCAACAAACCAAACCAAACGATACGTTTGATGATATTAAGGTGTTTTCTATTTTGCTCTCTTTGCCTTTCTTACTTTTTTGTGTTATTTTTTTCTCTTCCATATCATTGACATTAGTTCAAATTAAGAGCCATTGTGGCAGAAATGAAAGAGACTCGACTCTGAAACTTTAAATATTTCTTTAGGATCCCAAGATGGGTACACCTGTGTTGTTTGTGGATGGGTACACCTGTGTTGTTTGTGGATGGGTACACCTGTGTTGTTTGTGGATGGGTACACCTGTGTTGTTTGTGGATGGGTACACCTGTGTTGTTTGTGGATGGGTACACCTGTGTTGTTTATGAATGGATACACCTGTGTTGTTTGTGAATGGATACACCTGTGTTGTTTGTTAATGGGTACACCTGTGTTGTTTGTGGATGGGTACACCTGTGTTGTTTGTGGATGGGTACACCTGTGTTGTTTGTGGATGGGTACACCTGTGTTGTTTGTAAATGGGTACACCTGTGTTGTTTGTGGATGGTACACCTGTGTTGTTTGTGAATGGATACACCTATGTTGTTTGTGGATGAGTACACTTGTGTTGTTTGTGAGTGGGTACACCTGTGTTGTTTGTGGATGAGTACACCTGTGTTGTTTGTGAATGGATACACCTGTGTTGTTTGTGAATGGATACACCTGTGGTGTTTGTGGATGGGTACACCTGTGTAGTTTGTTAATGTGTACACCCGTGTTGTTTGTGAATGGGTACACCTGTGTTGTTTGTGGATTAGTACACCTGTGTTGTTTGTGAATGGGTACACCTGTGTTGTTTATGGATGGGTACACCTGTGTTGTTTGTGGATGTGGACACCTGTGTTGTTTGTGAATGGGTACACCTGTGTTGTTTGTGGATGGATACACCTGTGTTGTTTGTGGATGGGCACATCTGTGTTGTTTGTGGATTAGTACACCTGTGTTGTTTGTGAATGGGTACACCTGTGTTGTTTATGGATGGGTACACCTGTGTTGTTTGTGGATGTGGACACCTGTGTTGTTTGTGAATGGGTACACCTGTGTTGTTTGTGGATGGGTACACCTGTGTTGTTTGTGGATGGGTACACCTGTGTTGTTTGTGAATGGATACACCTGTGGTGTTTGTGGATGGGTACACCTGTGTAGTTTGTTAATGTGTACACCCGTGTTGTTTGTGAATGGGTACACCCGTGTTGTTTGTGGATTAGTACACCTGTGTTGTTTGTGAATGGGTACACCTGTGTTGTTTATGGATGGGTACACCTGTGTTGTTTGTGGATGTGGACACCTGTGTTGTTTGTGGATGTGTACACCTGTGTTGTTTGTGAATGGGTACACCTGTGTTGTTTGTGAATGGATACACCTGTGTTGTTTGTGAATGGATACACCTGTGTTGTTTGTGAATGGGTACATCTGTGTTTGTAAATGGGTAAACCTGTCTTGTTTGTAGATGAGTACACCTGTGTTGTTTGTGGATGGTTACACCTGTGTTGTTTGTGGATGGGTACACCTGTGTTGTTTGTGGATGGGTACACCTGTGTTGTTTGTGGATGGGTACACCTGTGTTGTTTGTGGATGGGTACACCTGTGTTGTTTGTGGATGGGTACACCTGTGTTGTTTGTGGATGGGTATACCTGTGTTGTTTGTGAATGGGTACACCTGTGTTGTTTGTGGATGGTTACACCTGTGTTGTTTGCGGATGGGTACACCTGTGTTGTTTGTGGATGGGTACACCTGTGTTGTTTGTGGATGGGTACACCTGTGTTGTTTGTGGATGGGTACACCTGTATTGTTTGTGGATGGGTATACCTGTGTTGTTTGTGAATGGGTACACCTGTGTTGTTTGCGAATTGGTACACCTGTGTTTGTTAATGTGTACACCTGTGTTGTTTGTGAATGGGTACACCTGTGTTGTTTGTAAATGGGTACACCTGTGCTGTTTGGTAATGGGTACACCTGTGCTGTTTGTGGATAAGTACACCTGTGCTGTTTGTGGATGGGTACACCTGTGTTGCTTGTGGATGTGTACACCTGTGTTGCTTGTGGATGGGTACACCGGTGTTGCTTGTGGATGTGTACACCTGTGTTGCTTGTGGATGGGTACACATGTGTTGCTTGTGGATGGGTACACCTGTGTTGTTTGTGGATGGGTACACCTGTGTTGTTTGTGAATGGGTACACCTGTGTTGTTTGTTAATATTATAATTGAACGAAAATTCTAGTTTCAGCAATCAAGATGTTGAACTTCTTAGTTGGAAATTTTATTAGAGTTTGCTACTGTTGAAAGCTGAGAGTTTAGGGTGGTCAATCATTAGAAGCTCAATTTGACATACATTTATTGGCAGTAACCCAGAAGTTACAGGGCAGGTAGCAACAACTTAATTGATTTAAAATATACTGAAAATCATGCAAACAGTAAAAAGTGCCATCAACATCAGTTACAGCATTTTACAACTTAGATACCTAAGTACCATAAACTTGGCAACTTAGATACCAAAGTACCATAAAGTTGGCAACTTACATACCCTTGGCAACTTAGAAACTCAAGTACTATAAAGTTGGCAACTTAGATACCCAAGTACCATAAAGTTGGCAACTTAGAAACCCAAGTATTATAAAGTTGGCAACTTAACTACCCTTGGCAACTTAGAAACCCAAGTACCATAAAGTTGGCAACTTAGATACCCAAGTACCATAAAGTTGGCAACTTAGATACCAAGTACCATAAAGTTGGCAACTTAGATACCCAAGTACCATAAAGTTGGCAAGTTAGATACCCAAGTATTATAAAGTTGGCAACTTACATACCCTTGGCAACTTAGAAACCCAAGTACCATAAAGTTGGCAACTTAGATACCCAAGTACCATAAAGTTGGCAACTTAGATACCAAGTACCATAAAGTTGGCAACTTAGATACCCTAGTACCAATAAAGTTCGCAACTTAGATACCCAAGTACCATAAAGTTGGCAACTTAGATACCAAGTACCATAAAGTTGGCAACTTAGATACCCTAGTACCAATAAAGTTCGCAACTTAGATACCCAAGTACCATAAAGTTGGCAGTTTGTGATCTTGGAATGAGACAACTAAAGAATTGCTCATGACATGTTAACTTCTTGTTTTTCGGACCTTCCCTCAAATATTTTTAATGTAGGAAGTCTATAGTGTACAGTAAACTTAATTTTATTGGAACCCTGACCTAGATTTAGCAGTAGAACACAAATTGAGAACCTTTGATATTTGGGAAAGAATTACATCAAAAATATTACCTTTTCATACATCATATCTTTTGCACATGTTGGAAGTGTTTACACAATTTGATTTGTCATTACTTTAAAACTATAAGTGATATTGTGACCATTTAGAGACCGTTCTGCTTGGAATGCTTGCTCTCTCATCTGGGTAAACATTTACCGGTCTATGTACCTTTCATGAAGCCCTTGACAGACAAAATCATTTGTACCAAGTAAAGAGATGCTATGAAGTAGATGTTGATATTTGTGTGTTATTTTATTTACAGGAGAATCATGAAGGTGGCATTTGTTGCTTGGAGGAAATACCCCCAGATGCTGAAACGGGAGAGAGGCAGAGAAAAGATGCGGGAAGAAATGCGCAAGAAAGTAGCATCGATGTTACCCGATTTTGGCTTTTCTTAAACCTTGTAGTAGCGTAAATTCTCAGAATTATTTTCTGTTGTTGAGTCAGTGCAATAGTAAGCTTTTCATGTAGTTATTTATTTATTAGATGATGACTACCAAGTAATTATCAGTAAACTATAAAGATGTTTCATGGTCAGTTATTTAAAAAAGTGGGTCTTTATTCACCAGTGCTTCATAGCTGGTGTATCAAACGACCGTGGACATCTATATAGAACCTAAGATGTTGAGAACTTATACATAAGGGAACTTATGTAAAATTACAAATCTACCATTTTATACAGTGAACAAAGGATTTAAAATTTGTATTCTCTTGTAAGAGATGTTCAAAGAGCAAGTTCTATCAGAGAAGTGTAAGAAATTAGACTCGAGAAGACATTGCAGCCTCCTTACACCCCAGAAGAATAAATTTGTGTCTTTACTGAAATAATTTCCACGATTTGTGACTAACGTTTCTAGAGTTTTATCAGATAGTCACTTTTGCTTGACATGCAACCTCCTTCACATGAAACATCTTGCTTCCCCTTCACAAACAAGCAAGCAAAAACCTGCATAGGTTTATTAAGTAAGTCATGACATCTTGGAATTTGGTTAAATATTTCTTTAATTTTCATTCTAATATATATATATATATATATATATATATATATATATATATATATATATATATATATATATATATATATATATATATATATATATATATGTATATGTATATATATATATATATATATATATATATATATACATACATATACATAATATATATATGATTATTAAAGAAATAAATTGGTGAACAAACCATGTAGGTACCCAACTCTTGTTTAGTAGCTATTGCATTTTATCATTGTGTTGAAAAGTGACTTTGCAGTGTATTGTGATGTAATATTGCACATTTAAGACGATGTTGTATTTCGTTGAAAATAAAATCACCTCCTTCTAAATTATTGAAAACACATAATGTTTCATTATTGAGATGGGGGTATAAATGCACTTTACAAGAAAATGGTTTATCCTTCTGCTCAAGTAGCTATACACTCTAAATTAAAAATGTTCATTTTACACAAATACATAGTGATTTATCCTGGATATGCAGTTATGACAACACATTGTACACTGCAATGCCTGCTTCAAGGTCATTATTCAACACACTTGAGAAATATTTAAAGTACAATAACTTCTAAATGGACAGAATAAGATATCAACATGTTTTTTTACCTGAGGTGTTTAATAGTCTTCTAAGCAATGAATAAATGAATATGAAAAATAACAGACATATTTCTTTAAAAGATGTTTTAAACTGATGAGATTTTTCCTAGTTTAGATTGTAAGGCAGGAAATTAGTAGTGATCAAGAATACTTCTTTGTCTCAATTTCTCTACTAGTTTCTAAATGTGATGTATTAAGCGTTTTACATTACCTGTAATTTCCTGGGAAAATCTCATGAAAATTGTCAGAGGTATACCAAAGAGTATTTTACACACCTTGAAGTTTAGGTAATGGACATATCTTTTATTTTAATATCACCTTGCTTATCATCTTGCTGTACCGTCGTCCTTTAACAACCACCTTGCATCCTAAAGTTTTTTAAGTGTAAAAAACCTTGTGGGAACGTGTGTGACACATGTGGGAGAGGAAGATAGTAAATATATTATTTTGTACATGGTTGTTTCATAGTTTATTTTCTTCTCTTATAAAAGCTTCAAATATAAATATGTTTCACTCTCATCCCGCGTGACCTTACATCCCGTGTGACCCCGCCTCCCCCGTGACCCCGCGCGACCCCACATCCCGCGTGACCCCACTCCGTGTCCCACATGACGTCATCTCGCATGACCCCACATCCCGCATGACCCCACATCCCGCATGACCCCACATCCCGCATGACCCCACTCCATGTCCCACGTGACAACGTCTCATATCCCACCCCATTGTCATGTCCCACGTGACAACGTCCCATATCCCAAGTGACAACAACCCATGTCCCATGTGACGGCGTCCCATGTGGACGGCGTCCCCATGTGACGGCGTCCCCCATGGTATCCCTCCCCATGACGGCGTCCCATGACGGCGTCCCCATGTGACGGCGTCCCATGTGGCGTCCCACGTCCCATGACGGCGTCCCATGTGACGGCGTCCCATGTGACGGCGTCCCCATATGACGGCGTCCCGTGACGACGTCCCATGTGACGACGTCCCATGTGACGACGTCCTACGTCCCATGTGACGACGTCCCTCCTGACGACGTCCCATGTCCCACGTGACGACGTCCCATGTCCCACGTGACGACGTCCCATGTCCCACGTGACGACGTCCCATGTCCCACGTGACGACGTCCCATGTCCCACGTGACGACGTCCCATGTCCCACGTGAAGACGTCCCATGTCCCACATGACGACGTCCCACGTGACGACGTCCCATATCGATGTCCCACGTGACATGTCCCACGTGGCGACGTCTTATGTCCCACGTGACGACATCCCATGTCCCGTCCCATGTGACGACGTGCCATGTGACGACGTGCCATGTCCCACGTGACATGTCCCACGTGACGACGTCCCACGTGACGACGTCCCACGTGACGATGTCCCACATGACGACGTCCCATGTCCCACATGACGACGTCCCATGTCCCACGCGACGACCTCCCATGTCGACGTCCCATGTCCCACGTGACGACCTCCCATGTCCCACATGACGACGTCTCATGTCCCACGTGACGACCTCCCATGTCCCACATGACGACGTCTCATGTCCCACGTGACGACCTCCCATGTCCCACATGACGACGTCTCATGTCCCACGTGACGACCTCCCATGTCCCACGTGACGACGTCTCATGTCCCACGTGACGACCTCCCATGTCCCACGTGACGACGTCTCATATCCACGTCCCACGTCCCACGTGACGATGTCTTATGTCCACGTGACGACGTCCCACGTGACGACGTCCATTGTCCCACCCCATGTCCCACGTGACAATGTCCTACCCCATGTCCCACGTGACAACGTCCTACCCCATGTCCCACGTGACAACGTCCTACCCCATGTCCCACGTGACAACGTCCTACCCCATGTCCCACGTGACAACGTCCTACCCCATGTCCCACGTGACAACGTCCTACCCCATGTCCCACGTGACAACGTCCCACCCCATGTCCCACGTGACAGCGTCCACCCCATGTCCCCGCGTGACAGCGTCCACCCCATGTCCCACCCCATGTCCCACGTGACAACGTCCACCCCATGTCCCACGTGACAGCGTCCACCCCATGTCCCACGCGTGACAGCGTCCACCCCATGTCCCACGTGACAACGTCCACCCCATGTCCCACGTGACAGCGTCCACCCCATGTCCCCGCGTGACAGCGTCCACCCCATGTCCCACGTGACAGCGTCCACCCCATGTCCCACGTGACAACGTCCACCCCATGTCCCACGTGACAACGTCCCACCCCATGTCCCACGTGACAACGTCCACCCCATGTCCCCACGTGACAACGTCCACCCCATGTCCCGTGACAACGTCCCACGTGACAACAACCCACCCCATGTCCCACGTGACAACAACCCACCCGACAACGTCCCGTCCATGTGACATTGTCCCACCCGATGTCCCACGTGACAACGTCCCACATGACATCGTCCCACACTTGACCACATCCCACTTCATGTTCCACACAACATCCAACATGACATCCCATGCCTTGTCCCACATGGCATTCCACCTTTCCCACATGGCATTCCACCATACAGTATCTCACATGGCATTCCACCCTATGTCCCACATTATATCCTACCATATGTCCCACATTACATCCCACCCTATGTCCCACAGGACATCCCATAGGCTCCATAAGCAGTCTTGTCCTAGCTATCACAGTCTCTAATTGAGCATACTAAGTATGAAAGTCTGTCATCATGCCTGATACAGCCATTGGTGCACAAATATTTTAAAGAATTTTGAGGGTTTTAAAACCTCCAGTGTTATGAGAGACACTTGCGGATCTCTTAAGAATATTGGAAAATTATATCATTTTACAGGTATATTCTAAGGAAATAACAAATGTTTTGCAGACTTTAAGGAAACTAATCTTTAACCTGTCTTAAGTGTCTCTAAAATTTTCAACATTTTGTAAGGAAATTGTAGCCTTCCATGAGGATATCTGAAGAAACTTTTTCTAAGGAACTATGTTAAAATTTAAAACTTAAAAACTTTCAGAGGAAATTTCAGGAAAAACTGTGGATGGCCGGCCGGCTGGACGGACATAATTGCTATTACATAGGTTTGCATTATGCTTTACATGCTCACCAAAAAGTAACACAAATTAATACTTGCTAGAAAAGGACTATTTTTCTAAAATTTACATCGTAAGTATCCCTTTATTAATTTTTCCAGTATGCACTCTGCAAAGAGTCGATGACCTCAATATGGCTGAATCCAAACCAAACCTATGATTGATAAATCTTATTACAAATCTTTCCTTTAATCAGACCAAAAAGGAAAAAGTCAAGAGGATAATGTTTATGCTTTCATTAATATTCAGCTTGATTTGTGCAACCAAAGCCACCACAAATTTGTGCAAATGTATGAAAACATTCTTCTTCATAAAACTAGAAACAATTGCTTCCCTTACTGTGGGCTCCTATTAGTGAGTCTGATCGATGTAGCTCCTGCATATGAGACCTTTGTATACAACCTCATGTAACAACGCATACATATATCCAACTCTTTCTACACAAGTATATGTATTTTGCTTGTAACTCTAACCTCCCTACCTCATTGAGCTATAGACCTTTTCAAATCTGGACTGGCAATTTCCGGATAACTAATTTGCATAATGTCACCTGGTTGAGATTCACGTGTCCATAATGGACCAATCGTATACTGCAGGAATCTTATTGACCAATAAAATACTGGAGGAATCTTGGCCGTCTACACAATTCACGCATGTTATGGGACCAAGCGTATGAAAAAATGCTTTCAGGCGCACGTATCATACATGCGTTATACATGAAGGAAATACTCGCGTGTATTGCTGCTTATATTTTTTTTCTTCTCAAACCTGCACCTAATTGGTTGGGAAACAAAGGAAAAGTTCCTCCAGCATTTGATTGGATAAAGTACTATGACGTTTCACGTTCGGCTAAACTCGGTTTGAAAAGGTCTATAGATGGAGGAAACATTACCAAGGGATGGCATCAATGTACGTGGCACCAGCATCTACAGTAACTAATGGCCAATAATTGTTTGTTTGTTTCTGACACATTTAGAAGGGGGATAAACACCCAGTTTTTATAAGTTCATTTAGAAAAGTAATTGGAGGGCCAGGCAAGGGTTCAGAACCATGCCACTAGTCCTTTGTCAATGGCAGTAAGTGCCTCCAAACCCCTAACAGTCAACTGTTTCAAAATGCAGAGAGATGTTATCATACAGACCAACCTAGCTTGGCATTTGATGTCAGCGTATCATTAAATCCCAAAACTCAGAACTTGAAGGGAGTCATGTACTTGGATCAGGGTTATTAATAGTACAGTCTTGTGCACTAATGGTTGGCTCACGCTTTGGGCCTTAGCACACATTGCACGTGTAAAAGCACTATATAAGAATACAAAATCAGTAATTATCATTATTATTAATTAACTGACAACTCACAAATAACCTCTTGGCTGACATACCTTTCTCTTAAATAATATGTAAACAAACACTTCACATTTTAAAACATAATTAAATACCTTTTTGCACCAAAAAAACAAACAATTTAATGATCACCTAAAATTGCTAGGAATATCTTTTTTTGATTCTTTAACAAAAAGGGAATTAAAGAAGCATTAGACTGAATTTTTTTTGTGAATATCCCAGATATATTATCTGCAACAGATTGATAAACTTCATGCCTCCATAGCCCACAGCCGACATAAACGCCGCGATCACTTGAATATTCATATTAACCAGAAAATTACTATACCTTTCCGTGCTAGAATAACATTCAATTTTGGGGGGACCCTAAACATATGCCCTGTTCGGTCTAGTGCTCCTTTACATCATGTCCTACTGTGCTTGTATAATCAGTTATAATGATTCATTACGTTGGAATGATTTTCAATTGCAGCAAATCAGTTACAATATGCAGATCCATTTCTTAATGAAAATAAAACTAAAACTATGAATACTAGAGCATTGAGTACCAGAAATTCTACACTATATTTGTTTCAATTACATTCAATTTTTTTCTAATGTGTTTTCAGGTATGAAAGAAATATATGCATATAGATTTATAATTTAATATTTTGCGTTTGGAAAAACATGGTGTTTTTATTTGTATAAATAAATCATATAACACACAATTTTTTTTGGTTGATTTTACAACCCAGTACAGCAAACATTTATTTTGTTGCAAATCACTTAAATATTTTTATATTTGATTAAAAACAGCACATAAAAAGCAACGTGCAATAACTTTCAACTGTCTGGAATCTTGTACAGTAATGAAATCAAACAAGTTGACAAAAACCACATAAACTGTTCATACAATAAAACAAGCAACTTACCTATTCACAAACTTCCCTACATAATACTTACTGTCAGATTAAATCAATTTGATAGATTATAGATTCGATAGACCTGAATTTTTTTTTACTTTTCAATGATTTATTATTCTTAGGCCTAGATTAATTCAGAGAAACTTAACATAATTATTGCTTGAAATTGTTGAGGGCCCTGTGTGACACATTTACTACTAACACTCATCTATATTGATCTCCTAGGAGGATCAACAGGGTTGCATGAACCCCATAGGTGTAGGAACAGGGGCACGTGCCTCCCATTTCTCCAAAAAAAAATAACAAGTGCCCCTTTTGAAAATGTTAAGTTCCCCTCAGTGCCCCTTTTAAAATGACTTTGTTGTTTTGGGCCAAATTATTTTATCTACAATTGGGATGGGGGGAGTGGGGGGGGGGACATGCATATAACTTGGGAAGTACCCCCTAAGAGGTTGTGCCCCCACTTTCCAAAGCTTCCTACATCCCTGATGAACCCCTAAAAACTAATATAATGCAAAAAGGTCCAGAAAATACACTATACGGTTCAGGTATTGAGCCGTGGACTTATTTTTGGCTCTTCAGTAAAAATTTAAGCCTCTAAACAGTGTAAAGGACAGTTATTTTGACATTTTGAATTCATTTTTAGACCATCAATAATTTTTCCCTCGGTGACCTCCTAATCTGAATGACTTGCTACACCCCCCTACATACACTACTACAAGACTACATGAATAAATTGTTCTTTTTGTTTCCTAAACTTGAGATTCCTTGGTAAAACTTGATCTTCCATGGTGATGCTTGTCCGACTGTGCCTTTGTTGTATAAAAAAAAAAGATAAAACATTCTTTAAATTCCTAATTGGCAGTGTTGTCATGTCTTCCTCACTTTGGTTTTCTTCTTCTGTTTTGCACCTTCGTCCATTGGGAACCCTGGATCACCCCTAGAACCTGAAAAGCTGCTCAAGGGAACACTCTTAGATACTTGCTGGAAAGACTTCTTTAAAAATGGTAAAACCTGGTGAAAAAGATTTGAAGAGGAAGAATTTAAGTAAAGCATAGCAATAACATACACATCAATTGAAGTAAAAGGTATGAGCATTAGTTTAAAGAGGCTCTAGACCGAAAAGTGACGGCACCATTTTCCAGAGACTCACAAATATTCAGTAAAATCTTTTGACCCTCCCAGAGATCTGCTACAAAACTTCAAAAATACCAATATTCATACCAAATAGTTACCTGAGATTTAAAAAATAAAAACCCCCATTTAATCACTTTGGGAGGCAAAACAGGTCAATGAATATTTGAAAGATTCACACAGGAGATACTTTCACTTGTGGGACTAGTTCATCTTAACACTTATTAAAGCTAAACAGTGAAACGCGATAAAGAAAACAATAATTCAATTAACCTAAGTATAAAAGACGAAAACGAATAGAATAGATATTTTAAATGACTAATCATTTTAGTCTTTACTGCAAAAGCACCAGTGTTTGAAATGAGTGAGAATCACTTCTCAAGATGCAAATGTGGCCACATTAAATTCCCCCACTAATATTTTCACCACTTGATAATTTAGCAAAAAATGGTCAAAATGCAGTAGTAAATGATCATTTGCTTTTCATGAATTTTCTTGTAGCAAAAAGTCCGTCATTATTCTGATACGGAGCTATTGATGACAGCAATTTTTTAATTAAAGGAATATTCCCGGAATTTTCATTTTCATAATATGATAGAGGACTATTAACCCTTTCTCTACCACGCGCGGCGACATTATCGTCGTTTTCAAACCACCTTTTTCTAAAAATAAAATCAGGACTTTACCAAAGTCCTATAGGAGTAATCTTGGTATCATTTTAAAGTACATGGATATTTCTTTCACAATGTAGCTTTTTTTTTATAGGTCACATTACAGAATTTTGAGAAAAAGTAGCTTGAAAAAAGGTAAGACCAAAAAATTGCTACAATAACTTCAAGATCACATTTTTGCTTTAAAATCAAAGACACAAATCCTAAGACATGATATTATTGATTTCTGGTCTAATTTTTATAATCCTTACGTGCAATCTTTTGTCCTGGAGAAATTTATTGTGAGAAATTGTGAGAAACCACTTTGTGCTTTACCTTGCCTTGAAACAATTTATCACACAAAGCTTGACTTTTCTACAAATGTGGAATAAGTTTGGATGGAAAGTTTGTGAAAGCTGAGCAAAAACTATACAAATAAAAGTTACAAAAAGTCTCATTTACTTGTATTTATTTTGAAGAAAACCAAGAAAAAATTATTATACCACATTTATTTTGGTAGTAAATATTTACAGTTTATCATTTTTCCAGTGTAAATTATAATTTGGCAAAAAAAAGGCATTTTTGCGAAAATCAATTACGCAATGGGGTAAAAATTACATTACTTTAATTCCGCAGGTAACTGGTTAAAGGAACAACTTGGTCTGAAAAACATGTTGATACCGTTTAGGAGTTATTACATTGAACTAACAGTGTAAAATGTACAAGAGGGTTACGCTCATCTTTGGTGCAAATGAGTGTTTCACTGGTCTTACCTTAGTATGATTAAAACCTAGATAGGCAAGAGCAATGATGAGAGGTAGTGCTAGGTAATCGATCCTGTGCTATCTCCTGCTCCAGAGACTTGCGCTAAAGGGAAGAGAAATAACTCCGCTCAGCTAAATCTCTTCTTGTAAACACATGAATACACAACACAATCAGTTAAGAAAAGTTGAGCTTGATATACTTGTATTTTTATAAATAACTCTTTGATTTTCGTCATCAAAATGTGGAATGCTTTTGGTTAAGATGTTTTCAGAGGGATGTTTCAGATACAAAAGATTTTTGATAGAACAAATAATTAGTCTTTCTGAGATAATTGATTGACAGCTTTTTCAACCAATCACCGCACGAATTTGCCAAGCAACAAAATCTGTGTATCTAAGTGGGGCAAAAATCCTATGCAGTATGGTACAGTATAGCTAGGTAGCTAGCGGTGTGCACTCATGCAGTCAATGCACAAAACAAATTTCTGCACACACAGACTTGAGTGATGACAAGATGGTGAACAAAAATTGGGCCTACGGGCTTTGTAAATCCGATTCCTGTTACCCAGAATGGTAAGCAAACGGAATTTTGCTTATTCCTTTTGCTAAAAACTCTAAAGATCCAGAGAAGTGCCATAAATGGATCAAAGCTTGGGGCAGACCTCATAAACATCTAAATGTCAATGCATTGGTCATGCATATCATCATGATTGAGGACTTGAGGTTTGTTTGCCCCAACTAATTACGGTGTTGCTATGGTGGGTGTGGCTTATTTCCTAACTCAGAGACGTCAATTGTAGCAGAGGATCAAGATAATAGATTTCCATAAGAAAATATTATAGTGGTATGTCTATTCATTAATCACATATTCACAGAAATATTTGCAAATGAATACCAAAAAATTCTAAAAATGTTAAATGGCCAATCAATTGTGGCACAGATTAAGATATTAAATTTGCATAAGCACCAAAGGTATGCTTTTATAATTAAAATTAAAAAGCAAAAACATTTAAGAAAGTGAGCCTATGCTGGAAGACTGGTTGTCGAATTTGAGCAATTTCAATTATGTTTATGGGATCTTATACATATTATACCTCCTTAAATACGCAATGCAAATTGGAGTTAATAATTCACTTTTCTGTTTCTTCTTTATTGAGAAGAAAATTTCAATTCATGACTAATTTCTTGAATTATTCAGCATTTTTTTTTATTGTACCAAATTCAAGGAATAATTTCAGGGCCATACCAACAAAATATACGGGAGGATGAGATGGGGAAGGGGAGAATTTAGTACTATTTGAAAATCCTCCTCAGATCTTTCAAAATAATGTTTGTTTTTGGTGTGGGTTACGATTAAATTTTTTTGTAACTTCAGGGTAAATATGCAGAATTTTCATTTTTTCTGGTGAAAAAATTTGCCAAAACAATTTTTTTCTTTTTAAAAAAAAACTTTTATTTCATTTTTGGTCAGAACTATTACGACAAGTCAAATTATTCAAATCTAATTCATTTTGCTTATATCTAGCAATAATTCTTCAATTTTGGGTGAATTTTGTGATTTTTGGTGCAATTTGGGACTTTTCAGTTAAAACTATTCTTGCCTGCATTTAGGTTACAATAATCTCTCCATTGAACAATGAAACAAATGAATAGGCCCCTTATTCTTTGCTACAAACTAAGCGTCAAGCATGAAATCTGCACTTTTTGAAACAATGTATCTGTGCATAAACAAGCAAAATGGTGATAATTGTCAAGCCGGGTAAAGGTGCACAGACTGACAGAACAGGTAAGATCGACAACATCTTCTAATTCAGAAGCTGAAGTTTCCAATCGCTTTGTGTGTAGGCCTAATGTTACATTTGTTTAATCTCAAAGGTCAAAAATTGTATATTTTACATCTTTGTACTTTCCCTACTTCACAAGATTCAAAAGTAGCATCAATTGAATGATAATTGTATCAACAATTACAAAATTACATCAAATCAAACATTGTTATTAGCCACAAGAGAGCAATATATCATAACAAGAAAGCAATCCATTGAGTTGCTGATATCGGCACCTTAAACATACAGCATAGTTGGGGAAATAGCTAATAATAACTATGGGGGAAATGGTTAAAAGGGGGTGTCTAGCTCTGTGACTTTTGAACATACCTAGCGATAATTCTTCAATTATGGATAAAATTTGTGATTTGATCAACAATTATATCAAAACATACATTGTTATTAGCCACAAGAATGCAAACTATCATAAAATTGGCAGTTTTACAACACCAGATATGTAAACTTGTGACCTCATCTAAATGTTTGACTTGAAACCTATGCACATATAAATATCAAGTTAAGTCTTGGCTTTCATTCAATATAAACTTGTAACAGTAAAATATTGAGAGATATTTGTGAAAAAGCCCTGCTTCTAAAATTACCATAAAATAGGTTTCGAGCCCCCTTGGTAGACTAAAGGTTAAAGGTCACAGTTGATACACAAACAACCCACCCAGATTTGTAAAGACCTTCAAACGAGGACAACAGATTTTTGCCATACAAACGTGGACTTTATGTGTAAGGATTTAAACCTACAAACAAACACCCACACCTGAGAAAACACCTTCTAACCGAGGACATACTTCCAAATGTGGACCTAACACCCACAGCATTGAAGTGTCTACATTTGAAAAGTTGACTCCTTTTAAATTGATCCATAATTGAAATGACGACATCTTTCTCACATCTTCTAAGACATCTTATAAGTTCTATTGAAGTGTTAAAACAACAGAGGGTGTCCTCATTCAGGTGGTGTTTTGTCAGGTGAAGGTTCTCGTTTGACGGTCTTTACAAACACACTCACCTCTGGTTTGAAGGGAAAGGTGATGTGTTTATGGTAACTCTCCTCTGTAGTGAATGAGGCTTCAGGTAAAACATAGTTGTAAGTTATTTTGGACAAAGTAGTCTCCAATTTCAATAAGTATCTCTGTGGGAAAGAAAACAAAATGAATCCTAAATAACAAGAAACAAGACTAATCTATAAATCAGCATGCTCCTCCAAAGTGTTATTTGATCAATTTACGAAAGTTAATACTTACCTTCTATGCTATAAACATGCAGCAGTGTATCAGGTCAATAGACCAGATTGCATATTTATAGTATCAAAGGTACACCATGGGATAACTTACAGTAAACTGAGAGATATATATACATTTGCAACATACCTGTGTTGTAACAAACCACTAAATATTTCTTATGCAAAATATTACAGAGTGCGCATCATTAGTTGTTCTGCTCCTTAAAATTTCAAAGTCAGACCCAACCTGATATACAAGCAGGTCGGATCAGACATTTCCTCTTTATTTTCTTCATTCTGAAAATCACAAGCAATTAGGATCAAATTTTCCTTATCAATGGCTCCATTGTACTAGTTCTTGTTTGGTCCCGAGTTGTTGTGGAAGTTGGTGTTGAGTCTCATATTAGCAATGGATGAAGTCCTTATTGTGTTGCTATTTTAATTAACATAAGTGGTCTCATTGGTTGCTACATTATGTTTGTTGTTTTGATTTGCTGGAACAAATTTGTAAGGAGAAGGACAAATCATGTTATTATAATAATATCATAAACTAAAGGTTTGTCTTGTATTTAATTCAGTTTTCGTGTTTTAGGCCATTTGACCCCTTCACAAAACAACAGCATCATTTCAAATAACATCTTACATTTGATATGAGGTAACATAGGATTCAAACAATAAACTTAAGGCATTTGAACATATGATACAATATATAACAAAGAACAGCCCTGCTATGAATAAGCAAACACTCAATATAGGTAAAAAGGGAAAGTTCATTCAACCACGACTCTTGAACCTAAAGCAAATCTTATGTATTTATAAAGTAAAAGACGGAACTTTTTTTGAATTATTATTTACAAGTGAACACAATGTATGCATATCAGGGTATAATGTGAAAATAGAAGGAAAGCACTTGAATCTGAATGAAAAGAACAAACTACGAGAAAATGGAATTCACCATCTGTACAATCACTTCCACAAAATAAGTAAGTCCTTTGCTCAAAATCAATTCTGCTCAAACTTTTTATTGAAATCTATACTGACAGGTGTTTTTGAATGTGAACAGTTCTCAAAAGTTACACAGAAACGAGTGAAAACACAAGAATAACAGTAATTAGTACGTTTCTGATGTAATTCCAATTGTACAGTAAAAAGAAGTTACATGAAAAGATTAAGTTTTATTTGAAGTGCTCTTTTATTCTTTTAATCCAAACCTGAGTAGAGCAATTGTAAATTGAAATGATTAAAAATATTTTGAATAGTCAAGGTTTTAATAGTTTGTTAAATTTATCTTTTTTTTGCATGAGTGCAAATAGCAAATAAGAGTATCCCTTTCTATTGAGTATTAAAGTATTCATTGAAAACTTAAAACAAAAAATATAAACTAAAATAAAATAAAATGAAGGAAAAGATGAAAAAAGGAAAACATTTAGAATTTGAAAAGGTTTAAAAAGCTGATTTGCATCAGAAGAAATAGAGTATCCCTTTCTATTGAGCATTGAAGTATTCATTGAAAATTTAAAACAAAACAATAAGAAAAAATAAAATAAAATAGCAAAAAGATAAAAAAGGAAAATATTTAAATTTGAATAGGTTTTAAAAAGAAATACGTTACATCTTAATTCTTTTATCATCATTTCTTTAATCTATTTCGCTAGATTGAAAATGTACACTTCAATGACAAGTTATACTACAACAGAAATTAAAACGATTAACTTACCTTTCCATCTTTCAGTAATGAAGGAAACTGGAAAAAGCTACAAGTACCCAGCGACAAGGTTTGGAGGGGAGCATCTGGGTTGTCTTCGCTGAATAATAAAACCTGCACAGAAAGAGCCGGAATGGGTAGACTGCTTTATACTTTAAGAACAAAAACTTGTGAGGCATCTAATCTTTCATAGATGATACTGATGATGTAAACATGAAGTGAATCTATCTTTTAGTGATGTTCTAAATTGTTTTGTTTTCATCGTATAAAACAGTCTTGTAATTTTGCTATTGGACAGCATGGTCCTTACACAAAAATATTTTGAGAGCCCTGTTTCCTCCCCACACAATGACCAAGTGGACTAATGTGATATGGAATGCCTCTTGGGAACCCTACAACCAGGGCGTAGGAAGGGTCACCTCTAAGGGGGAAAAAGCCTCAAGATATTGCCCGGTGACAAGTGGAACAATTACATTGTTAAAATAAGTTTTCATCAAAAGTTGCTGCTAATCGGATATTGGGATTCTTCAATTTATGGGAAATTTCCTTATTCCCAGGAATTTTTCATCAATTTTGGCCAGTTTACACAAAATGTTGGTCAGTTCTCGGTAAATTTTACCAAAATATCCAATAATTTTATCACATTTATCAATTTTATGTTAATAATTTCCCAATTTCACCCCCCAACTGGAAAGAAAGCATGCAACCAGGAAGGTGAAATCATCTTAGATGGAAAAAGGGGATGGTGGGGAAAGGGGAAGGGGAGGGGGAAGGGGAGGGGAGGGGAAGCTTGGCCCTGTTCCTACAACTCTCTTACAACCAGTTTATATGATTTCAATAGCAAAGAATCTCTATAGGAAAATTCTATGTAAGACAACCATGTGTGACTTAAATGAGGTTGAATACCCCAATACCCATTTATTCCTTTGCCATTTTCAGATCACTCACTTAATATTTTGACACAAAAGACAAATGCAGAAAACAGTAAAAACAGAATTGAAGTCAATATTAATAGAAACATGTTTAAAAAATCCATCTTTATTCCACAGCATCATCTATTTCCCTACATCAAGATTTCCTTTCCTTAGGACCATAGAAATTGCAAAATATAGATTACAAAATATAACGATCATCATGTAATAAAACCAGACTTCTTACCTTCAGACTGGGTAAAAACTCATTGTCAACGACAACATTTCCTCCAATGTCAAATTGGGTCATTCGCCTGAACACAATAACATTCAAATTCTCAATCACCGCATCTTTTGCCTGTAAAGCAGGAAAAGATAACTTGCAAATTGCAACAGTAACTCAAGTACACACACATAAGGGAGGGGGAGGGGACAATGTCTGAGCTATGAACATGTAGGTACACCTGAGGGAGGGGACAATGCCTGAGCTATGAACACGTAGGTACACATGAGGAGGGGGAGGGGATAATGCCTGATCTATGAACATGTTGGTGCACATGAGGGGGGGGGAGGGGACAATGCCTGAGCCATGAACATGTAGGTACACATGAGGAGGGTGGGACAATGCCTGAGCTATGATCATGTAGGTACACATGAGAGAGGGGAGGGGGGGACAATGCCTGAGCTATAAACATGTAGGTACACATGGGGAGGGTGGGACAATGCCTGAGCTATGAACATATAGGTACACATGGGGAGGGGACAATGCCTGAGCTATGAACATGTAGGTACACATGAGGGAGGGTGGGACAATGCCTGAGCTATGATCATGTAGGTACACATGAGAGAGGGGAGGGGAGGGGACAATGCCTGAGCTATAAACATGTAGGTACACATGGGGGAGGGGACAATGCCTGAGCTATGAACATATAGGTACACATGGGGGAGGACAATGCCTGAGCTATAAACATGTAGGTATGCAAATGAATAATTACTTGTTCTGATGTACATTGTCCATAACTACCAGATGGATTGTACAGCTGTACTTTCTTTTGCCACAATTATCCTACAAATGACTACACAAGAGATGGATGCAGGGCTTACTCACTAAAACTTTAGTGGCAGGAGGAACTCCAAGATGATATGGGTAAAGTTGTATTTCCCCAATTTAGTGGGTCCCCTTTGTGAGGCTCTGGTGGTATAAATGGCCATATAGTGGGTCCCCTTTATGGGGCTCTAATGGTATAAATGACCATATAGTGGGTCCCCTTTATGGGGCTCTAATGGTATCAATGACCATAGAGTGGGTCCCCTTTGTGGGGCTCTGGTGGTATAAATGACCATATAGTGGGTCCCCTTTATGGCGCTATGGTGGTATAAATGACCATATAGTGAGTCCCCTTTGTGGGGCTCTGGTGGTATAAATGACCATATAGTGGGTCCCCTTTGTGGGGCTCTGGTGGTATAAATAACCGTATAGTGGGTCCCCTTTGCGGGGCTCTGGTGGTATAAATGACCATATAGTGGGTCCCCTTTGTGGGGCTCTGGCAGTATAAATGACCATATGGTGGGTCCCCTTGGTGGGGCTCTGGTGGTATAAATGACCATATAGTGGGTCCCCTTTGTGGGGCTCTGGTGGTATAAATGACCATATAGTGGGTCCCCTTTATGGGGCTCTAATGGTATAATTGACCATATAGTGGGTCCCCTTTGTGGGGCTCTGGTGGTATAAATGACCATATAGTGGGTCCCCGTTGTGAGGCTCTGGTGGTAAAAATGACCTTACAGTGGGTCCCCTTTATGGGGCTCTAATGGTATAAATGACCACAGAGTGGGTCCCCTTTGTGAGGCTCTGGTGGTATAAATGACAATATAGTGGGTCCCCTTTGTGGGGCTCTGGTGGTATAAATGACCATATAGTGTCCCCTTTGTGAGGCTCTGGTGGTATAAATGACCATATAGTGGGTCCCCTTTGTAAGGCTCTGGTGGTATAAATGACCATATAGTGGGTCCCCTTTGTGGGGTTCTAATGGTATAAATGACCATATAGTGGGTCCCCATTGTGAGGCTCTGGTGGTATAAATGACCATATAGTGGGTCCCCTTTGTGGGGCTCTAATGGTATAAATGACCATATAGTGGGTCTCCTTTGTGGGGCTCTAATGGTATAAAAGACCATAGAGTGGGTCTCCTTTGTGAGGCTCTGGTGGTATAAATGACCATATAGTGGGTCCCTAGTGTGGGGCTCTGGTGGTATAAATGACCATATAGTGGGTCCCCTTTGCGGGGCTCTGGTGGTATAAATGACCATATAGTGGGTCCCCTAACTGAACATGGTTATAGCTACATGTTGAAAGATCCTTCTAAACAATTTTCCTTTGTGAATTTTGGAATGAACTGACATTATCCAAATTTTAGGAATTATGATTCACATTTCAAATATGAATTTATAAGTTAGTATATAAACAATCAGATGATAAAACAACACTGCCTATCTTCTTTAAAGGATTAGTTCAGTGGTCAAGCAAGCCCATCTGATATAAAAGAGGACTTCAAAAAACACAAAATGGTGAAGAAAGAATTCAAAAATCTTATTCCGTTAAGAAGATATTTAAGTTTAAAGTTTGGCATCATTTATGTAGAAACGACTGAAAGCATTTGTGATGTCATAGCCTCAGATAGCTCAAAGTCTTTAAGTATTCTATCATATTTTTTTCTGCGATTTTGTGGCTTAAAAACCTAGGATACATCAAAAAAGTAGTAAAACTGAATCTAGGAAGATTTTTTATTTATAATATACCACCTGAAAAAAGTTTTAGGGAAAATGATTTAAATAGTGAACAAATTTAATAAACTTTCTTTAAAATACATATAGATTTTGAGGAATTTGAGGCTGTGACATCACAACTAGTCTGATTTCAGTCGTTTCTACAGAAATGATACCAAACTTTAAACTTGAATATCTCCTCAACGGAATAAGATATTTGCATGCTTTCTTCACCATTTTGTTTCTTTTGAAGTCCTTATTCATCTACTATGGACATGCTTGACCACTAAATTAATCCTTCAAAAAGTATATGGACAGCTAAAGATTTACTCAGATGAAAGAGCAGAACTTTTTGAACAGTGTTTGAATGGTCAGAGTAGCACCTGACAAATCAAAGCTTGTAAATACTTTCAGTTTGCACAAACGTAATGATATATGACCAGGAAGGAATACAGCTAACTTCTTCAATTTAATTCTTTATATTTGTTCCCAATTTTCAAACATCAAAGGTTGTCAAATTGGGTTCTACTATTATATTTGGGTCAAGGTAATAATAATATCCAATTTCAGGCTTACTACACCTTACTTCTCCCATTCAAAACATTTGGGGGTAGGACCAGAAAACAATAAGTTAACATACGTAATTTTCCAAAGTCACTACATACTGCGCAATGTATAATAATTAGGTATCTAATTTTCATATGTAAAATAGTCAATTTCTAACAGATTTTGATGTGACTGTTTGTTTTCATGGTACTGTATGTAGTTCATTTGAAAGCATTTGAGCTCATGTTGTTTCTACCTGTCCAGATACAATAACAATTTAACAATAAACTTGTTAGAGTTTCTTGAGAATTTCATTAATCATTAAAATTTTTATCCCTTGGGCCCCCCATCCCCACCCGACACCCTCCTTTTTTCCCTTCAAAATCAGGGTAATCTACACTTTCTAACCCAAGAGCCTCTTAACAGCTCAATTGCTAGCAATCAGATATTGTTAGACACAAGGGTAATTCACACGTTTTCAACCTGATAGCCTCTTCATGCTTCACTTGCTAGCAACCAGCTACTGTACACAATAGGTCATTCATCTGGGGCTAAAACCACATGCCTGCTTTGTAGTGAATTGGAACAGATTAGTCCTTAGCTGACCCTATTATGCATTATATGTATGGAGGAATTTGTGCAATGCCCATGAATGATTGATGGACCATTCCTCCCAAAGGGTTATTTCATCATGTTGAACACATTTTTAAAGCTCAAGTTCATGTTAAGTTCATGTTGATGTTTCAGGTCAACAATACTCCCAGAGTTTTTATCCAAATCGAATAAATCCTTCAAGTTTAGACCAATATATAAATCTACTAAACTAAAAAATCCTAAAAACCAAAAAAAAGTTATGATAACAACAACAAAAACTCTTAGAACTAGAACTAAAAATATGAAGAAAAAGCAATTCTCACACAATATTCTAATGAAACACAAATACAAAATCCCATCTATGTGATGTATGCCATCAACTTATCAGACTTTGTTGGAAATAAAACTGGATTACTTGAAAGTAACAAAAATACGAAAGTGAAATAAATGTACTCAAAGATATTTAAAAAATCATTTGGCACATAATACCATAATAAAACAATACAAAATACCAGTTATGTGCTGTAATTTATAAAGTATCTTGGAAATAAACTTGGTTGCTTCAATGTACAACTAACTCAAAACTGATATTAATGTACTTACAATAATAATTTGAGTTGGTGGTGCTGCCCTCGCAATATGATCGTTAGATTCCACATCTTTGAGTTTCAAGTGGTACTCACAATTTGGCTTCGAAATAGAAATAAATAAATGAATAATGTTAACTGCAAATAAATCTCAGTGAATTTATTGTCCGTAATAAGGTGCCAGCTTGCCCTGTTAACATTTAAGAATTATTTATACTGACAAGTTTGGAAATCAAGAACATGTACTTAACAATTTTCAGTATACTTGTACTTAAGAAAAGTACTTTAACCCAATCCTGTCAAGCACAAGTAAAAGTACTTTAACCCAAACCTGGCAAGCACAAGTATGTTTGTTTCTGCCGAGGTTAAAGGAGACATAAAGTCAAATATTCTAGCTTAATAAATGATAGAGAATCAAAAAAAAACCAACTACCAAAAACCTCATCATAAAATCTTATTTCATTCTCAAGTTATCTAAGTTTGAAGTTATAACATGGACGCTGCCATTTTGTCTCATTTTCTGTTGAAATCATGCCAATGATGACATCATTTGCCCTATGTGCTATCACCCATTATGTATTTCTTTCAAATTCCCTTTAAAATTTTCTATCCCAAATGCTTTGAAATGATTTCTAAGGACTTGAATGATTAATATCATATAAAATTAAAATGAATGACAAATGAAAAATTATTTCTTAGAAGTTACAAAATTTGAAATAAATTATAAAGAAATACATTAAAGGAAAATTCCCATGTTTTTTTATAACCTTTCATTCAAAAGAGATCAATTTTAGAAACAATTTAGTACAAAAATCATTTTGATATGTTATTCCTACCAAACAAGCTTCCATTTCAAAATGAATTTCTATTGTCATAATGGACTAGAATAAAGCTTTCACATTACCATTACACTCTGTTTTTGGTACTTAATAAACTATGTACCAGAATAGCAAGCAAACATTTTGTTAATAAAGTTTTTTTAAATACCAAAAAAGGAGTAAAATGGTAATGTGAAGGCTTTATTTCACTACATTATGACAATAGAAATCCATTTTGAAAATAGTAGCTGTTACCAGGAGATATTCAAATTTTAATGTTTACAAAAAATGCCAATATACGAATAGGATATGGCTCAGTATGACATCACAGCAACACATTCTCCCACAAACTTGATGTATTTCATTAAAACCTATCATCCTTTTTGATTAGTAAAATCTGCCAAAAAAAATATACTGACGAAAGTTAGGTATTTATATACATTGCCAAATATACCCTACTTCAATAACTTTTGGAAAATTGTTTTTAATCTTACAGAAACAAACCAATTCACATTCAAAGAAATACATAAACATTTGCAATGGAACAGCCTCTGTGACATCATCAAACACGAATTCATCATACTGTATTAAAACTTTAAAATGCACTTGGGAAATCTTTAAAAATATATCTCCTGAACAGAATATGATATCAACCTGTTCTTTGTACCAAATTGGCTCTAAAAGTATGCTCTTTCAAATAAAATTTTCCAATAAACCATTGAAATATTCCTTTAATATTCTGGTCTGTCCTGAGTATAGAACAAAATGGCAGCTCCAATGTTAATTTACATTGGCAGAATTAATATTTCAATAAATTGAAAAACATATGCTAAATTGTTTTGCACAATGTGAATTTTCTTCAAATGACTTATAATTATTATTTCTATCATATGAAATAAAAAAACAGCCAGACTTGATGTCTCCTTTAATCTGCAAAGAATTGATCTATGGATATCAGTGAGGCTAGTGATATAAAAATACGTAATACAGAACATTTCACAAGTGGGCAATGTTGGCTTCTAGCTTTGAGCATTGGGAATATATTTAATTTGGTATTTCTTAAAGCTAATAAAAATATAAAAATAATACAAAAAATATAAAAAAATATGTCTTGAATCATACTGTACCATATTTTAATTCTATGAAAACCATTTAAGTGGAAAGGAACACAAACTATTTTGATTCATACCTGCCTCATTTTAAACAATACTTGTTTTTAAAATTTGTTTTTTTTATAATATATAATAATTTAATATTTCAAAAAGGATTAGCCTAGTTAGCAAGCAAGTCCATCTTATATGAAAGAGGGCATCATAACAGAAACAAAATGTTGAAGAAAATTTAAATTTTTTTCTTCCAAAAAGGAGATAATCAAGTGTAAAGTTCTGCCTCTTTTGTGTAGAATTCACTGAAATCAGTCTGTTTATGATGCCACATCCTCACATTCCACTTTGTTTAGTTTATTCCATTTTACCTGGCATTTTGTGGCTAAAATTAATTGGATATGCCAGGAAAGTAGTAAAGCCGAATCTAGGAAGGTTGCTACAATTATTGCTTGAAAAAAGTTCAAAACAAAATTTGTTTGGTTGAGTGATAAATTTGTTTTGTTTAAAATACATTAACAATTGTTACGAAAGTGAGGATGACAATGCCAATAGCTTCAACCACACCAGTTAATCTACATATTAATTTTAAACTTGAATATCTCCTTAATGGATAAAAGATATTGAACTAGTTTCTTTCCACTCTGTTTCTTTTTAAGTCATCTTTAATACCAAAAATGAACACTCAACTAATCTTCAAACTAGAACTGGTGTAATAGACAAAAGTGTAAACTTACCAGCAGTCCTCTTATTCTGAATTTTCCCTCCTGATCGGATACACCCTCCTCAACCACACTGCCACAGGACTCGGATGCAGATGCCTCCAAGGAAATTCCAGGCTCAGCTTCACCGTTCAGAGAGGTCACCTTACCAAAACAACTGGATGGGGGAAGGCAGGAGATAAAATCAAAATGTGCAAAACATTGATAGGGTGCTGTTCTACTATTTCGTTTAAATGTTTTTTTTCTCTGTAAGAAAAAAATATACGGATATTTATAATTGACTGACTGAATGATTACTTTTTAGGACAATGGCCAAAAGGTCAAGTAGTGCTTGAGAGAATAGATTACTTTACACAACACACAATGAATAACTGGTGCAAGCTAATAAAAGGTCAAATGAATGGTATAACATCAGGCTGGAGGTTAAAAAGAGTAGTTAGTGGTTGAGGAGTACAACACTGTACCAATTGATTTTTATCTCATTTTAAATACTGTATTCGACGTAATAAGCGACAGAGGCACTTAGGAAAATAGAATTGCACCACTTCCTAGGCCTCTGGGCAGCGCCACAGAGGGTTATTCAAACTGAATTGTACATCATGTGAACTGGTTCTAGCCCCACATTAACCACCACAAAAACATCATGAGGGTCAGATGCAAAATAAGCAAAGAATGTAACAAAATTAGTATTTTAAGTCTTCAAATTAATCAAATAAATTATGTTATCAGTCAAAAAATGTTGGGTGGGCGCTTATTAGAGCAGGTGCACTTAATACATGGAATACGGAATGCTAAATATGAGATAAGGTAAGAAATGAAATACGTGATAAGGTTGGAAAAAATATCCTAATTTTAGAGTGATCACATCCAAAACTAAACAGAAACTTTATTTAAACTATTTACTATTTGAAATAGGAGCAAAAGCTACATCACATTTGTCAGTACATTTTAATAAGTGGAGGACTAATAAAGATACAAAATTAAATGGTTAAATCTACATTATGATTGCATGCTATGAGTTTGGGGAGGGAGAGGTTATGGAAGTCTGAGACCAAATTATATGTGTGAACCCTAAAAGTGCATGAGTTATCACAGAGTAATTAAATTAAAAATAAGTTTTTAGTTTTAAAGCAATATTAATGCAAGAAGTTTTAAATTAGACTTTTTAAAAGATCTGCTAATATTGAGTCAACCTCACAACAGCTAAATTTGTTTTAGCCACATTGCTGAATACATTGCTGTACATTGTCATTACAATCTGCAAGGTCAGCATCAGTGCATGTTTCCTCCAACAGAAGAGATCCGCAAGAGGTTGTATGTGGCTCTGTACCACAGTCACAGTCAACCGGGCTCTGTGCCACAGTTGCAGTCAGCTGGGCTCTGTGCCACAGTCACAGTCAACCGGGCTCTGTCCAGTCACAGTCAACCGGGCTCTGTACCACAGTCACAGTCAAGTGGACTCTGTACCACAGTCACAGTCAACCGGGCTCTGTACCACAGTCACAGTCAATCGGGCTCTGTGCCACAGTCGCAGTCAGCTGGGCTCTGTGCCACAGTCACAGTCAACCGGGCTCTGTACCACAGTCACAGTCAACCGGGCTCTGTACCACAGTCAGTCAAGTGGACTCTGTACCACAGTCACAGTCAACCGGGCTCTGTACCACAGTCACAGTCAATCGGGCTCTGTGCCACAGTCGCAGTCAACTGGGCTCTGTACCACAGTCACAGTCAACCGGGCTCTGTCCAGTCACAGTCAACCGGGCTCTGTACCACAGTCAACCGGGCTCTGTACCACAGTCACAGTCAACCGGGCTCTGTACCACAGTCACAGTCAACCGGGCTCTGTACCACAGTCAACCAGGCTCTGTACCACAGTCACAGTCAACCGGGCTCTGTACCACAGTCACAGTCATCCGGGCTCTGTACCACAGTCACAGTCAATTGGGCTCTGTACCAGTCACAGTCAAGCGGGCTCTGTACCACAGTCACAGTCAACCAGGCTCTGTACCAGTCACAGTCAACCAGGCTCTGTTCCACAGTCACAGTCAACCGAGTTGGATGTGACTTCTCATTTATTGTGACCTTGGCATATTCAACTCTCATCCTTAGACAGTTAAGATATTTCCACTTTGCCCAGGTTTAGTCTGCACCAGCTGGAAGTCTTATTTTGCCACCAACTACATTGTTACAGTTAGTGGCAGGTCAGTAAGTCTTTTTTTTGAAGATAATTTCTTATTGGTCCAATATGTGTAATTTCCGATCTTCTTCTTCTTGGTTGTATCTTGGGAGCCGAGAATGACGATGATGTTCTGATTTCATCAGTGAATCCGCTGATGCACACAGATAGTTACAGTTGGGGGCAAAAAAAGCCAGTTGTTGGGACAGTGAAAGCTTTACGTCGCTCCCGTGCAGCTGCAAAGTGTTGACAGCGATTTTTTTCAAACTGGGTCAATGCCTTTCTTACAAGTGAACGCATCTGGTCCTGTCTGAAGCAGCCTTTTCAAGTTTCCTTGGCTGCAGGTCAGCCCACTTCACGTGGCACCTGAGGTTGTCTTTGTATCTTCTCTTTGGCCAACCCTGATTGTGACAGCCACCTGCCAGTTCTCCAAAGAACAACTGCTTTAGGATTCTCTTATCAAAACTGAAAACATTGGCTTCTTTACATTCATTATGCCACTTGACCAAATTCTTCTCCTTTTGCTTGAAGTGTTACACAAGAATTATAATAGGAGTCAATTAGTTAATCATATAAGTTTCTGTATGATCAAGCTTCTTTATGTTGCTCATATTCAATTGGAACCAATTTTCAAGAACTTATTGAAGTTTTTGCCGTATAAAGAAATATTTGCAACTTTCCTTTAAGTTGTTTAAAAAATTTGTTACTGCAGGGAAAATGAAGCTCACTGCCCACACAAGCTTGAGAGTACAAAGTTGTCCTGCCTGTTTGTAACGAGTGTGTCAGGCAAGTGAAAGAAAACACAAATCACACAAAAAGCATGAGTGAGATATAAACACTGAGCAAAATGAAAGGAATCAACAATCTGAAAATGAAGTGAAGTGTTTTAATTCTTTTTCTTTATAAATATTCTTGATACTTAATCCTGAGGAAGCCAATTTTTTTTTCCTTTAGCCTAGCAATACATTCTCTGTCTTAAGCCCCAACAAAACCTCAAATCTGTTGGTGTCTATTATTGCTCACAACAGAAACCACAATCCAGCACAAGCAACTAGCAATTACACCAGGAAATTTCCGCACACTTCACCTCACTTTCCATGGTCATAATCTGACATTAATAGTAAACAGATTTCACTGCAGCTCACTGACTTTCACACTCAACACAGGGACAAAAGTATTCCCCTGTGGTTGGTGTCTGGCTTGAAGTAATAATTCACAAATAATGTAGTATTTAACAGCCAAGGTTTTGTTTGTTTATTGATGAGTGATTTTAAGTGATGTTTTTGTCCAACCTTGTAGGGTTTAAGAATTTTTGGAGTACAAATATATTGCAACAGATTTTCATCATGTTTCCGCTCGCCCCTCCCTTACAATTTTCCACAAGAAAGGAAACAAACAATTTTTATTTGTGGGTCCAATAATAAGATCATGACACAACTGCAATGAATTGCCTCTTTATTTTTGTCATACACAAATAACATTATCGACAGTGTTGTTAAAGATTTGTGTCACTACATCTTCACTTCACATATTCAAAAACTGAAAATATCCCACCTGTAAGCTACTCGATGACCTATGATCTTTATCTCCTCTGATGAGCCTTCAGCCACTGTTATCATCTGAAAGATATACAAAATGTACACATATTAATTTGCAGGGCACCCTTGATATGACTAACAAAAGTACATTATTTGATATAGATATCAAAATATGATATTCTGTCTGTATCTTTCTTAGTTATTACACACGGAAGGGTCTGGGATATGCTCTTTTTCAAATGGTACAGTAATCTCCACTGTTACCATTCAATATAAAGCATACATTTCCTGACTATTCCTTGTTCACTCCAGCCTTGTTGTGTGGAATACCAATAAAATGATGGCCCAATTTTTTTTGAAATTTTTGTCGAAAAACAAAACAAAAAGAAAACAATGTATTGGTACTATTGAGATGCTAAATTTAACTGAAGATCAAAAAAAAAAAAAAAAAAATTAACACCTCAAAATATGGACCTTGTAGCAGATATTCTGGACCAGTTTACCATATTGGTAAATATGATGTGGACAACTTATATATTTGGAAAGAGAAACACACCTTTCTTTCTGGTTCAAACTTGAATTCTTTCATATGGGCTTGCAAGAAGTAGGAATCTGGCTCCAACTTTTTGAAAATCAACTGTCCCGTAGATTCTGTCTTGTTGTTGCTCCGGAAGGTTCCACCACTTATAGACAAAAGAACGCCAGATAATGGGTTCCCTTGATCATCTTTCACCTGTGAAATAGAATATCAACAAAACTGAGATAACATATTTCTTCAGTTAACTGAAGGTAGTAGTTTGCTTCTTTAGAAGGTTGTAGTTTGCTTTTATATCTTCCACATAATAATGGTATCTTGCAGATGATAACGGTAGCTGCAATATAATAACTCTTTTCCACCTACTTCCAACCTGTTTGTTAAATTCGCTGTGAAGGATTAGGACTCATTTGGTGACAGGAAAATTGTCTTGAAGAAAGCAGAAAAATCTTAAGATCAGATTTAAACTTCCTGTAAATCATGAACCATGCATAAGCAATTATTAAACGCACGAAGCTATACACTAAATACAAATTCAAAAAATTCAATCCAGCCATGAAATCCCATCATGCTTATGCCCAGTTCTTTGGCATACATGGATGAAAGCACATGACTCCCCCTAGACAGTTTATCGCAGGTCACCTCTCCAGCAGTGCTGGTACTCACTTTACAGCTGGAGGAAGTTTAAGTGGAGGAAGGAAAGTGTCTTGCTCAAGGACACAATACAGCACCCGCAACATGAGTCGAACCTGGTTTCCTTCGCAAATGAGCATGACTCCTTAACCCTCCACCCCTTTCACTAATAGAGGAAAATTCAGACATGGAAGATCTGCCTGGGATCAAATTTATTGTACAACAACATTCAATGCTTTTTCATTACAATAATGGGTAGTGTGGTAACTTAGCGGTAGAGTGTCAGACTAATTCTCCAAAGGTCCTGAGTTTAATTCCCACTCTGGGTACCCCATTGACTTCTTGAGCAAGACACTTCATTTCTGATCATTTCAGTCAGCTCAGCTGTGAAATGAGTATCAGATTGCTTTGGAGTTCACCTGCAATGGACAGAGCTCCATCCAGGGGGAGGCATATTCGCTTGCAAGAACGAAGATATGCATCAGCCCAAATGATCCTTCAAAGGCTTGCAAGGAATTGCTTGATACTAATCATTTATTCACTTACACTGACAGTAATCTCTGCAAGTTTAAAAGCCTTAAACTCTCCTTCCTTCCCATCCACTGCAGTAAATGTGTATCCTTCCAGGTCTGCTGAGATGCCAAAGTCAGATTCTTTTGGGAGTGGACCAACTCTGTATCAGGCAACACAAAAGAATACAATTACAAACAGAATTTCGAATGGAGCTTGGGAATACATTTTTTGGGACAACAACGAAAGAAAGGCCTGTCAGGAAACAATACAAAACAAAAATGAGAAGTTCTGTTTTTTTTTTACGCTAGGTTGAAATGGTCAAAGATCTGAGGCATCTGGGATAAGTTCGATTGGTTTGGTTTGTTGATGTTTAACGGCATCGCGTCAGTCAGAGTCAAATGTGCCAAGAGAGTGTTAATGAATTATGGTGTAAGAGTTAAGATAGTGAGGAGATGGAAGGTTTGTAAGGGAAATCAGGCACAAAAGCAGAATGTGGTAAAAAAAAAAAAAAAAAAAACTTTGGTGAAAAGAAAGGGGTATGTAAGGTGTAGAAAGGGAGGGGAAGGGGGAGTTAAATGTGGTGGAAGAGGTTGTTGTTGTGGAGGAAGTTGATAATGTTCGAGGAAGAATTGTTTTCGAAAAGGTCCGAGATTGAGGATAGTGGTTTGTTTTCGAAAAGGTCCGAGATTGAGGATAGTGGTTTGTTTTTGAAAAGGTCCGAGATTGAGGGTAGTGAGGGTAGTGAGGAGAGAAGAGATTTGGAGTTCTGGTAATGGGGACAGGTTATGAAGATATGCTTGATGGAGAGATAGGTGTTACAAGTGGATAAGTTCGCAATATATGAAGAGTTCATAAGATTTTCAAGGATTTTGAATTCAATGCACTGCTTTTATGGGGAAGCAGCTAGTGGAGCTTCATTGATCAATAACAGTTCCGAAAAGACAAAGTGAGCATGAATTTACCTGTACGATCCTTCATCATTGGTCAGAACTTCAATATCTTCTTTCAAGTCTTCACCCTCCTTAGGCAAGTGGGACACAGTGACCAATACACCTGGTAAAGCCGGCTGGACACGACCCAAGATGAACTTTCCTGACCGCCCCTCAAATTCTGCCACAATACCTGGACAACTTTCATCTGAAAGGCAGACAAAGTCAGGTGTATCGCTATAGCAACCGTACAGCTAATAACAACTTTGGCACTGAATACGAAACTTACATCATTATCCATAAAATACCATGTATATAGATTGTTATTGTCTTGCATTCTTAATGGGAATTAAAACAACTTTCAAAGGCACAAAAATACTTTGTGTAATGCATCATTTTAGAAGAACTTAATTGTTGTTACAAATCCAAAGCTAACAAAATAAAAATGAAATTATGAAATTTTATGAAAATTACGACAATAATATAGAGGCAATATCAAAATGGACGCAGCATCACAAAGGTATAATTGGTCATGTTGCATAGCTTACCAATTGTTATGGACACCTCAGCTTCAGATGGGTAAAACAAAATCTCTCGCGAGAGAGGCATAATCTCCAAAACATCACCATTCCTATAGAATAAGTGTTGAAAATTGAGAAAACATTTCTAATACTTCTTCAGGAATATTTATAAAAGAAAAAGCCAAAAAAAAAAAAATACTCCTATGTTAAAGGAGGAATACTGTGGTACTTTAGTTAAATCAACATAGTTAAAAATGTTGTTGGGGAAGGAGGGGAGGGCCCTCCGTGTCACTGAGGCAGAACAAGCCCGACTTTGCTGCTTAGAAGACAAAGGACCCTTCCATAATTAGCCTGTGATTGTTATTTCCTTACTCTACCACACAGCGATATCATCGCCGTTTTAACCCGTCTTTGACCCGTCTTTGACCCGTCTTTGACCCCGCCTCCCAGGCACTTTTTCAAAAAAGTGCTGGTAGAGTAAGGGTTAATCAACCCACGGCAAGTGCACCAACTAGAAAGTATATGCAGCATGCACCCACTAAAAATGTTTTTATCACGGTTTTTCAAACTATTTTCATATTGTAAAACTGCAAATTCAAATTCAAATCATCTGAAATGCTGCAATGTTGAGGTAGTATTGGAAGCAATCGAATGAATCGATATATCAATAGGTCTATCTTTAGTGTTTTGACTCACAAGAACACCTGCTGGACTACAGCACTATCAACATCGTAACTGAAAACAAAATTTGCCAACATGAATGCTAAGCAGATGAATATATTCCCAGAATCACTCACACAACAAATAACCCCTTATAAAAAAAATAAAAAAAACTACAGATTTGTTCCAATTTCCACTTTTCTCCACCAAAACCTTCATATAACAATGAAAATCACCCTTGCTTTTCTACCCTTTTAACCCATATTTTACCATTATATGACAACCAATAGCATGCACTAACAACACTTTCATTTTTGACAACCATTCCCAATATTTTATGTGGTGGGTAGACTATGGTTTACCACCTTTTCCTAGGTTTATCAGACTTCCCGAGAAAACTACCTTTTCCCACATCATGGTGGTCAACATGTTGATTTTTATATGAGGCATGAACTTGGTTGTAAATGGTGGAATTTGTAGGTTTTACTAAACCTGCATTGACAACTGTATTGTCTATAGCATATAATTTGTTTAATACAATACATGTACACTTAAAAACATGATGTCATGGCCATTGACCTGGCATTGACCACCACTCTCAACCAACGGTCGGTTTTGTCGTGTAAATGGTGGTTTTGGATTGAAAAGGTACGATAGGGGAAAGAGTGTCAAATACAATGTTGGAAAAGGTGGTCATTAAAGCCCAACCAAGCAATGGTTGTCAAACATGGGAAAACAGAGAAATGCGCTCTTGTCAGACAACCATGGAAAAGGTGGAAAATCCTTATGTATTTTATTGATAAAAACAACCAAGTAAAGTAGAGGACCACCATTTCCCTTGACGTTTTTTTTTGTAACGGCCTGTCCGCATACTCCACATACTCCACAAGTCATACTCGCACACAATACAATTGGCACTACTGTGCACTGACAATACGTAAAATGGGTATTAGAAATATTGTGTTCGATAGAAATGATCCCCAACCTGAAGTGATGTTGTGGTTGGTAATCACCTAATTTACTGAGACAAGACTCCTTCTTCAAACAATTTAAGAGTGAAATACAATATGCTAAGACTTTTCAGGGAATTTGAAAAAGTCATAACTGGTCTGATTTCAGCCACTTCTACAAAAATCTGATTTACAACACATTTTTCCACCAATTTGTTCCAAAGATGTAAAAAACCAAAAAATATTGAATATCAAACTCAATTTCTCCACAACTGCTTTCTCATCATTAGCATCATCCTCTTTATTCCATTCTTTTTACTAACAAGAACAAACAAAGTGAGATATGTTTTGTGTCACTCATGTTTCCATCCTTTGATTGTCAACATCTCTTGTTCCCCTCATTTCATACAACTAGTAATAATTTCATTTACAGTTCATAGAAGCAATTGTACCTTGCTAGTGAGGAGAACTCATAAATCTAGGCACCAGCAGGTTCGCTCTTAGCCTCATCCCGTTCACCTCATTTCATATTTCATACAACTAGTAATACTTTTATTTACAGTACAACCAATCATTACCAGCAATGGACACATACCTTGCCAGTGAGGAGAACTCACCAATCTGGAGGCCACCAGGTTCATTTGCAGCCTACCTCATTTCATACGACTAGTAACACTTTTATTTACAGTACAACCCATCATAGCAAGCAATGGACACATACCTTGCCAGTGAGGAGAACTCATAAATCTGGGGGCCTGCAGCTATCTCTTTGGTATCATTCTTGTCTTTGGCTGGTTTAGCTTTCTTCCTCAGTCTTGTGGGTGCAATAGTTACTTCCTCCCCAGTATCAGATGATCTGCATTGAGACATTGTATGATTACTTAGAGAAATCAATAGTCATCTTTAAAACAGTCAGTTGAATAGAGGGATTCATCACGTGACTCTTAACTCAACTGGGAGCCATTTGGCAGGGCAGAACTTTGCGAGTTAGTATTTCACGCATCTGATCTTCACACAGCTCAGTCAAATCACATGTAAAACAAACATACTCGATCTAAAAACATGTGCTTGGAATGTAAAACAAGCCCTAGGCATATAAACAGGCGCTGGTTATAATTAATTGAATAAATGAATTAATATTTTAATGTTAACATGTTATTTTAAAGAAAAATTACCCTCCAAGTATTCCAAATAATCTTAATCAGTGGATTTTAAACACGTCTATTGGTTAGTGCAACCAACAGCACAGCCCGACAGCAAGATTCCGGCATACTACTTTTAAAAGTAATCTTACAATTACAGAAATGGCAGTCTGACCAACAAAATGGTGATGTAAACAAAGTCATGTGACCTCATGATGTCAGCTGAAACATCCTTTTACACAAAAATTTCTATTTTCATTTAACGGAATAAAGAGGATGGTTGGCTGGTGAGGTTTCTTGGCACCACGACAGGGATGGTCCAAATGTGCCAGAGAGATTAGATTTATATCAAAGGTGGAAGGAGGTTGAGGAGATAGTGAAGTGAGCAGAGAATAGGTAGGGAAAGGAGAATAGGTAGGGAAAGGAGAATAGGTAGGGAAAGGAGAATAGGTAGGGAAAGGAGAATAGGCAGGGAAAGGAAAATAGGCAGGGAAAGGAGAATAGGCAGGGAAAGGAGAATAGGTAGGGAAAGGAGAGTAGGCAGGGAAAGGAGAATAGGCAGGGAAAGGAGAATAGGTAGAGAAAGGAGAATAGGTAGGGAAAGGAGAATAGGCAGGGAAAGGAGAAAAGGCAGGGAAAGGAGAATAGGCAGGGAAAGGAGAATAGACAGGGAAATGAGAATAGGTAGGGAAAGGAGAATAGGTAGGGAAAGGAGAATAGGTAAAGAAAGGAGAATAGGTAGGGAAAGGAGAATAGGTAGGGAAAGGAAAATAGGTAGGGAAAGGAAAATAGGTAGGGAAAGGAAAATAGGTAGGGGAAGGAAAATAGGTAGGAAAGGAGAATAGGTAGGGAAAGGAGAATAGGCAGGGAAAGGAGAATAGGCAGGGAAAGGCAAATAGGTAGGAAAAGGAGAATAGGTAGAGAAAGGAGAATAGGTAGGGAAAGGAGAATAGGTAAGGAAAGGAGAATAGGTAGGGAAAGGAGAATAGGTAGGAAAGGAGAATACGTAGGGAAAGGAGAATAGGTAGGGAAAGGAGAATAGGTAGGGAAAGGAGAATAAGCGGGGAAAGGAGAATAGGCAGGGAAAGGAGAATAGGCAGGGAAAGGAGAATAGGTAAGGAGAGGAGAATAGGTAGGGAAAGGAGAATAGGTAGGGAAAGGAGAATAGGTAGGGAAAGGAGAATAGGTAGGGAAAGGAGAATAGGTAGGGAAAGGAAAATAGGTAGGGAAAGGAGAATAGGTAGGAAAAGGAGAATAGGAAGGGAAAGGAAAATAGGTAGGGAAAGGAGAACAGGCAGGGAAAGGAAAATAGGTAGGGAAAGGAGAATAAGCAGGGAAAGGAGAATAGGTAGGGAAAGGAGAGTAGGTAGGGAAAGGAGAATAGGTAGGGAAAGGAGAATAGGTAGGGAAAGGAGAATAGGCAGGGAAAGGAGAATAGGTAGGGAAAGGAGAATAGGTAGGGAAAGGAGAAAAGGTAGGGAAAGGAAAATAGGCAGGGAAAGGAGAGGTTTGAGGTGATGGATTAGGGTTAAGACTGGCTGCAACTAAGTCATCTCTTCCCAAATCTGCTACCCAGCAAAATGTGTATAGCTCTAATGAGTCATTCAATTGTCTAAAATTCATTTGCAAAGTAAAATGATTGATTCCATAAATTAGGAGTCCATACTTGTGGGTCTTTCTTTACACACCATATGCAAAACATTCCGCGGTTAAATCTAAGCTCTCTTATCAAAAAGTAAAGAATCGTAATAGATATTAGGAATAACATAAATGCTACAATCTTGTGCAAGTCTCATAATGATGAAGTTAAGTTCCAACAATCTTGGGACACTAAATAATCTCAAGTTGGACCCTTCATTTGTACCTCAATTTCCAGTGTTTGATGTTTACTCCTCTCAACATAAGAAATACAAAGTATGATCTGCCTACCTAATAATAACACTGATGTCTGAGGCGTCCTGGAGAGCTGTAATCTTGCCTTTGATCTCATGCTTGACTGCCAGCAGGTTAATGGGTGTGGGATTGGCACTGTATGTAAAAAAAAAAAAGAATTCTAATAACCTACAATGGCTTTCCATGATTTAAAAAAATGATGTATGCACAGTATATATATAGTAAAAACTTAAATAAAGTCATTTGCTGAAAATCATAAGAAAAATGCATAATCATTGTAACTACTGATTTATCATCATTGATGAATATCATTGGAAAGAGTGAAGAGCAATTTTGCATAAAGAAAATGTCTAATAAAGACTGATAAATGCTATAATTTGAAAGGTAATTTCATGTTCATCGTATTAAATACGCATGAGCTCTCTTCTTACTGTCCTCTTTTATATATATATGTTGAATATGCATGAGCTTTCCTTCAACTGTCCTCTTTTATATCTGTTGAATATGCATGAACTTTCCTCTTGCAGTCTTCTTTTATATATGTTGAATATGCATAAGCTTTCCTCTTACTGTCATTTTTATATCTGTTGAATATGCATGAGCTTTCCTTTACTGTCCTCTTTTATATTTATTGAATATGCATAGGCAATGAACTTATCCTTTCCATTATCAACTTAAACCAGGGATGGATGGGGCTATAAGAAATAATTTGGAGTTAATTTTAAATAAGATTGAACTCACGTATCAAATGTGTACTCCTCTTGTTCAAACTTGTGACATGAATCGGTGGTGAGTTTGTAGAGTCCCGATTTTTCGATGCAGAGCTCATTTATACCTTTGGTGAGTTGCTTGGTACCAGATGCCTTGGCTGATGCTTCCAGTTTGTATGTCTAAAATAAAAGTAAAATGAGCATAACTTTCTTCCATTACAATGAGGAATTCCCTTGTATGATATTTACAAGCAAGAAATATTTTTAATCCTTTGCAATTCTGCCTAATTTTTTACAAAAATTTTCAGAGGTAATGGGCATATTGATTTTTAATACATTAAATATCTATGGACAGTTTGGGGCAATATTAGCCAAACTGCTTAAAAATCCATGCCAAAATATGAATACAGCAAATATCCCCATAAAATTGGCTAAAAATCACCATTTTACAGTTTTTGAATGATGTTGTAGGTGTTATTATGCAATTTTTTTCTTCTTCAAATTTGTCATGTATGAATGGGGGCCATACATTTTTGTTATAAATAATCCTGTATTCTAAATCATGTTCCACAATTGCTTGAAGCACTTTAGATAAAAATACTTTTAAATCCTAGACATACCCCATCAACATCTTGGAAGGGAAGAAAATCTCATCATTTTCAAAAAAACTTAAAATAAAGTTAAAGGAGTAAAGAGTAGGTGATGCGGTAGTCAGTTGTACAGGATAAGAGATTTCTAAGTTCTTAATCCATTGCATATTTTCTTCAGTAAAGTTGAGACCATTTAGATGACATTGCTCAAGTTGATATGGTTTGAAATCAAAGTTTCTTTGAAGTGTAAAACAAAACAGTCTTTACAATCCATATGCAATTCAGTCAAATCACAAACAAATACAAATACAGCAATCCCTCCCATATTTGACCACTTAGGTTATCTGACCCAAACCACTCGCTGAGACCTGATTCAAGCCAAAATGAAACTGAAAGAAGAGGGTGATACTAAAGTATTATTAAATATTAAAGTAACAAATACATCCACACTATGAATACATACATTGTAAATATTGTATGCACACATATTGAATGTAAAGTGTGTTACATTGTCCTCATTTAATAGTTATTCTATTACAGCTGGCTTAAACTCCTGTAAATTTCACTTATCAAAATTTTCGCTTATCCTAACTATATTTGTCCTGACTGGTTCATATAATTGACTTCTCCGGGTAAGGAGCTATGCCACTTCCACCATAGCAACGTGGTAAATAGGTGGGGCAAAACAAACCTCGAATCCGCGACCATGCATGACCAATGCAATGACATTTAGATGTTCATGTGGCCTGCCACAAACTTGGAATTCATTTATAGCACTTCTCCGGATCTTTAGAGATTTTAGCAAAAGGAATAAACAAAATTCTGTTGCTAACCATTCTGGGTAACGAGAATCGGATTTACAAAGCTTGTAGCTGGCCCGTCTTGTTTACCATCTTATCGTCACTCAGTTTGTTTGATGAAAGCTTAACTGCACCACAACAACAAAGTACAAATTGTGCCCAAGAGGTAAGATCATTCCAGAGGAAGGAAAAAAAAGATAATAGAAGTCTGAAAGAAGGAGGGCGGCTAATAGCGAGATAGCTTAGAACCCCAAAAAAATGCAGGGGTGGAAATTTGATCTGTGGAGTATATTGCATTGACTGCACGAGGGCACACCGCTAGCTAGCTGTACTTTACCAATACGCAGGGATTTTTTCCAGACTTAGTTATGCAGATTTTGTTGCTGGGCAAATTCGTGCAGCAATTGTTAAAAAGCTGTCAATCAACTAACTCAAGAGGACAATTGAGGAATTACAGTACCAGCTAATCAAGAGAGTATCATCTGCATTTCTCAAAACCGATTTTGCCCTCTCCCTATTAAAGGAAACCACTGCAATGCATGGTATATAATCTTAACCTATTTTACCATTTTTCCCACAAATCACTCACCATAGAGGTTGGGTGTGTAGACTCACAGACCAAATGGAACCCAGTTTGCTGGAAACTAAGGCCAGGAACATCCTTGTCTGAAACTTCAACGTCAAGAGTTGACTTGGACCAGCACCACTTATCTTGAAGAATGGATACTATTAAGAAAAGATGGTTTACCTATTTCGATTTCATGCACATTTAAGTTAGTTTTGTGCAATGTGATTGGATGAAGACTTGTTACATTTGATAGTTTGATAGTAATTCAGCTAATGTTTTCTCTGCACATTTATGGACCTTTTCCCTGCACAACTATAGACCTTTTCCCTGCACAACTATAGACCTTTTCCCTGCACAACTATAGACCTTTAGCCAAACATTTTTCCTCAATCCTTTTCAAACCAAGTTTAGCCAATCAAAATCAAAGGCTGGGGGAACTTTTCTTTTGTTTCCTAACCAATCAGGTGCAGTTTTGTGGAAAAATTGTAAGCAACAATACATGTGTACATTTCCTTCATGTATAATGCATGTATGATACGTGTGTTTGAAAACATTTTTTCATATGCTTTGTTCCATACCATGTGTGAATTATGTAGACAGTCAAGAATCCCCCAGTATTTGAATGGTCAATAAGATTCTCCCAGGATATAATTGGTCCATAATAGGGATGTGAACCTCGGCCATGTGTCACTATTCGAATTAGTTTTCCTAAAACTGCCAATCAGATTTAGAAAGGTCTATAGACCGTTAAGGTTAACAGACATCTCTGCAATCATGTAATTACTATAACAGCCCTTTTCTTTATATGCAGATTTACATCAGATTTTTGCACTCCATTTCAATAACTGGCACTGTGCCATATGAGGAAAAGAAGAGACATAATATCTTACATTGATAGACACCAGGCAAAACATCTTTAATGGTAAAAGATGCCTTTTTGCCCTGCTGAGAAACTTGCTCTATTCTCTCCACACTCCTCCCATCTCCCGACTCCAGAAGTAATTCCAAGGTGCCACATTTATCTGAGTAGAAAAAGAACCAACAAAACAAGTGATTAATTTTCTTAAAGCATTCATGTAACATAAACTTTTCATGTTTTATGTTTGAGTATTTAATGTGCCATTTAATGTTATGGTTATGGTAAGAAAACTTATATAGCCCACATTACTGCAAAACGATGCACTCAATGGCGCTTTACAAAAATAACTATAATATAAATAAACAACTTAAGTGCTACAAAGAATCATAAATAAACATAAAAATATATGTGAACTACGAGTAAAAATATAATTACGAAAAATACTGAGTAAATAAATGGGTTTTCAAAGCCTTCTTAAACATTGGGAGGGTGGCGGTATTTCTAACATTAATAGGGAGGCCATTCCAGAGTGTGGGTCCAGCAACACTAAACGAGCGGTCAGCAAACAATTTCTTTTGGGTAAAGGGAACAATAAGAATGAGGGCTGCAGAAGATCTAGTGGCATAGGAGGATGTTTTAACATGGAGTAAGTCAGACAGATATAAAGGGGCTAAGTTGTTGAGACACTTGTAGACAAGAAGGAGAATTTTGTACTTGCACGGGCCTGAACAGAAAGTATATGTAGACTGCGTAAACATTCTCTTGAACTATGGAATTTGGATTTCTTTAGAATTACTTTAGCTGTGAGGTTTTGTACTCTTTAAAGAGGTTGCAAGTAGGAAGAGGGTAGGTTGACAAATAAACTATTACAATAATCCATATGTGAAAAAATTAGTTAGTTAAGATAACATAACAAGATGACAGGCTAAGAAGTGTAAGCCACCCCATAAAAAACCCAAACTAACACTACCACCACATACAAAACTAGAACAGTAAATACCATCATGGTTCGCATGCCCATGCAAATTGACACCCATATCATATGACCCAGCCAATTATAAAAATGGCATCTCACACTAAGTCCCACATGGCATCCTATATTCCACATGGTATCCCACCCCATATGACATTCCATTCCATCCCTTGTCCCACATGGCATTCCACCATATCTCCTACATGGCATTCCACCATATATCCCACATGGCAATTCACCATATGTCCCACATGGCATTCCACCATATGTCCCACATGGCATTCCACCATATGTCCCACATGGTATCCCATCCTATGACCCACATGGCATCCCATCCCATGTCCCAAATGGCATCCCACCACTTGTCCCACATGACATCCCACATGGCATTCCACCATACATTATGTCCCACATGGCATTCCACCCTATGTCCCACATCCCATGTATCAAATGACATCCCACCTCATGTCCCACATGACATCCCATGCCTTGTCCCACATGGCAAACCACCATACAGTGTCTCACATGGCATTCCACCATATGTCCCACATGGCATTCCACCATATGTCCCACATGGCATTCCACCATATGTCCCACATGGCATCCCACCCTATGTCCTACATGGATCCCATTCTATGTCCCACATTAATCCAACCATACTCCCACATGGCATCCTCCCTGTGTCCTACATGGCATCCATCCCTCCATGTGTCCCACATGGCATCCCTCCCTGTGTCCCACATGGCATCCCTCCCTGTGCCCCACATGGCATCCCTCCCTGTGTCCCACATGACATCCCTCGCTATGTCCCCCATGGCATCCCACCTTATATTCCCTCATCAGTGGCTCCCCATCTGATGTCCCACATGGCATTCTACCTTCTGCCCCACATTGGATCTCACCATATGTTCCACATGTTCCCATCCTACTTTATATCCCACATGGCATCACATCCCATGTTCCCATACCCTCCAACCCTATGTCCCACATAACTTCCTACCCTATGTCACACATGGCATCCCAACCTATGTCACACTCTGTGCTACTCATGGCACCCCACCCCATGTCCCACATGGCATCCCACACCATGTTCCACATGACATCCCATGTCCCACATGACATCCCATGTCCCACATGACATCCCATCCCATAAGCATTCCACACTATGTCCCTCATGACATATCACCATATATCCCACATGGCATCCCACCCCATGTCCCACATGGCATAAGCTCCATAAGAAGTCTTGTCCTAGCTATCAGTCCTTGATTGAACACACTACAGTACGTATGGAAGTCTGTCAGTCCATATAGTAACTTATATGCAAATGACCTGTTGGATATGCCCCATATGACATCCGTGCCTATGTCCATATGCTGTCACACTCCTTGACTGAGCATACTAAGTAAAAAAGTCTTATCAGTTCATATACTGTAGCTACTTTATGCAAATGAACACAATAATAAAGGTGGAGTTTAATAATCATGCCTGATACAACCGTTGTTGCACAATTATTTTGAAGAAGTTTGAGGGTTTTAAACCCCCAGTGAAATGAGAGACACTTGAGGATTTCTGAAAAAATTTGGGAAATTATATCATCTTTAAAGGAAATATAAAATGTTTTGTAAACTTTTTAAGGAAACTATTCTTCAACATGTCTAAAAGAGTCTCTGAAAAACTGTAACATTTAGTAAGGTAAATCCAGCCTTCCATGAGGATATCTGAAGAAACTTTTAACTTTTTCTGAGGAACTCTGAAGAAACTTTAACATTTTCTGAGGAATTCTCAGAAAACTTCAACATTTCTGAGGAATTCTCAGGCAAAACTGTGGACCAAATCACCATTACATAGGTTCCCATTATGCTTTGCATGCTCACCAAAAATCAAAGATGCCCAGAGTTAGTAAAGAACTTATCAATGTTGACTTTGAAATTGTCAACAGAATTGGAGCTAACTACCCACTCAGGCAAACCTTTTCACTCATAAACAACTCTTTGCGAAAAGCCGAAATGCTAATATCTATCCGTGAGAACTCTTTGGTCAACTTCAAAGTGTTACCATGTGTTACACGAGGATTAGCTGAAACATGCAAGAAATAACAAGAAGTCAAAGCATCACTACCAGATAGGAATTAAAACATCTGAATCATATCACCACGTACTCTTCTCAAGTCAAGCATGGTCAAAACAAGAATTTGTAACCTAGATTCATAAGGGAGAATTGCTTATTTCGGGAATAAGTCTAGTGGCTCTTCACTGAACTTGCTCCAAAATGAACTTATCCTTCTCATAACAGGGACTACAAGCCTAAATAGCATACTCAAGGTGAGGCCTGACTATTGCTGCTTAACTGCTTATGCTTATTAAGAACAACCTCTCTACCAAGATAACAAAAATTTCTTTAAATCAAACCAAGCATCCTATTTGCCATTGCAGCTACTAAAGCAACTGTTTAGAAGGCTTCAGATTGCTACAATAGTAATGACAACACCTAGATCCCTTTCTTGAGCAACACAACCAAGATTTGAACCATTCATGCAGTAATCAAAAGCCAAATTGCTCTGACCAAAATGAATAACTTTGCATTTATCAACATTGTATGACATCTGCCATGTTTGGGACCAAGAAACTTAACTTTTGCAAAAGTGAAAAATTACTAACATCATCATCAATCTTGTACAGCTTAGTGTCATCAGCAAATTTACAAATCCTGGAGCCAAGGGAAACATCAATATCATTAATGGAGATTAAGAAAAAAAGCAGGCCCAAAACAGAATCCGAGGAACACCACTTGTAACCTTCTTCCATGGAAATACTTCACCATTAACAACAACTCTTTGTGGCCTGTCAACTAACCAAGAATACATCCAACTAGCACACTTTTCCACCACACCAAGTGCTCTTGTTTTCATTATAAGCCTGCCTAACGGAACCTTATCAAATGCTTTTTGGAAGTCTAAATAGATAGCATCCACATTATGACCAGAATCAACTAGTTTAGTAACATCAAGAAACTCCAATAAATTAAAAAAAAAGACTTTTTAGGTATGAACCCATGCTGGGACAAATTCAACAAACCATTAACCAGTAAATGATCTAATACAACATCCTTAGCATTGGAGTCCATGACCTTGCACACAACACTAGTAAGGCTCACTGGCCAATACTTACAGGGCAACCTGTGGTCACCCTTTTTAAAAATAAGAGTGACATTAGCAATTCTCCAATCACTAGGAACAACACCATTAACATCAAAGCACTTTGAAAAGATAATACTCAGGGAAACAGAAAGAACATCAGAGCACTCACTTAAGACAGCAGGATGTATACCATCTGGACCAGGTGTTTTATTTGAATTTAAACCCTTCAACTTCTTAGACACAAAATCAAGTGAAAAATCAACATCCTTAATGGATACTGAAGATACTAAGACACTAAGATAATCCACAACATCATCAGCAAGGAACTCCTTAGTAAAAACAGACACAAAGTAGTCATTCACAACCTCAGCCATATCCTTACCACTATTGATGATAACACCATCCCCTAAAGGGGACCAACAACCTCCTTGGTTTTTTGCTTTGAGCAAACATAAGAATAAAATGACTTAGGATTAATCCTAACCTCTTTGGACAAACGTGTTTTAACAAGCGCTTAGTATCTCTTATCAAACGCTTTGTAAACTTTTCATGATCCTTATACCTAGCAATTCCGCAGGACATCCACTGTGTTTATCAAAACGCAACAACTTGCAAAACCTCCCAAGACATCCACACTGGCCGATTACGCCTACATACTTTCTTTAATGGGACAAACCTATTCACACCCTCCAAAACTTTAGTTCGAAAAATATCCCATGCTTTGCAGCAAAGTCAGCATTCTTAAAATCTAAAACCAGGTTATTAGCTGGAGAAGCCTTGCTGAAACAATACAGATTAAAACTAATGAGGAAATGATCACTACTTCCTACCTTACCGCTACTTAGCACATTTTTACTCATACATTCTTCACTACTGAAAATCAAATCAAGGCAATTACTACCACACTTGGGAAACAAAACATTCAGGGTAAAAAAACAGTCGTATACAACTTTCAGAAAAACTTAACCATGTGAACCACTAGAACAAAGATTCCAATCAATGTCTGGAAAATTAGAGTCCCCCAAAAAATTAACCCTCCTAGAAGCGAAGCACTCAAGCAATTTCAAGTTGTTTCACTTCATGCACCAAGAGACAACGAAGTATACAAGTGAAACCGAAACTGACATTCAGTTTTGTTGAACATGGAAAGGGTACATACTAAAAGGAAATCACTCGACATCATACAACATTCACGAAATCAATTTCAAAACATGCTTCTTCACTGGTTAAACATTTATGTTTATGACATAGCTGTCTGTACAATAAATTGACTTTCACTTCACTGGATCTTCACGTCTATCATTAGAAGTTTGTTTCAGGAATTCAACATTTAATCTGCATCAGTGAAGCCTTAAGGTTGGTATGGATTAAGTCTAGACAAATATACTTCAGATGGTTTTTCCGTTGTGGACTACTTACTTTTTGCTCTTTCTTGTTTGTATAGAAATAAGTGTAATGTAGAAGGTTGGCGCCCACATCCTAACTTTCTCAACAATTATATTTGTATTTTGAATCAAATTGATTTATAACTCTTACACGAATTGGATTTTGTTTTTCAAAAATTTTCAAAAGGTGTATTATAGTTATTTTACTAAATTCTATTTGATTACTTTCCTGACATATCCAATGTTTTTTAAGCTGCAAAATCCTAGGGAAATAAAAGACATTGAAGAATGTGAGGATTAAATGTCACAACTAGTCTGATTTCAGTCATTTTTACACAACTGAGACAGAATTTCAAACTTCAATGTTTGAAACATGCAATAAGATTTTGGAATGCTTTCTTCATCACAGTGTTTGTTTCTATTAATGTCCTCTTTCATATATGATGGACATGCTTGACTACTGAAGTAATCCTTTAGATTTTTGTGTACCACATTTGCTTGAAGCGAGAGTAGCTGATTCTGACAAAGACTTTTGTATCTACCCAGTATGCCCGAGAAGGAAGATAGGGTTAAGTGGGTAGGGGGTTGAGTGGGAGGGGGTTATGTGGGGTTAAGTGGGGGAGGGGGTTAAGTGGGGAAGGGGGTTAAATGGGGGAGGGGGAAGTGGGGAGGGGGTTAAGTGGGGGAGGGGTTAAGTGGGGGAGGGGTTAAGTGGGGGAGGGGGATAAGTGGGGGAGGTTGTTAAGTGGGGGAGGTGGTTGAGTGGGAGTAGGGGTCAAGGTCCTACGGCACCAGGTCTTAATGGCCTGTAAAATTAAGAAAAGGAATTTGAGTTCAAACAGCAGAAAATGATAACGGTGTAAATTGAAAGATCATTACTTATTTATTTATTCATATTATTTTTTTTTTTGCTATGCTGATTTTTCCGTTATGGGGCCTAAATTTTCAGTTTTTTACCTGAGCCCCATGATCCTCTCGGCTGCTTTGGATCTATCTCTCAGCATACACAGCTCAAATGAATAAATATGCTTACCAATGCACGTAATAGCACCAGATACCGAAGCCTTGAACTGACTGAAGCTGACGTGAAGGTTTGGGGCATTGGTGATTGTTACCCTCCGAGTTTCTGGTACAAGTTTAAGACCTTTTGCAATTTCTGCATCTGTCACAGTTGGCTGAGAAAAGAAAATAAGGTAGAAATGTGAACGCCATTTCATTGATCTACAACTCTGTAAAGAAAAAATAATGGAATGCTTCCTATCTACAATCTTGGACAAAACTTGTTAAAACACCTAATGAAATTATGTGATAATTTTCATGAACCTACTTTTCTATTGTAAATTATTCCACATTTAGAAATCATAAATGCTGGAAATTTGTTCTATTGCTTCTCCAACCCCTATTCTTCCATTTGTAATTAATATTTTAGAATTTTAAGGACAACGTTATAATTTCATCGATGCTGCCAGTGTCATCCTCCCTAATATTAAGTTACCTCCCCCCCACCTCTCCATTCAATGTTGGCCGCTGTTAATTTTTTTTTGGAAATGACATTAAGACGAGGGAAGGGGGTAGAAAGTTACAATTCTCAGAAAATAAACATTAAAGAAAACTTAACACTATAAGATATGTAGTTCTCATAAATGCTGAATTGTTCCAACAGTTTTGTTCAAGACTGTAGTTTAATCATGAGAATAAAAAAGTCAAAGATCTGTTTTCTTGAAAACATTGAAAACAGTTTGCCAATATTTAAATACATATTTCTTCTATGAAAAAAGTAAACTAAAAGCAAACTTTTTTCTTTTAAAGAAATATTTGTAAAAAGAAATAGTTTCACATTTGCAGACTTATTTTGTTTAACCCACACTCTACCAGCACTCTTTTGAAAATGCACCTGGAAGGCGGCCAAAGACGGGGCACCCAAAATGGCAATAATATCACCCCGCGTGGCTAATTACTGAAGGGTCCTCTGTCTTTCGAGCAGCAAAGTCTGGCTCATTCCGATTCAGGGACCCAGTGGGCCGCCCACCTGCATATATTTTCAAGTTGGCACACTTGTCGCAGGTTGATTAACCATTACTCTACCAGCATTTTTTTTTAAATGCGCCTAGATGGCGGGGCCAAAGACGGGGCACCAATAATGGCAATAACATCGCTGCATGGTAGAGTAAGGGTTAAATGTTTGTTTGTTTGTTTGATGGGGGCTTAACGGCACCACGACAACCAGGGTCAAATTGTGCCTGGGAGGTCAGATTATTGTAGAGGTAGGAAGGAAAGGAAACAGGGGGAGAATGAGAGAAGTTCAAGAACAAAAGGTCAGAAAGCTGTGATCGAGAGAGGAGGTGCATGGGTGAAACAAAAACAAAGTGGAGAGAGGGGGTGGAAGAGGAGAATTAAATATGGTTGTAGAGGGAAGCATGATGAAAGAAGAAGATAATTCTATCCAGAGGATTTTTCAGTAAGAACTCAGCAATTGAGTTGTGGGGAGCGAGGGAAGCTCTGGGAAGGTTATACAGGGGGCAAGCAAGGAGAACGTGTTGGATTGTGAGGGTGCAATGGCAATTGTTGCAGAGGGGTTGGGGGGAGCCAATAAGGAGGTGGGAGTGAGTGAGGTGGGTGTGACCAATTCTAAGACGGGTAATATGAACGTTGTCAATACGAGAGAGGTTGTTGATGGTGGATTTGATCGGAATTGTGGGCTGGTTGACATGGAGTTTGTTATCAATTTGGGAGTTCCATGAGGTTTGCCAGCAGTAACGAACAAGGGAAGCGATAAGCTGTTTGATGTCAGAGAGGGTTTTGGGAAAAGGAGGAGGGAGGAGGTTAAGTTTGTTTGTTTGATGAGGTCTTAACGGCACCACGACAACGAAGGTCAAATTGTGCCTGAGAGGTCAGATCATTTTAGAGGTAGTAAGGAAAGAGACCAGGGGAAGAATGAGAGAAATTCAAGAACAAAAGCCAGAAAGCTGTGATCGAGAGAGGAGGTGCATGGGTAAAACTAAAAACAAAGTAGAGAGGGGGTGGAAGAGGAGGATTAAATATGGTTGTAGAGGGATGCATGCTGAAGGAAGGAGACTATTTTATCTGGAGGATTTTTTTGGAAGAACTCAGCAATTGAGTTGTGGGGAGCGAGAGAAGCTCTGGGAAGGTTGTACAGGGGGCAAGCAAGGAGAACGTGTTGGATTGTAAGGATGCAGTGGCAATTGTTACAGAGGGGTTGGGGGAACCAATAAGGAGGTGGGAGTGAGTGAGGTGGGTGTGACCAATTCTAAGACGGGTAATATGAACGTTGTCGATCACGAAAAGGTTGTTGATGGTGGATTTGATTGGGATTGTGGGCTGGATAACATGGAGTTTGTTATCAATTTGGAAGTTCCATAAGGTTTGCCAGCGGTCACGAACAAGAGAAGCGATAAGCGTTTGATGTCAGAGAGGGTTTTGGGAAAAGGGAAGGGAGGAGGTTAAGGGCAAGCTTAGCGGCTGCATCAGCCCTGTCATTGCCAGGAATGCCAACATGGCTGGGTATCCAGAAGAAAAGAACACTTTTCCTGCAGAGGGTGGGAGAAAAGAGTTTCCGGAGGAGGAGGTGGCAGGTGAGGTTATCCCATTTAAGATTGAGCAAAGAAGTAAGAACAGCCTTTGAGTCAGAGAAAATGGCAAAGTGGCTGAAGAGGAGAGTACTCAATAAAGTTGAGGGCGAGGAGAATGGCCTTAGCCTCGGCTAAAAGATGGATGAGTGGTCAGGAAGTCTGCTACTGAGGGTGATGTCTGGATGACGCCAGCAGCAGCTGTCTTGTTGCCTTCCTTGGAGCCATCAATATAGATGGAGGTGTAATTTAGAGTTGGTTTTTGATTTGGTTGTGAGATTGATGAAGAGATTAGGGTGGGTTTGAGTTTTGTGATAAGTGGAGAGGCTCTAGGTGGACAGAAGGAAGGGGGTGGCCCAAGGAAAAGTGGGCCAGGAGGGGGTGCCGAGAGTGGCGGGGTTGATGCCGAGATGGAAGAGGTCTGATTAAATGCGTAAGCTGAAGGGAGGGGATAGGGTTTTAGTTCTATCAAAGAGGGTGGAGAAATTGGGGTACCTAATGAGGTTGTAAACAGGGTTCTGGGAGTTGGTGAGGACTCTAAAAGCATAGGAGAGGCTAAGCTTTCTACATCTAAGTAGAAAGGGGGGTTTGTTGGCTTCAGCATGAAGGCTGGTAATTGGGGAGGTCCTGTAGGCACCTAGACAAAGCATGAGGGCTTCATTTTGGATGGTGTTGATGTGATTGAGGTATGAGTTGTTAGCGACACAGTAGACAATATTGCCGTAGTCAAGCCTGGCACGAATGGTGAGCCTGAAAATTTTGAGGAGAGCATAGCGGTTCGCACTCCTAGTGGTGTTGGAGAGGAGTCGGAGGATTTTGAGGGAGCTGTTGCATTTTAGTTTCAGGTTGGTGATGTGTTACTTGTAGGTGAGCTTGGGATCTAGAGTTAGACCCAGGAACTTTGTGTGTTCAACTGTAGGGATGCAATTGCCATTGAGCACAAAGTTCGGGTTGGGGTGGAGGTTGTTGAAATGACAAAAGTGCATGCAGACTGTCTTGTCTGCAAGAACTTAAAACCGTTATTATTGCTCCAGACTTGCAGCTGGTTATGGCTGATTTGGAGCCTATTTTCAACAATAGGAAAGCTAGGGGAGGAATAGAAGATGGTGAAGTCATCCACGTAAAAGGTACGTTTGATGTTGGGGCCAAGGTTATCCGCGATGTCATTAATGCTCAGCTTGAAGAGAGTGGGAGAGGGGATGCTGCCTTGGGGGACGCCCTCTTCTTGGGGGTACAGGTTAGAGAGGGTGTGGCCAATACAAACTTGGAACAGCCTGGGTGAGAGGAAAATTTGAATAAAGATGGGAAGATGGCCTCTGGAGGCCAGGCCGGGTAATGCCGTTTCCAAGTAGTGTCGAAAGCTTTCTCGAAAAAAATGGTGAGGTGTTCCTTTTTGCAAGTTTAGCGGTGTCGATGGTAATGCTGATTTCCAAGTGGTGTCAAAAGCTTTCTTGAGGTCAAAAAATATGGCAATGAGGTGTTCTTTTTTTGCAAAGGATTCCCAGATAGCAGTGTCCAGCGTAATTAACTGGTCTAGGTATTTGGTCGATGTTGCTGAAAGAGGCATTTGTCTTTTTGATTCCAAGCCGCTTTGGTGAGGGGAGAGGATTCTGTTGGTCTCAAGGAACCAGTTTAGTCTCTGATTAATGATCCTTTCTATAGTTTTACAGAGACAGCAGGTAAGGGCGATGGGGTGGTAGCTGGAGAGGTCGGTACCGTCCTTCCCCGGTTTGGGGACGGGGATGACAATAGCTGTTTTTCAAATGGGGGAAAAAGAGTGTGAGGACCAAATGTGTTTTGAAACGAAAATTGGTGCAAGGTGAAGTGAAAACGGAGCGAAATAGTATGAGAGAAAAGAACCAGATGTCACGTCGCTCTCGTTGCAAATGGACACAAGAGCACTCGTAGTTGACCCGAGGCAGCTAGAAAAAGTCGCAAAACTACTATATGAGAACCGCTATACTAGTAACGAAAGGCGCGAAAGTCTGGTCAGAACGAAAGGGAAATATAAAAGAAACGATCTCACCGAGAACAGAGGCCCATCCACAGAGAAAAATCCAAAAAATGGAGATATAAAACAAAATTAAGGTGCAAAGTGAAGTGAAATGCAACGAAATAGTTTGAGAGAACAGAAACAGAAGTCACATCGCTCTCGTTGCACGTTAAGCAGCAGGTCCCATTTTTAGCTGAACAACTTTGTGCATAGTACAAACTGGGATAGACTCCTTTTTTATGTTAAATTCCACTATTAAGCACTTGAGGTGTAAGGTTAAATTTCCCTTTGGTAGAAAATAATCTACACATTATCCTTCTATCCCAATCATGAGTACAAATGTTATTTTCTGCATAAACCTAGTCCACAAATATTGTACCCTCTTCATCTCTGAAAATAATGTGCAAAATGCTTCAAATCATTTATATACTCATGTCAAGCAAAGTTCATGACAACACAACAGATTCTGAGAGTACCTACAAATGTGGCCAAAAGTTTAAACAGCATTTGCTACCAACTATGCCCTCTTGAAAAATGTGACTTTCAACCTTGATCGGCCATGATTGTAGCTGATGCATGTACGTGCATTTAAAACCATGAAATGAAAAGTTTTAAAGATGAACACAAATCTTAACCAAAAGCACAGAATATGTTCAATTATTACATATCACCCATAGTTTGCAAAATCTTTCTGATGTTATTCAAGTAAGATGTATACCTTCACTGTGTATTCTCCAGGGGCCACTTTGAAGCAATAACCACTGCTGCTGTCTGTAACAGATGTAACCACATCTCCACCTGTCTTTTTAGAGGGAGAGAGTGCAACCTGCCTCTTGTTTGCTGAAAGACCTCCTGAAGAATCAAGTGTTACCTTACCACACAAGTTGAACCTGCATAGATAGATGAGGAAAACAATCATATTGGTTTGTTAATTTTTAAGACCCATTCAAGATAGGTTTTTTTCAGTGATATAGCTTCTGCAGGTGCATCGATGGGTTACCTCTAGCAAGAGCACCTGTACAGTAGCTTCTGCAGGTGCATAGATGGCTTACCTCTTACAAGAGCACCTGTACAGTAGCTTCTGCAGGTGCATAGATGGGTTACCTCTTACAAGAGCAACTCTCATATAACCTGTAACACAGGGGTAACAAATAACATTGCATCTTTTACTATTTTGTGAGTGGATGTGATGTCATTCTTCTACAGTAGACTTTCTACACTAGTCACTTTCACACTTATTTGTTAGAACCTTAAACTTCATTATCTCCTGAACGGAACAAGATTTTCAAGTAGTTTTTTTCAGTTTCATTTGTCTTTTATCCCTTTATAATATACAATAGACAACTGTGAACTAATCATTCACAAAAAATGGATTTATACAGCAAACAGGGGAGCCTTTTAATGGACGATAACACAAACATTTTCTTGAACACTTCAAAAAGACTGCAAAAGCTGTAAAATGGTTATGCCAAATTAATTTTAATTAGAGAGTTTGCAGTTTTAACAATTTTTAAAGGAATATTCCTGAGAATATTCATTTTTATACTAAAGGACTATTAAAGAAACAAATTAGTGGAAAAAAAACATATTCATATCTTATGTCGTTTAAAAATTATTGCATTTCAAAAATTTCACGTTTGTTAACAAGTGACCTTGCAGTGTAAAATGTGATGTCATAATTGCAGGCCCAAGATCATGCTTTCTATATTTCTATAAGAAGATTTTTTCATTTTTCTTTCATTTAGAGTGTTAAGCAGATGGGCATAGCATGTTCTTGTAAAGTGCATTTTATACCAACTAGTTTACCCGGCTAAGCGTAGAGGGGATATTTACAAGAGTTATACTTACCTTCCTTGCAATAAATATGCAATCTGGTCCATGACCTGATTCTAACCGACCTTAAAACATAGTAACCAGCTTAGCCCTGACCTCCATAATACATGTACCTCTATTATCCCTCACTTAACATTCCACTGAGGCCTGAACAAGAGGGAAGGTGGGCCGGGACGCATGGAAGGTAAGTATAACTCTTGTAAATATCCCTGCTACACCTACTTTAAGTTATACCTTACCTTCCATGCTATAAATATGCAATCAGATTGCAACCAAAGATCGGAAGAAAGGGAGTTCAGGTCGAAGCTCAATTCTCTAAAGGCTGGTCCTAATACTCGCACTAGTCCTATCCTATTTGAGGAACTAGAGTCCTTATCCTCTTAAAACGACAAAAACCCAAAACAGGAATTACTATCACACAGTAAACCACTCTTAATCATAACAAAGGAATAAGAGAAAAGCTGTAAGTAATAATTGAGGTATAACGTCGACAGAACATAAATTAGTCATCCGGGAAGAGGTGAAAACAGAAACTGTTAGTGAACAGAGACAAACTGTAAACAACGCCCAATGCCTCATGGTGAAAACTTAACAGGTTCGCCAGAGGACTGGAGCGGGTAGTTAAACACGAAGGAAACAAAACTGTACGTAAAATTAAACTAAACAAAATCTACCCGAACAGCGGCAGAATTTTTTTACTAAAAACTAAGCAAAATAGAAGGTGCCTAAGTCCAAAAATTTGTTGTTAGTAAAACAACGAACAAAAAATTGTCTAGACAACGGTGAAGGTTCGTTAGTAAAAAAAGACGAAAAGAAAAAACGCCTGAATGGTGGCAAAAGGTATTTGTTGGTAAAATAAACGAATCAAACGAGCAACAACAGCGACCGAAATTTGCTAGTAAAAAACTAAGACGTTAAAGGAATAACAGAAGAATCGTACCTGAAAAGAGATAACGTGAATAAGAAAAACAAGAATATTCACCTCAAAAAAGGGATGGTCCTCTTCTCAAAAGAATGGCCCTTGCAACTCCACCTAGCTAGTCTGGTATATCCTTCACATATGTGGAGAAGAACGTGGCTGGTGTTTTCCATACGGCAGTGCGAAGAATCTCGCTGAGGGAAACCTCACCAAAAAGCGCAATAGAAGTGGCTATGCCTCGTACTTGATGTGCCTTAACTGCTTGTTTTGTGAGCAGCGCTGATTTATAGTATGTGATTGCCTGACCAATTCATCCCAAAATCGTATCACCTGAAACGGCATGATGCGGGTTTTGTAAAGACACGAATAAGGCGTTAACGTCGTTCTGTAAGGATTGCGTACGTTTGATATAATGTTTGAGACACCGAACAGGAAACCAGGCCTTGTCCTTTGGATGTGTCTGAAAATGCAGAGAGTGACGAAAAAAATAACGGTTCCGGTAAAAACTCTTACTTTTGATTCTTGGCCAAGAAAGCTGGATCGAGTACAAGTCGAACGCCCCAGATTCGAAGTGAATATGGCCTTTTTTGAGCTAAAGCGCGTGAACAGCACCTCTGCGTTTGGCAGAGGCTACGGATACTCAGAAAGTGGCTTGAACGGAGCCTGTGCGAGTATCTCGAGAACCACCTGCATGTCCCTGGGGGAGCCATATGTTCTGAACTGGAGGTCTTTGTAAGAAGATTACTTTAAGTAATCCTTTCAGAGGTCGCGCGTCTGTGACAGTGGACCCATCTGGAAAGCCCCAGTGAATAGCTGGTATGGCTGTCCGAAACCCCTTAACTGTATTGATGGATTTATTCAGATTAAACTGACTTAACAAGAAGTCTGCTACGTCACCAAGAGGCGCCGTATGCAAAGAAACCGATCTATTCCGGCACCAGTCTCAGAACATCCAGAGTCTTGAAGAATACATCCCCAAAATGGAAGGTGTCTAACTTTGGGCTGCCACCTGGGCAGCTTCCTCTGAAAGGCCTAGCGACACAAGGGATTCGTGGATAACAACCATACAGTCAAATGGAGTGCTCTTGGATTGTGGTGCAGTTTGCCAGTGCCCGGGATTGAGACCAAGTTGTCCGTGACCAGAAGCTCGTATGGAAAACCTGCGATAAGATTGAGCAGCTGACAAAACCACAGTTGGCCAGGCCAATTGGGAGCTACCAAAAGCAACATGTGACACTGATCGTGCGTCACCTTGGCCAGTACTCTCGGAACCAGCGCGAACGGTGGGAAGGCGTAGCCCACAAAGTGGGTCCACCTGATCGTAAATGCCTCAATCCTCCAGACCCTCAAGTCGGGGGTCAGAGCGCAAAAAGTTGGTAGCTTGTGGTTGTCCATTGATGCAAAAAGATCTACGCCCGGAAGCCTAAAGGTCAACCAGATCACATCGGCCACCTGCGAAAAGATGGCCCATTCTGTGGGGGCTCCTTGGAGGTAAGATAATAGATCTGCAATCGTGTTCTCCTTGCCTGGCAGGTGAACCGCCTGAAGGTTGACCTTGTTCGTCATGCACCAAGACAGAAGGGACTTGGCAACGATCCAGAGTCTCCTGGACCTCATGCCTCCCTGCCTGTTGATATACGCCACTATTGTGGTGTTGTCGGTGCATATGAGAACTATCTTGTTTCGTACCAGTAATAGAAAGTGAACAAGAGCCCGGCACGCTGCCTCTAGTCCCAATAAATTGATGTGCTGTCTGCACCAAGTGCCCGTCCAAAGTCTTGAGACTTGGGATTACGCTACATGCGCTCCCCACTCCGTCGAAGACGCGTCTGTCACCACTGACACTGAAGGTCTGGCGGATGAGAAAACAGCTTCCTGTGACAGGTGGTGTGGGGAACCACTGTCTGAGTAAAGGGGACGGGAACACTGAGGTCCCTCCTGGATGGGACAAAATGATCCAGTGGGTGAAATTGGGTGAATAGGGACTACCTCTACTAGACTGGTCAGGTATCCTATGAAAACCAGCCACGCTCTCACCGGCAACGCCGGTTAAGAGAGGAGGACATCAGCAGACATCAGCACCCAACTTCACAGTTTGAATGCATTCCTCTGTCGGTCAAATACAGCCCTGTGTGAAATCCACACCCCATGAAATCCACACCCCATGACCAGACCGCCCATCCATGGGGGCGTCAAGGATGGGTCAAAAAGGCTGCCCCTTGCCCTTTCCCCACCCTAGAAGAGGCCCTCACTCTGCGTGCAGAGGGGAAGGAGCGTCAATCGCTCTCTGTTACGTTCACCCTGCTGGTACACAGTGGACTCCTGGTGAGAGGAAGAAGCTGTGTTGGGCTTCGCTGTCGTTCCACAGCGACGAGCCAGTCGCTGGGTAGCGGCAGCCCCGGCCCCTTACAGAGGTTAGAGCCCGGCGATGTGCGGGAGGAGAAGACAAAGACTTCGCCCTCACCAAGAGCTTCTTAGTCTCCCTAAAATCGTCCTGTCAGCCGGCCTAGCGCCACAGGACATCTCGGAAGTAACCTGCGAAGAGGTCCGGGCCTTCTGTTGGCAGCCGCTGAAGGTCCGTCTGAGTGACTTCAGAGAGTCCAAGGAGGGTGAGAATATTCTCGCGCCTATCCGTGGCCACCTTTGCAGAGACTCGGGCGAGTTGGTCGACTGTCGAGCAAGTCCGAGAGTCCAGCTAGCAAAGGTGTGGTCATTCCGATGACGTCAGCTGGCAGGTATCTGCGCAGGACCGAGTCTAACCCCTCAGTCACCCAAACGGTGAGTTTGTTTGTTTGATGAGGTCTTAACGGCACCACGACAACGAAGGTCAAATTGTGCCTGAGAGGTCAGATCATTTTAGAGGTAGTAAGGAAAGAGACCAGGGGAAGAATGAGAGAAATTCAAGAACAAAAGCCAGAAAGCTGTGACCGAGAGAGGAGGTGCATGGGTAAAACTAAAAACAGAGTAGAGAGGGGGTGGAAGAGGAGGATTAAATATGATTGTAGAGGATGCATGCTGGAGGAAGGAGACTATTTTATCTGGAGGATTTTTTTGGAAGAACTCAGCAATTGAGTTGTGGGGAGCGAGAAAGCTCTGGGAAGGTTGTACAGGGGCAAGCAAGGAGAACGTGATGGATTGTAAGGATGCAGTGGCAATTGTTACAGAGGGGTTGGGGGAACCAATAAGGAGGTGGGAGTGAGTGAGGTGGGTGTGACCAATTCTAAGACGGGTAATATGAACGTTGTCGATACGAAAGGTTGTTAATGGTGGATTTGATCGGGATTGTGGGCTGGATAACATGGAGTTTGTTATCAATTTGGAAGTTCCATAAGGTTTGCCAGCGGTCACGAACAAGAGAAGCGATAAAGCGGTTTGATGTCAGAGAGGGTTTTGGGAAAAGGGGAAGGGAGGAGGTTAAGGGCAAGCTTAGCGGCTGTATCAGCCCTGTCATTGCCAGGGATGCCAACATGGCTGGGTATCCAGAAGAAAAGAACACTTTTCCTGCAGAGGGTGGGAGAAAAGAGTTTCGGAGGAGGAGGTGGCAGGTGAGGTTATCCCATTTAAGATTGAGTAATGAAGTAAGAACAGCCTTTGAGTCAGAGAAAATGGCAAAGTGACTAAGAGGAGAGTACTCAATAAAGTTGAGGGCGAGGAGAATGGCCTTAGCCTCGGCTGAAAAGATGGATGAGTGGTCAGGAAGTCTGCTACTGAGGGTGATGTCTTGGATGATGGCAGCAGCAGCTGTCTTGTTGCCTTCCTTGGAGCCATCAGTATAGATGGAGGTGTAATTTGAGAGTTGGTCTTTGATTTGGTTGTGGAGATTGATGAAGAGATTAGGTGAGTTTGAGATTTGTTATAAGTGGAGAGGTCTAGGTGGACAGAAGGAAGAGGGGTGGCCCAAGGCGGAAAAGTGGGCCAGGAATAGGTGCCGAGAGTGGCGGGGTTGATGCCAAGTTGAAAGAGGTCTGATTTAATGCGTAAGCTGAAGGGGGCGATAGGGTTTTAGTCCTATCAAAGAGGGAGGAGAAATTGGGGTACCTAATGAGGTTGTAAACAGGGTTCTGGGTGTTGGTGAGGACTCTAAAAGCATAGGAGAGGCTAAGCTTTTTACATCTAAGTAGAAAGGGGTTCGTTGGCTTCAACATGAAGGCTAGTGATTGGGGAGGTCCTGTAGGCTCCTAGACAAAGCCTGAGGGCTTCATTTTGGATGGTGTTAATGTGGTTGAGGTATGAGTTGTGAGCGACACAGTAAACAATATTGCCATAGTCAAGCTTGGCACGAATGGTGAGCCTGAAAATTTTGAGGAGAGCATGCGGTTCGCTCCCAAGTAGTGTTGGAGAGCAGTCGGAGGAGGTTGAGGAGCTATTGCATTTTAGTTTCAGGTTGGTGATGTGTGGCTTGTAGGTGAGCTTGGGGTCTAGAGTTAGACCAAGGAACTTTGTGTTTTCAACTTTAGGGATCGATTCCCATTGAGCACAAAGTTCGGGTTGGGGTGGAGGTTGTTGAAATGACAAAAGTGCATGCAGACTGTCTTGTCTTTGGAGAATCTAAAACCGTTATTGTTGCTCCAGACTTGCAGCTGATTGAGGCTGGTTTGAAGCCTATTTTCAACAATAGGAAAGCTAGGGGAGGAGTAGAAGATGGTGAAGTCATCCACGTAGAGGGTACGTTTGATGCTGGGGCCAAGGTCATTCCCGATGTCATTAATGCTCAGGTTGAAGAGAGTGAGCTTGGAACTTAAAACCCCACCATATGGCCCAGTCAACAACTACGAGGGATTCCTCCCTCTGCTGGACCGCAGGATCAAGAAACTTTAAGGTCCTGGCTGCAGAGCTGGATACCGCTGGGGTGCCACTTGCGGGCTGGCGGAGGAGTTGCCATACTCCTTCTGGGATGAAGGGGGTGTTTTGTGAGTGCCTGGTAGGCAGCTGGCTGGACGCGAATGGCCTGATCAACCTCTCTGTTGTAGGCCGTCCAGTCCTTGGCGGGGGTCCTGGCCCAATGCTGTACCCCGGTCACCAGGGAAGCATCTATGGGAAATTGCTCAGCTATTGGCTTAGTTTCCCTTTGAGCAGTAGTGAGTAGTCTGTGCCGAGACTGTGTGCCCGTCTCTACAAGAGGAGCCTCTACTACCTCCAGCTTACTTTCCCGTGCTAGTAAATCTAGGAGCTGGGCAACCTGCTTCCCCTGCATCAGGGGGTCTGCCGGGGGGAGGGGGGTGTCAGGAAAAGGACCTCTGTACCCGGTAGGGTACAGGGATTCGGGGATCCTATCTAGTGCGGTCTGAAAGAGTGGGGCGGCACTGGGAACGGCTTAATAACGTTAGGCTATCCTCGTGGTAGGGCAGGGCCTTGAGTAAAAAACACTCAAACCCAATGGAAAGGGGTCTTCTAAACAGGCACACTTCGTGCTCTAGGGACAAAAATGCCGGCCTCGAGAGTGGGACTCTCTCGAACTAGCCACCCGCTTTGTACAGATAGAAGTGAAAACGCCCTAACTTAAGTGTAAGCTTAATGGGAAAATCCTGCGAGTCGGATCAAAGAATTCTCGTGGCCTGTGGCTACCTTGTCTTACCTCAGAAAACTCCTAAAGGTAAACAGCAAAGGTGAAACAATAAAAATCTGTGCGGTGGAGCCGCAGAAGGGAAAATTGTTAGAAAAAGGGTGAAAATTTAAGCAAATATTTTCAGACCAGTTCCAGCAATGTTGCGATAACAACGTGCTGAAAAGAAGTAAGGGATATTAGAGGTATTATGGATGTCAGGGCTCTGCTGGTTACTACGTTTTTAAGGTCAGTTAGAAGTGCGTAAGAATCAGGTCATGGACCAGATTGCATATTAATAGCATGGAAGGTAAGGTATAACTTAAAGTACATTAACTCAATTAGTAGAGCACTCGCTTTTCAGCCGGTAGGCCTTGTCCGATTCCTGGCTAGATCATACTAAAGACTTTAAAAATGGGACCTGCTGCCCTATTGCTTGGTGCTCAGCATAGGAGATCTGAGTAGAGTAATGGTACTTTATCGGTTTACAGATTACTGCACTGTGTCTAGGTATAGTCCCCAGGGACTTTGATGGTTTTTAGTTTGCGAGATGATGGCACAAAGAGGTTCAGCGCTTTGAGGCTCTGGCAAAAAAGCGCTTTATAAATTGAATGTATTTTGATTATTATTACACCTCTAATAGTCCTCTATCATATATATATATTTATATTTATTTATATATATATATATATATTTAAAATAAAAATTCATGCGAATAATCCTTTAAAGCATCTAGCCTATGTTTCTTCAGGTGTCTCTAGTCTTTTGAAGATTCCATTAACACAGAAGGATTGAAAGTTCACACTTTGTAAATTGAATCTGGGACATCCCAATGCCAAAATAAGATGCATGTAAATTTATCTTTGCTAATAGAGTGTCACAAGACGATCAAAGAGGCCTATTACTTTCCAACTCCAAGTCCCGATTGGCAAATGGAACAAGTCCGGAGATCATATTACAAACCCTTGTTTCCACTAAGTCTCACTCTCCTGGACTCTTTCATTAACACCAATGCTGGATTAACCACAGTGAATGTGAGAAATTTCAATTGCTGGCTATACACAGCTACACAGTCCTTTTAGTGAATTGTGATTTGAAGATCTTATTTTCTGGGCTAAGTCAACCATTTGATTCACTAATAGTTTTCTCTAATTAGTTCCTGGAGGACTTCAAGAGAAAGAATCAAAAGTACTTAGGTAGGATGATAATTGGTACATGTAAATAAATTGTGGTTTCTGTGCTGAGGGGTTTCTAGACAAGTTTTTAATAGGCCTCTTGGATCATCATGTGGCAGACAAAAGTGATCAAAGTGTCAACTAAAAATATTTTTTCAAATTGTTGCAAAAAAGGAAAAATAAAACAGACATATTTCAAAGGAACTGCCTGAGGAAAATCATGAAAATAAGATGGTAAATGAATATCAGTAATGATGATTTATATGAAAGAACACAGACAATACCAATTAGTAAGACAATTTATACATGAAAATGGAGATGGATTGCAGATGTGCTAATGAGAGAGAATAATTATTGTTGTGGGCCCCGGGGAAAGCAGGAAAAGAGGACAACTAAAAACAACATGGAAAATGATAGTCCAGAAAGAGAAGGAAGAAGCTTGGGTGGAATAATTGGAGGGAGGCGACAGAATTTGCAGGAGGCAGGAAGAAATGGAAAAAGCTACTTCATGAAGCCTCAATCTCTACAGTTAGGAGAGGAGAGCACTAAGGTGAGTTTTCCATTACCAACTGAGTGACAGACAAAAGTGCCAACTAAAAATGATTTATTTAATTGTTGCAAAAAAAAGGACATCAAATTATTCCAAAACAGGGGCCTAAATGAAAGTTTACATCAATTTTCCATTTCTGGAGTAAAATTTTTTCTCTTCAAAGTAAAAAAGATACTAAATAATGAAATGAAATACCAACTGTTCTACTAATTTATCTTCCAATAAGTCTATAATCAAGTTAGTCAATAATCAGGTAAGTCTATAATCTCTCTCTCTCTCTAGGTGCCGAGTCCAGAACAGACATTGGCAATCATGGCCCTCCAGTCACTTCTGTTTAGAGCTAAATGCATAAACTTATTGTTGCTTAGGCTGTTGTTGGTTGCCCAGTTCTTTAAGCTTTGGACATATTTAACTCGCTGCCTTCCTCTGCTTCTTTTGCCCTCAATTCCACTTACTGCAAGCTGTTCTAACCCACCCTCCCGATAAACATGCCCGAAAAATTTCATCTGAGAAATATGAATATATTTTACTGTCTACAGACTCAAAATTTTGGGAAAATAAAATAGCAAAATAACATAATTATATGTTATTTTGACCTGTGAACAAACAAAATCCACCATAACTTTTTGTATCCCACAATGCAATACTTCCTACTTACTTGGTAGCTACAATATCTGGCAAGCTAGGGGTATTGGGTGTTATCTTCATGGTAGCCTCCTTAAAAAACACATTTTCTGCTTTAGCTGTCAAAGTGTATGTTCCCGATTTGATCTTTACGAGCTGAAAGGTTCCATCACTGCTGGTCTTAACTGACCTTTTACCCTTCACGCTCACCTGCACCCCAGGTATACCACTACCCTGCAAATCAATCAAAGGTGAAAATTAATTAAATTGAAAACTTAAAAACGTCCTTAAAAAGTGTTACATTCATTTAGTCTTGTATAGTATCTAAAAAGCTATTTTATATTAAACAACCTTCAGTTTCTGTACTAAATTTTAAAATGGTACTCAATGTCTCAATACGACTTTATAGAATTAGCATAATACATACTTGGGCAACATTAAGTCTAAACCTCTCAATACATTTTGTGTCCTAAGCTCCGCCAAAATCTAAAATGTGTCTGGGTCTGTATTGCTCACAACAGAAACCACAATCCAGCACAAGCAATTACTGTACACAGGGATTTCCACACACTTCACCTCACTTTCCATGGTCATAATCTGACATTGATAGTAAACTAATTTCACTGTAGCTGCATTGATTTTCACACTCAATACAAGGACAATAGTATTCCTCTGTGGTCAATGTGTCTGGCTTGAAGCAATAATTATAAATAGGATGGTATTTAACAGGAAAGGTTTTGTTTGTTTATTGATGAGTGATTTTAAGTGATGTTTTTGTTCAACCTTGAAAGGCTTTGAGAATTTTGGACTGAAAATCCATTGCGACAGATTTTCATTATGAACACCTAGAAGTGGCACAAATTTCTTGCTGACAATGATGACTCTTTTATTTTGAGGTTTAAGCTAAGCAAAAAAAAAAAAATTCAAAATTTCAATGTGCACAGTTAGGGCCCATCAACAATAACAATTAGATTCTGTGGTTAAAATTGACCATATTTTCTGATGTCTGTCAGATTGCAATGGTTTTTTAGTCGCATCACTTTAAATCACTCATCAATAAACAAACAAAACCTTCACTATTAAATACCGTCCAAGTTGTAAATTATTACTCCAAGCCAGACACTTTGACCTTAGGGGAATACTTTTGTCCTTGTGTTGAGTGTGAAAGTAAGTGCAGCTGCAGTGAAATTTGTTTACTAACAATGTCAGATTATGACCATGGAAAGTGAGGTAAAGTGTGTGGAAATCCCTGGTGTAATTGCTTGTGATGGATTGTGGTTTCTGTTGTGAGCAATAGAAACCCCGGCAGATTTTCGATTTTGTCAGGGTTTAAGACACAAAATGTGTTGCAAGGTTTAGACTTCATGACATTATATATTACACTGTGAGGTCACTTTTCAAGACACTCGCGCAAACTTTGAAATACAATAACTCCTAAACGGAAAAAGATATTAACATTATTTTTACACCACTTTGTTTCTTTAATAGTCCTCTATCATATATATGAAAATGAAAATTCATAGGAATATTCCTTCAAGTAAGATTCCCAAATGCTGCAATAATTATAACGGAAATAAAATGCACCCATCTGTTTTGATTTTCTTATCTTAGGTGAAGTGAGAAGTCAGTATAACAACAGATGAGTCTGAAACTAAAAAAATCAGGCATTAAATTTGTTTTTGAAAGCTTAAAGGTATACTGAGAGATTTATTTTTACCTATTCAATTCTGAGTAGAAGTCTTTACACAGTCCATTAGTGAAGGTACTGCATGAAAATTTGTCATGCAATTTTCAAGCAACAAATTAACCACATTGTTCCACAAGATTACCTTTGCATCATAACATTAAGGTATAAATAGTTCTATGCTCATATTTCATTTTACTTTTCCCCAGCAGCAAAGACAAACAATGCCAGCATTGATTACTCTTACTACTTCTATTACAAGGCATGCCATTATATTCTGATGTTTGTGACTAAACATACCATGTAACTCCAGTGGGAGTAGTTGTTATCTTGAAGGAACCTTGGAGAGGTGAAAGTGTATACAGTTTTGTGGTTTGGGAAACAAAGAAATAATAACTTTTACTTCGACTGGCCCTGCTGCATTTGAGGGCTGGTTAAGATGTTTCTGGTTTTAAGCAAAGCCATTTCTAATGCACAATAGCACTGATAGTTTTAAAGTTATGACATATCAAAGTTTGTAAAATTATTCAGAATGTGCAAAACTGATGATGTATGGATGTGAATACAGCTAAAATTATTTAACTATTCTTCCGCTGTTCATTATAGCCAACTTCTCCTTTTCAAAATATTTAGAAGGGATCAAAAAACAATCAGTCAACATAAACAATTTTCTAGTTGTCCCATTCTTAGGTCACAAAATATTATACAATTTATGCTAATTAGGTATCTAAGTTTTTAATTGTTGTAAAATCGATAATTTTCAAGTGACTTTAAAGAGACTTTTTGCTGTGTATATGGTTTTTAGTATATTTTAAACCATTTTAACATATATTTTAAGCTCAAGTTTCTATAAATCATTGCATAATTTACCCGACCCTAGTCAATCAATCAATCATGTATGCAAAACCACCAAAAGTTATTCTCATTTTCACTGACATATTACTGCTGCAGGGTTTATGAGACTGCTTGTGTAATGGGACTTCCCTGCAGGCAAGAAGTAGATGGAATTGGTTACACTTCTGTAGGTACAGTATACCTGATCTGCAACTACTGCAGATCAGATATGATAATGATATTCATAGGACCTGTATGAGGAATGATATATTTTGTGCTTTCAATTCAGATGCTGCATGACAGTGATAAAGTTGAGAAAACATCTAATACAGTTATTGTTGCATTTCTTCAAACAATTGTGGTAAAGATTAAAAAACACTACTGAAACTGTGAAGGAAACATTGAATTGTAAAGTAGTCAGAAGTTTGTATCAAAGGGTCTAGTGTAGAAGAGTGCCATCACACCCCAACTTTCTATTAACAGTTGCTTATCATTGTATTAACAATTTATTATTCAATATTTATTTATTCATTATTATTATTATCTATTTATTGGGTGTCCATCACAAAATGGAAAACAAATCAATTGATTAAATTTTTGCAAATTTTCTAAAAATAATTAGGTTTGAAAATTGGACAAAAAAAAAGGAAAGAATTGTGATTTTCAAACATTCAGACTAAAGTTGCCTCTGGGCATCTGAATTGCTGTAATAACCTGAGCCCAATGTTCACATAGGTTTGCCACTGCCTAAGAAAAGGTATATTTCAGTGTATTTACTTACCCCAGCAGAATCTAAAACTCGTCCAGAAACAGAAAATCCTTCAACCTTGAAAGTTGTCTAAAAAGAAAGACGATGTTGAACAATTGATGAGAGTGAATTTAAATAGTTAATGAGGAAGGCTAATGAGAAACTGATAGCTGTATCATATAGTTAGTTCAATTACAGAAACAGAAAATCCTTTAAACTTGAAAGTTGTCTGAAACAAAAGGGGATGAAATTAATGTTGAACAACTGATGAGTGTGAATTTGAATAGTTTATGAGGAAGGTTAATGAGAAACTGATATCTGTATCATATAGTAAAATTAATTATTGACAACCAGTTAACTAATCCTAAATAATTCAATACTTAATGATTAATGTTTTGGTAGAGTGTATATTTAAAAATTTGATGAGCTTGGCAAAGAACTTTGACCCAAGTGGAATGGCCAGACTTTAGGAATCCTTTGAACAGTGCAGAACTTTGACCCATGTGGAATGGCCAGATTTGAGTCCTTTGAACAGTGCAGGACTTTGACCCAAGTGGAATGGCCAGACTTTGACAACTTTGAACAGTGCAGGACTTAGACCCAACAGTGGAATGGCCAGACTTTTTGAGTCCTTTGAACAGTGCAGGACTTTGACCCATGTGGAATGGCCAGACTTTGAGTCATTTGAACAGTGCAGGACTTTGACCCAAGTGGAATGGCCAGACTTTGAGTCATTTGAACAGTGCAGGACTTTGACCTAAGTGGAATGGCCAGACTTTGAGAACTTTGAACAGTGCAGGACTTTGACCCAAGTGGAATGGCCAGACTTTAGGAATCCTTTGAACCATGCAGGACTTTGACCCATGTGGAATGGCCAGACTTTGAGTCATTTGAACAGTGCAGGACTTTGACCCAAGTGGAATGGCCAGACTTTGAGTCATTTGAACAGTGCAGGACTTTAACCCAAGTGGAATGGCCAGACTTTAGGAATCCTTTGAACAGTGCAGGACTTTGACCCAAGTGGAATGGCCAGACTTTGAGTCCTTTGAACAGTGCAGGACTTTGACCCAAGTGGAATGGCCAGACTTTGAGTCCTTTGAACAGTGCAGGACTTTGACCCAAGTGGAATGGCCAGACTTTGAGTCATTTGAACAGTGCAGGACTTTGACCCACCAGACTTTGAGTGTTTGAACAGTGCAGGACTTTGACCCAAGTGGAATGGCCAGACTTTGAGTCATTTGAACAGTGCAGGACTTTGACCCAAGTGGAATGGCCAGACTTTGAGTGTTTGAACAGTGCAGGACTTTGACCCACCAGACTTTGAGTCATTTGAACAGTGCAGGACTTTGACCCAAGTGGAATGGCCAGACTTTGAGTCATTTGAACAGTGCAGGACTTTAACCCAAGTGGAATGGCCAGACTTTGAGTCCTTTGAACAGTGCAGGACTTTGACCCAAGTGGAATGGCCAGACTTTGAGTGTTTGAACAGTGCAGGACTTTGACCCAAGTGGAATGGCCAGACTTTGAGTCATTTGAACAGTGCAGGACTTTGACCCAAGTGGAATGGCCAGACTTTGAGTCATTTGAACAGTGCAGGACTTTGACCCAAGTGGAATGGCCAGACTTTGAGTCCTTTGAACAGTGCAGGACTTTGACCCAAGTGGAATGGCCAGACTTTGAGTCCTTTGAACAGTGCAGGACTTTGACCCAAGTGGAATGGCCAGACTGTGAGAACTTTGAACAGTGCAGTACTTTGACCCAAGTGGAATGGCCAGACTTAGAGTCCTTTGAACAGTGCAGGACTTTGACCCAAGTGGAATGGCCAGACTTTGAGTCCTTTGAACAGTGCAGTACTTTGACCCAAGTGGAATGGCCAGACTTTGAGTCCTTTGAACAGTGCAGGACTTTGACCCAAGTGGAATGGCCAGACTTTGAGTCCTTTGAACAGTGCAGGACTTTGACCCAAGTGGAATGGCCAGACTTTAGGAATCCTTTGAACAGTGCAGGAGTTTGACCCAAGTGGAATGGCCAGACTTTGAGTCCTTTGAACAGTGCAGGACTTAGACCCAAGTGGAATGGCCAGACTTAGAGTCCTTTGAACAGTGCATTACATTGTATATAAACACAAAACCTTAACATTAATCTTAAGATTAGTAAAAAATCCTTTAATAATCAAAATAAAAGAGAGTTCATTTATAACATTTTTTTTTATTTTTATAAAAAGTATTTATTTACTTTAAAAAAAGAGAAAGATTTTTTTTTTTGTTGCTGCAATGCATAACCTTCCAATAAAACCTGTTCAATATTCCTGTTACTGGATCATAGCATTTCTCTAGTACAGGGAATACACTTTTGTATTCCTCTGGAAATATTTAAGATATTATCAGATAATAAGCCTGCTTTACATTTCCACTCTCACTGTATATTATAAATGCTGTAAATCACATTCTTGTAGCCAACTGATGATATTTTGGATAATAGTGATTGAAAATTCATCATAAAAAGAACAAATCAAAGTATGTTGTTTGTGTAAGCCTAAGTGCGTTTAAATTCATTTCACAGCAAATTTTGAATGTCATGACTGTGCAGTAGCATGTGCTTTGCAAAGGCATGTGCAAGAGCTCTACAAAGGCACGTGCAAGAGCTCTACAAAGGCATGTGCAAGAGCTCTACAAAGGCATGCGCAAGAGCTCTACAAAGGCACGTGCAAGAGCTCTACAAAAGTACATGCAAGAGCTCTACAAAGGCATGTGCAGAGGCACGTGCAAGAGCTCTACAAAGGCACGTGCAAGAGCTCTACAAAAGCACATGCAAGAGCTCTACAAAGGCATGTGCAAGAGCACTACAAAGGCATGTGCAAGAGCTCTACAAAGGCATGTGCAAGAGCTCTACAAAGGCACATGCAAGAGCTCTACAAAGGCACATGCAAGAGCTCTACAAAGGCACGTGCAAGAGCTCTACAAAGGCACGTGCAAGAGCTCTTCAAAGGCACGTGCAAGAGCTCTACAAAGGCACGTGCAAGAGCTCTACAAAGGCATATGCAAGAGCACTACAAAGGCACGTGCAAGAGCTCTACAAAGGCACGTGCAAGAGCTCTACAAATGCAAGTGCAAGAGCTCTACAAAGGCACGTGCAAGAGCACTACAGAGGCACGTGCAAGAGCTCTACAAATCTGGGTGTAAAGCTCTGCAAATGCGAATGTAAAGCTCTGCAAATGCGGGTGTAAAGCTCTACAAATGCGGGTGTAAAGCTTTACAAATGCGGGTGCAAGAGCTCTACAAATACAGGTGTAGAAGCTCTATAAAAGCGTGTGACCTACAAAAACATGCACAATGTTTTTCTTTTTTAATCGCATAGTCCATACATTCAGCGCTCTGCAAAGAGAACTATTAAGCAGTTTCAATTATATACCTAAAATGAAATAGCTGAGCTTGCCTGGAGTACATTATCACCTGATTCATTCATTCCATTTGTATAGTGCCTTATTCCAGAGCCTCAAAAGCCCTGTCTAGTCATGTTCTCCAGCTGCCAACAAAGCAGCACACATGAACTTAAGATTTGATTGGGCCAGGATGGGAAGTGAATGAACACCATGTTTTTATGCTTTTCTTATCGATTAGTGTTCAGAGAGCCAGGTAGAGGTGACTATCCAGCCGTCGGGACCGACAGCTAAACATCCCCTCCAAGGGCGGTGTGTGTCATTCAACCATTGTCACCTCCATCAACAGCTGAATGATTAGCAGCTGCAGACGAAATACTTCCGCTTTGATGTTCAGTGGATCTGTCTGCATAGCTGTGGAAAAATAGAGTTAGACTTGACCGTGCATTGAACCCACAACTTCCAGCATCTCAGTTGTGCACTCTGCCAACTGAGCTACATTATCTCCTGATGTCGCAAAGCACTATACAGAATTAATATTCCCATTTTTATGGTTTGAAACAAGGCAGATTTCTATAACATCCTGTATGGAAATTTTATAATTATACAAATCATTAGTCTTTGAAGTGAGTCATGGCATCAACCTACGATTCTGTTCTGTACTGTAAGTTCACTTACCGAAATTTCTACACTGCTGTAAGAAACTTTGACTTCTTGCTGGGATGGCAATACATCAAAAGTAATATGCTCACCCTGATAGAAAGGAACCTGTAGTTTAAGAGATGAAAACAAGTTATTAAGGAAGAAAACCAGAAGTGATAAAGAAAACAAAGTATTTGATAAAAAGGACATAAAGAAATAAAATCACACCGATTGATCTACTGATATGAATACGGTCAGCTATCAAGCAATGGTATCTTAACAAGTTTATAAAAGGCCTGTAAAATTGACAGATGATAATAAGATTAACGAATACTGGACATTTAGAGCATATTAATGTTCCTCTATTGGCTGGAGAATGCTGTCCATGGTGTCATATAAAGGTACAGATTTGGCACACTCAACAACTCAGGTCATTAATGCTAAAGAGATTTTTATGTAGAATTGAATTATAAACCAAGGTGATAATAGATTGAGAGAGTGTGTACAAAGTGGAGGAATACATCATAATTCACCACTAGAAGTAACTTTAAAGCCCAGAATATCAAGACAACAGTTATGGTGAGTAATAATGACATTGTCTTTATGAGTGATTTCTGTGTTCTGGGGTATTTTCATTAAAAAAACAAATAAAATAAAAACAATATAAAATAAGTACAGAAAGATGAATGATCTTCTATTTCTTCCCAGTATCATGTCAGAGAGGGAATCTCATTTCTTGAAAATAGCCCGGTACATTACTACTAAGTCTGATGCATACTAGTGACGTTGCTGCTGGTCAGTATATGCATGAAATTTTGACTCATCTGAAACGCTTCACTTTATTGTGTAGTTATCACCACGTAGGCACGATAACTTGCCTATAAGTTTGGTGGGTAAAATGAATATACTTACCACAGAGTACTGTCCTGATGGTACAACTGGAAACTCAAATTTACCATCCTGATTAGATGTCACATGGCATAACAGCTTCTTCCCTGACGGACTCTTAAAATCTTTGATGGGGGTGGTGTTGCACTCACTCACACTCTGTTGTCAAAGAGGATAAGATCAATAATTCCATTTGACATTTTAAGTTTGACATGATTCAGGGAGGTACTGTACTGTACAAAAGAACAGCTTTCAGCAAACATGCCATAATGACAGTTTCTATTTTCAGGGATCTAAATAAACAACAATCGAAAAGATTGATCAACAACAGACCAGGGCAGTTCAATAGATTTGAAATTACAGGACTGTGGCTTGGGGGAATGAGCAAGGGATCAGATGAATGCAAATAAAGAAAATGGATAAAGCTGTATTATGGTAGCATAAAATGTTTCATTCCCCAAATTAAGGGTAGGTTACCTATTTTACATCCCTTTCTCAACAGCAGAGGTTACACAGAGATGCCCACTGCTGTTTGATACACCAGTTGTGAAGCATTAAAGAATAAAGAATCACATGGGATTGAATCTTAGCCCATGTAACATGCCAACCTGATGCTATGACTGCTAGACTAAGCGGGTCTTCAAATGAAAGGAATATTCCCATGAAATTGCATGTTCATTTATATGATAGAGGACAATGAAAGTAATTTGGTGTAAAAACCATGTTGATATCTTTTTCTGTTTAGGAGTTTAATGCATTTCAAAGATTGCACAAGTGTGTTGAAAAGTAACCTCACAGTGTACAGTGTGATGTCATAAAGGCATCCAATACAATTTTGTGTATTTCTTTGAAAATGGAAGCTTTTGAGTTTTTGAGACGGGTATGACATACACTTGATAAGAACATGTTTTGCTCATCTGCTCATAAACCTTTGACATTAACATGATTTTTACACCAATTTGTTCCTATCATAATATATGAAAATGAAAATTCACAAGAATATTCCTTTAAAATTGCCACATACAGTGGCAATCAAAGTGATCTTTGTGAAAACATTATCAACATATCTTTTTATTTATAATGCACCCTTTTCATAGTTGGAAAGTTCTCACAGCACAAAAACAAAACCCACATTGGCAAACAACACAAGGTGAACTTGACAAGCCTATTACTAACTTATTGGTTAGCAGATTGGTTCTATCAAGCCTATTATTAACTTAGTGGTTAGCAGATTGGTCCTATTGTTTTATAATCAAAGCAAACACTTTAAGTAAGAAATCACAATCCTTTGAGTGAACCCATAATTACAGGAAGCAGGTGGAAGTAAATTAACCAATCATAACATTTGTTTTTACTGTGATAGATAGGGACCTGTCATTTATTTGTACTATGTGCTGATTATCCTGTTTTATCAATAAACTCTTTGCCCTTAAAATAAGCATAAAGTGTCAAGGTATTTTTCATTAGAGGGATAACCTTGAAAGGCAAACTTGCAACAACACGGACTAATTGGGTAACAAATGGATAGCAAAGTCAACAAATTTTAAAATTGACAATTCTGGTGTAAACTTATTAAGAGAGCCTCATCTAGTTGGTTCTTTCAAATCTGTTCTTCGATGCTACAATGATTTCAGCTAGCCCTCCTTCCCTTTTTTCTGAAAAACGATTCAGGTAAATAGAATACAAAATCACAAACAGACATGAAACTCACTTAACAACCTGTGCTAAGAAATGCTCACTATGATTTTTTAAAGGATTAGTTCAGGGGTAAAACTTTGAAAGAGACAAAATGGTGAAGAAAGCGTTCAAAAATCTGATTCTGTTAAGGAGCTATTCAAGTTTAAATCTCTGTCCTATCTGTGTAGAAATGACTGGTGCAGTAAGTCTACTATGGAAAGTTTGCATCCCCATCCTCACATTTATAATAGCTGTTAATATAATATATTTTAAGGAAGGTTTATTTAATTTTTTTACTATTAAAATTATTTTCCCATAAATTTCTTCAGGTGGTATATTATAAATATCCTTACTAGATTCAGTTTTACTATTTTTCGGACACAATATAATGGAATACATAACGACTTTAAGGAATCTAAGGCTGTGACATCACAACTAGTCTGATTTCAGTTGTTGCTACACAAATGATACCAAACTTTAAACATCTTAGATATCTTTAAACATTTGAGATATCTGCTTAACGGAAAACTTGAAATAAATCAGTTAAAGAATGTACATATTTAAACTGCTAAATTATTATTATTGACATATAAAGCAATAAGTTATCGGTGGAAGCATTCAGTTTTGCCTCGTTCATTCCTCAGTCGTATGCCCCAGTTATTTCCTGGTCAAGGTGCAATAAATTACAGGTTAACTATAGATTTGAATTTTGTTTTCATCTTTTGTTTGCTTTTTTGTTTGTTTGTTTGATGAGGGCTTAACAGCACCACAATAACAAGGGTCAAATTGTGCCTGGGAGGTTAGATCATTTTAGAGGTAGGAAGGAAAGAAAACAGGGGGAGATTGAAAGAAATATGAGAACTAAAAGTCAGAAAGCTGGGATCGAGAGAGGAGGTGCATGGGTGAAAAAAACAAAGTAGAGAGAGTGTAGCTTTCAACACAATCAACATCAGGAGCAAAAATACCCAAAAGCACCAAAAATACTTAGATACAGGAGAAATACATAATTGGCTGTGTTATGAAAAAATATAAAAAACAACAATTAACGGTCAAGAACTTTTTCATAGCAGGGGCATCCGGATGGCAAACTTACCCCGCAAAGGGTAGCGGAGATATTTACGAGAGTTACACTTACCTTCCATGCTATAAATATGCAATCTGGTCACATGACCTGATTCTAATGCACTTCTAACCGACCTTAAAAATGTAGTTAAGAGCCCAGCCCTGCCCTCCATAAGACCTCTACTAACCCTCACTTAACATTCCACCAAGGCCTGAACGAGAGGGGAGGCGGGTCTGGATAACTCTCGTAAATATCCCTGCTATGCTTAGTGGGGTAAATTTACTTCTAGTTATACCTTACCTTCCATGCCATAAATATACAATCAAATTGCAAGTGAGGATAGGAAGGAAGGGAGTTCAGGTCACAGCACAATTTTTTAAAGGCTAGACTTAAAACTCGCACTAGTCTTATCCTGCTTAAAGGACAAAACTCCTTCTCCTCTTAAGGACGAAAGACCTCTGAATAGGAACTACTAAAAATAGCAACCCACTGCTAGTTATAACAAGAAAACAGGAAGCACCCTGTTAAAAATGACCGAGGCAAGACATATACAGAACATAGGTTAGTTACCTGCAAAAACATGCGAACAGAATCCGTTAGGTAACAGAATCAAACCGTAAACAATGCCCAATACGGCATGACGAAAACTTACAAGGTTCGTCAGAGGACCAGGGCGGCTTGTTAAACATGAAGGGATCAAACCGTCTGTAAACTTAAACTAAACAGAAGCTGCCAGACCGCAGCAAAAGCATGTTAGTAAAACATAAACAAAATAAAAAGGTGCCAAAGATCGGCAAGATTCCGTTAGTAAAACAACGAAAGAACAAACACCAAAACAACGGCAGAGCTTCGTTAGTACGAAAAACGAAATAAAAAGAGCCTGAATAACAGGAACAAATTTTGTTATTAAAAAAAAATGAATTCAAGGAGCCAGAACAGCGGCCGAAATCCGTTAGTAAACAACTAAGATGTTAAGAAATTTAACGGAAGAATCTCAACTGAAGAAGAAAATGTGAATAATTGAAAGCAAGAATATTCACAACAAGAAAGGGATGGTCCTCTTCTCAAAAAAACGGCCCTTGCAACTCCGCCTTGATAGTCTGGTATATCCTTTAGATATGCAGAGACGGACGTGGCTCTTGTTTTTCATACCACAGCATGAAGAATCTCGTTGAGGGAACCCCACCAAAAAGCGCAATTCATGTAGCTATGCCTCGCATCTGATGTGCCTTAACCGATCGTTCTGTGAATAACGCCGATTTATTGTATGTGATTGCCGATGCGGATTTTGTAAGGACACGAATAAGACGCTTACATCATTCCGAAAAGATTGCGTATGTTTAATATAGTGTTTGAGACATTGAACGGGGCACCAGGCCTTGTCTTCTGCCATGTCAGAAAATGTAGCAAGTGACAGAAGAAATACTAGTTCCGCCAAAAACTCCAGAGTTTGGTTCTTGGCTAAAAAGGCTGGGTCGAGCACGAGTCAAACGCCCCCGATTTGAAGCGAAAATGGCCTTCTTTGAGCAAAAGCGAGTGAATGGCACTTCTCTTTCTGGCAGAGGCCGCGGAGAGTAGAAATACCGCGTTGATCATCAGTTCCTTGAATGGACATTGTGACAAAGGCTTAAAAGGAGCCTGTGCTAATGTCTCGAGAACCATCTGCATATCCCAAGGAGGAGCAAGGTTCCGAACTAAATGTCTTTGTAAGAACATTCCTTTAATTAATCTTTCCAGAGGCTGCGTCGGAGGGCAGCTGCCTCTGAAAGACACTGCGATACAAGGGATTCGCTGATAGAGGCCACGCAGTCAAATGGAATGTTCTTGGATTGTGGTGCAGTTTGTGGGAGCTCTGGATTGAGACCAACTCGTCCGTAATCGGAAGCTCATATGGGAAACCTGCGATAAGATTGAGTAGCTGAGGGAACCACAGTTGGCTGGGCCAGTTGAGAGCTACCAAAAGGAACATGTGATACTGATCACACATCACCTTGCCTAGTACTCTCGGTACCATTGCGAATGGTGGGAAGGCATAGCCAACAAAGTGGATCCACCTGATCGTGAATGCGTCGTCTCTCCAGACATTTGTGTCTGGTGTCAGAGCGCAAAAAAATTGGTAGCTTGTGGTTGTCCACAGACGCAAACAGATCTACGTCCGGGAGCCTGAGGGTCAACCAGATCGCCTTGGCCACCCGCGAAAGGAGGGCCCATTCAGTGGGGGTTCCTTGGAGGCGAGATAACAGATCCGTGATCGTGTTCTCCTTGCCTGGCAGGTGGACTGCCTGGAGTGTGACTTTGTTCGTCATGCACCAAGACAGAAGGGACTTGGCGAGGATCCAGAGTCCCCTGGATCTCGTGCCCCCCTGTCTGTTGATAAATGCCACTACCGTGGTGTTGTCGGTGTGAATAAGAACAGTCTTGTTCCGTACTTGTGGTAGGAAATAAACAAGAGCCCGGCGCACTGCCTATATTTACAACAAATTGATGTGCTGACTGCAGCAAGTGTCCATCCAAAACCCCGCAACTTTGGACCGTGCTTAATGTGCTCCCCACACCGTCAAAGACGCATCGGTCACCACTGACACTGAGGGTCTAGCGGGTGGAACAATCGCTCCCTACGACAGGTGAGAGTGAACGCACCACCACCAAATGTGGAGGACCACTGCCCGTGTACAGGAGACGAGGACACCGAGGTCCCTCCTGGATGGGATAAAATGATCCAGTAGATGAAATTGTAGATCTCGCATGTAAAACCTGCACATGGGGACTACATCTACTAGGCTGGCTAGGTAACCTAGAAATACCAGCCACGCTCTCGCTGGCGATGCCGGTTGCGAGGAGGATGTTAGCTCGCGCCTTCACGGCTATAATCCACTCCTACATCAGTCGTATATGACCTTGTGTAAAATGGACTGCTCCCAGAAAGGTGGAAGTCTGAGAAGGAACCAGATTGGACTTAGCGAGATTGATCACCCACCCATCCATCCATCCATCCATCCATTGTAGTAGGCGCCTTTTCCATAGGATACAAAGCGCCCAGAATGCTGCCCCAAAGTTCAGTAAGTAAAACATGATTAAAAAAGAAAAGTCTTGAGACGTGTTTTGAACTGTCCAAGTGAACTGGCATGGCGAATGTGTGAAGGCAAAGAGTTCCAAACATGGGGTGCTGCAGCTGAAAAAGCCCTAGAACCAGCTTTGGTGTTAGTTCTGGGTTCAGTCAGGAAGTTTTCAGAAGAGGAGCGAAGGGATCGTGCTGGTGTATAAAGTTTCAGACTGTTGAATATGTATTCAGGTGATTGATGTATCAGGGATTTGTAGACAATAAGACATGTTTTGTATAAAATTCGCTGTGACACAGGGAGCCAATGCAATTTGTTGAGCAAGGGTGAGGCATGATCACGACGACGTTTCCTGAAGATAAGCTTAGCAGCTTTATTTTGGAGTTTCTGTAGGCGATTTACATTTTCATGGTAATACCATTCAAAAGGGAATTACAGTAGTCCAAACGTGATAGGATGAGTGATCGAACAACATAATGACAGGTTTCAACGTCAATGTACCGACGAATCTTGCCAATGTTTCTAATGTGATAATTAATTGTTTTACTAAGTTGTGTCACATGGTTGTCCATTGACATTCTATTATCGAAAGCAACTCCCAGATTTTTTCCTGAAGTGACTGGTGAGATGCAAGTATTGCCAAATACAAACTTGAGGTTTTCAAGGGCTTTACTAGCATTTGATGAAGAGATTATGATACACTCTGTTTTGTCCTCATTAAGTTTAAGTTTGTTTGCAATCATCCACTGTTGGATATCTTGCACACAGGAGGTCAGTTTGAATAAAGCACATTCAGCATCGAGTGGAACTTTAGGGTTAAAGGCTAAGAAAATCTGTATATCATCAGCATATATGTGATACTCGATCTTGTGCTTCAGCAATATGTCACCTATTGGGATAGTATAAAGTGTGAATGACAAAGGTCCTAAAACAGAGCCTTGTGGGGTCCCATATTCAAGATTTACAGTCCTATGTCCTGAGCCACTCTTATGACTACGTTCGTGTGTTCTGTGACAGTGGCTGTGTTTAGTGCAACGATCAGCCAGTCGTCTAGGTACATAAAGATTCTAATGCCTTGCTTTCGCAGGAAGGCTGCTAGAACTCTTGTAATCCAGGTGAAAACCCTGGTCGATAGCCGGAAGAGTAACGCCCTGAATGTGTATGTAACTCCCTTGAATTAGAACCACAGAAAACGCCTGTGTTCCTTGAGCATCGGCACATGGAGATATGTGTCCACAAGGTCAATAGAGGTGGCCCACAGGCCCCTCGTCAACTGAGGGTTGATGGAGTAAAGAGTCTTCATTTTGAACTTCAACGGATAAATAAACCTGATGAGTGGTATCAGACTGATAATTGGGCGCCATTTGTTCCCCTCTTAGGGGCCAGGAAAAATATGGACATTACAAGGTTTCTTGGAGGATTCAAGATAGAGGTGATGCCGCTTTTCACCAACAGTTCTCTGATCTCTGTCCTCCACAACTGTGTGGTCGCTCAGATGAGGCTTGGGGATGGGGCAAAGACCCCCTTGGGGCGGGGGAGTCGTGAACTCTAAAGGCTAACCCTGCCAAATGCTTCGTAGCATCCATTTGTCTTTGGTGACTCTCTCCCACGCCTCTGAAAATTTCTCCAAACGCCCCCCCGCCTGCCAACGGAGGCCTCGGGGTGGTTCAAAAGCACTGCCCCATGCCCTTCCACAGCCCTCAAGAGAGAGAAGTACCCACTCTGCGTGCAGAGGGGAAGGAGCGTTGACTGCTTTCGGCCACATTCACTCTGCCAATCCATGAAGTGGATTCCTGGCGAGAGGAAGAACCTGTATAGGGCCCCATTACTGCGCTATGGCAACGATAGACCTGTCGCTGGGTAGCCGCACCCGGACCCCGTATGGGGGCAGAAGAATGGCAATGTGCGGGTGTACTATCCCGTTCCCTGTCCCTCCTCCGGGGCCTGCCTCACTCAGGAAACAGTGCCGGGGGTACGGGAGAACCGGGCTCCGCCACAGCGTTCGGCACCAAAGGCGAAAGCGTAAGCATACGCCTCCTCAGTTGCGGGGGCCCGTCGTCGGGTGCCCTGCTGAAAGTGGGTGGTGCCTTTGCCTCCCAGGCGGGAGGGGGCTGCGGCTTAGGCTTGGGTTGCAGTGGCGGCAAGGGGAAGATGAAGACAGCCTGCCTGACTGTCGCTTCTCCGCTCTCTCGGCTGCTATTTGAAAGTGCTGGTCCCGGTGGAGTCTGTGCTCCGACCACGCCGCTTCGTCCCAGTCGTCACAGCGTAATTTGCACGCGTAACACGTAAGATGGATGTCACCGGAGCATAACATCAAGAAGCGTTTATACGCGACGCATCGCGGGACATCTTGGGTGCATAACGCACCGACATTCAGAGACCTGTCCTCCGTGTCCATGATACTGGTGAAAATATTGTGGAACTGTAACGTTCAATGCGGAAAATCTTATTGAGGCAGTTCACACGGCCGTGGAACTACGTAGCTAATGGCTACAGAAACACGAAGAAAATAGCCCTCATGATGATATACTTCGTGTAAAGATTGTCACTTATCACCTGACCACGTAGCTTTGTAGCTAGCGGGTCTATTTCTGAGTTTATCGTATGGTGTACGCTATCCCTTTACAAAACTCTGGAGCCGTACTGACTTATTCAACGAAGCCGTATGGACCCATAAAGCCTAGGCCACGTAGCCAAATGCAGCCGTCCGATAGACCTGCACGGAGCCGTACGGAGCTATCACGGACCCGTACAGAGTCTTAAACACGGTGGAGCCAATCACCAGAGCCGTGTGGACCTGTGAATGTAATGTAATGGCTCAAGAGCGAGCCATAAAATTACTTACAACTCACTTATAACCTCTTTGGGTGGCTCCCTTTTGTGGCTGTACAGGTCCCTACACGGAACAGTGGTCCACAGCGGTGTACAAAGGAGTTACCCACTAACAATATGCACCTCACCGACTCACTGAAAAGAAAAAAATATATACATATATATATATATATATATATATATAGAAAAAGTATATATACTTACACCAAGGCTCCCCTACGGGGGATGTACTTATGGCACTTACGCAGGCAAGACGGGTCTGCAGAGATGTCAAATATAGTGAGGCAAGCCACAGCAATTTAGTACATCAACAAATTTTATCAGAAAAATCACTATCTAAAAAAAAAAAAAAAAACGAGAAAATGCACAAAAAGTAAATTCTTTAAATTCGCAGGGGTAGCGTGGAAAACATGAACCACTTTGTAACCTGGTGTCTGTGAAGATAAAAAGAAAAAAATTAGATTTTCTGAAAAGAGGACACCAGGGAGACATCCTCAAGGTCTCTCCAACGCCCCAAAATTCAAGCTTGAAAATTAACAAGTCTGTCTCAATTATATGCAAGAAAAACAAACACACGACATGTGCCGGTAACGTTAAATAAAAATAGGCTCTCTTGTAAGAACTTTAGCTCATTGGAGCTGTATGAAGCCAAATCCTCGAACACCCTATGGTGACGTGGACCCAATACGCATGCACCAACATCAATAGAAGAAATTGGCCTAATGCATACAAGAACCCGTACTGAAGATATCCAAATATGTTAATACAATGCGTAGTATAACGCTAGGCTCTCCTCGTGGATGGGCTGGGCCGAGGGTGAAAAACACTCAAACCCAGAGGCAAGAGTTCCACTAGGCAGGCACACTGGGTGCTCTAGGGCCTAAAAACACCTGCCGCGAGAGTGTCACTCTCTTGAACTAGCCACCCGTTTTGTACGGGTGGAGGCAAAAACACTCTATCCTAAGTGTAGGCTTAACAGGAAAGTCCTGTGAGTCGAACCAAAGAACTCCTGGTCCCATGGCTACCTTATCTTACCTCAGAATCCCATGGCTACCTTGTCTTACCTCAGAAGACTTGAAAAGGCAAACAGAATACGGTTGAACAGCGTAAAAACCTGCCGGGTAGAAGCTGCAAGGGAGAAAATTGTTAGAAAAGGTTAACATTTCTAAAGAAAATTTGACCGGTTTCAGCCATGTTGTGATAACAACGCGTTAAAAAGAAGTGAGGGTTAGTAGAGTCTTATGGAGGTCAGGGCTGGGCTGCTAACTACCTTTTTAAGGTCGGTTAGAAGTGCATTAGAATCAGGTCCTGTGACCAGGTTGCATATTTATAGCATGGAAGGTAAGGTATAACTAGAAGTAAATACAAAAATATGTGATTACTCGGCCCGAGTAATCACTCGCACAAGAAGATCTGAACACATTACGCCTGTGCTGAAGGAGCTCCACTGGCTTCCCGTGGGCTACCGTATTAAGTACAAGGTCATCATGCACACTTTTCAGGCACTATGTGGCTTATCACCTTATTATATGAAAAATGTGTTTAAACTGTATATTCCAGCGCGTGCACTCAGGTCATGTAGATCTTCAAGTCTCGTGGTACCACGAACAAAAACTGTCAGTTATGGCAAATCTTTTAGAAAAATAGCGTCATCACTCTGGAACAACCTTCCCAGTGATGTCCGAGACTGTAAAGATTTGAACACTTTTAAATCTTGATTAAAAACATATCTATTTAAGCTAGCATAGGGACTATAACTTCTAATTATATTAATTTATATTATATTTCATGTACAGTGCTTATGAGCATGCTTTTTTATAATAATAATAATAGGGGATATCTTGTGGCCATGTATCCATTGGAAATACCATTGAAAAACAGTATGATGTCAGTTGATCCAAAGAAAAGCAACAATCTTGGACAAAACCTTTTGGAAGACCACATGGAAACTCATTGGAACATAATATGAAAATTTGTACTGCTTTAATTAACATACTTTTCTGTTCTTTATTATTTGAGATCCATAAATAATGATGTTTTGTAAGTGGTTTTTAATCATTCGGTCAGTACTTTATCATTTTAATTAGTATTTTTTTCATTCTTAAAACATGTGCATAATTTTGCCTCTCTCTCCCATCTCAGTCAATGTGGACCCATAAATAATGACTTTTTGTAAGTGCTTCTTCATTTGGTCGGTACTCGGTATCATTTTTAATTTGTATTTTTTCATTCTTTGAACATGTGCCTAATTTCCGCCTCTCTCTTCCCATCCCATTCAATGTGGACCATTGCTAATGCTGTTTTTTTTAATTAGGCAAAACACAAAATATCCAATATTGGAAAAGGGGAGAGGTGGGAGGTAAAAATCTAGAAAGAAATAATAAAGAATCTCAGCACGAAATATTTAGTTCTTCGCAACGCTAAACCGTTTCAACCAAGGTTGTAGAATGTTTGATATTTGTATACAGGAAAATCTTTCACCGACTTACCTCTTTAGACACTGTGTCGGAGAACAGTAAAAAATAAACATCTCTGATTGGTTCCCCTTCACTAACCACACCTCCAGACACATCATAACCTTTCACCACTATGTGCTTGTCAATACTTGTGGCATCCTTTGATACTGTGTAAGTAAAACTATCCTGAAATTTAAAGTATAGTATGCCATATAAGAAAGCTTTTTTGAAGAAGAACAAAAGACTAACAGAAGAAATACTTCCAAAGAAAGTTTGAGGTTTATATTGGTTTAATGATACAATGGCTGTTGAGGTCATAATTTGCCATGAAGGCCTAGGATATTCAAATACCTGATTTTCCGCATGGTTTCATTCTTTCTGCCTGATTGAAAGGTAAACTTTAAAAATTTTGATATAAAATTCAAACAATTTGGTAAAATTGAATTTTGGTAAAAAAAATTGATAACTGAAGGAAATTTTCTGAAAATAAAATTTACTTATCAGCAGCAAAGCTTGCAGAAACTAAATTTACTAGTGCATTTTTAAAACTTGTAACCTATATTTTTTTCATTTTGTAAGTCACAATGTGCCCATAAAGCCTTCAAAGGTTTAATTTATCATAAAATCTAATATTCTTTGCATAATGCTATGAAAACCATCTCAAAAATCTTTTATTTTCAAAAATTAGTCGCCCGGCCTACTTCTTGCTGCTTTATTTAACACATTGTTCCTTGAGGGAATTTCTGTCTGGGTTACAAGACTTCTAAAACATGAATGTTGTTTATACTTCATTTACTAACGATTCAAATCATTTCAACTGACTGCCATAGCAACATGAATTGTTGAATAAAAGACGCAATGTGAAACTTACAAACTGCATGCCTGTTTCTTGAAATTTATTAATAATTACACAAATGATTCAAAACCATTTCATTCATATGAACTGCCTTTACAATTTAATTGTTTTTACTAAAATATGTTATGTGAAACTTAGAAATATACATTCATGTTAATTTTGTCAATCAGTAATAGACAACAGATGAGCCAAAGTTACATTAAATCATATGGATATTGCAAATTTATTCTCTCAACTGAAAAATCATTATCAATTAGTTTGCATGGTTCAGTAACTGTATTTTGATATGGATTGCAACCTATCTACAAAATGTGCTTGATTAAAAGCATGAAATTGCCATGGTAATGTGAGTTAAGTTTCTGCTAATCAGAAAATCTCCTTTATTTTTCATGGAAATCTCCATGAATTTTCTACAAGTTTCCTTAATTCCCTAAAAGTTTCCTTAATTTTTGAAGAAATTTTCTTTAATTTTCTGGAAATGTTGCCACATTTTACCAAATTTCTAAATTGACATTTTACCTAATTTTTTAATTAGGTTTATTCTTAAATGTAATAATAATTAAAACATTATGTTTCCTCTGACTTCCAAAATATAATGTATTCAATATAAATATAATGTATACTGTACCTGTACAAATCTCCATTTTGGGTGTTTGGCAGTTATGGTATACTCTCCTGGTAAAATATTGGGCACTTGGTATCTAAAAGAAAAAAAGAAAAGATCACAATGAACAACAAGTTAAAATTTTAGGTTTGGTTGCCCATTTCCTAAACACATATAAGGAAAAGAGCTTAAATTGTTCCTAAATACATATAAGGAAAAGAGCTTAAATTGTTCCTAAACACATATAAGGAAAAGAGGTTAAATTGTTTCTAAATAAATATAAGGAAAAGAGGTTAAATTGTTCCTAAATACATATAAGGAAAAGAGGTTAAATTGTTCCTAAATACATATAAGGAAAAGAGGTTAAATTGTATTAGAGATTAAAGAAAACCTAGGACTTACTATGTTATGTTGTTGGTTGGTTTGGTGACCTAGTTTAAGGCACCACAACATCAATGGCCAAATTGTAAGATTAGATTAGATGAAAAAAGAAAGGAGAAAGTCGGGTTGAGTGCAGCAGGTAGGTAAAAGTATGGAGAAGATAAGGATAAGTTAGATAAAGTTATAGTACCAGGTATGGTGTAGGAAGGAGATGCCATTGAAGGGAGGAGAAAAAGGAGTGAATATGCTAAAGATTGCCAGCACCAGCAAAGTTAAAAATATAAAATAATAAGGACAAATTCTATAAATTAAGGAAATTTTCTCATATGAAAATTTTTCCCAAATTAAGGCAAATTTCATAAAATTCAAAGAGATTTCTGTAAAATTCAAGAAAATTTCCATAAAATTCAAGGAGATTTCAATAAAATTCAAGGAGATTTCCTTAAAATTCAAGGAGATTTCTGTAAAATTCAAGGAGATATTCCTACTAGCAGAAACTTAACCTAATCTACTACACCAATTTGTCTGCTTGTAACTAGAAAGAGGTAAAGCCTAATTGAAAAATATTGGGGCCAACAGTGTCGGAGGCCCTGTGAATAGAGCACCTTCACAATGTTACAACCCTTTAATCCATTTGACCATTTCATCCCTATACATCCACATACTTCCAATTTTGATTAAAATATTGAAAAATACAGCATTACTTTTTAAAGAATGCTTCTTTGATTATGAAACTCAACACTTCAACACTAAATGCTGAGTAGACTGAACCAGGTAGAAATGTGTCTCAATCAAGGACACAACACAGGAATCGTGCCTAAATCAAACTCAGCACCTTATGAATAGGAGTCTGATTACTACCAATGAGCCACTGCATGTGCTTACAACTGTACATAGTTATATAAATCAGTTTTTTGTGCAAAGAAACGACTTAAATTCAGATAAAGACAAGATAAAAGGAAAAATAACATAGCATGCTTTTTACTGTGCAATCCTTACTGAGTTTAAGACTAACAGGACATCATTCAACCAAGGAGGTACCACCTTGGTACAACAGAAGGCAATAATATCAATGTTTTTGGAATACAACTTAAAACTTCCAAGGGCTGTGAAAATGAATATCTCTCCATCCATACTAGTTTTGACAGAATGATAGATTCAAGTTCAGGAAAACTTTTTGAAAATATATGTCATGTTGTTCCGTCATATTAATGCCGTAATAAATATGCTTCGGAGTATGAATTAATTAATTCCAATTTGCCAGAACATATAAGTGTACGGTAAATTATTGATTACTACTGCATCTCGTGGTACAGGTAAATTTCAGAATTTTTGATTTTATACTTTATTTAAGAGGATGCACTATTTTAATACATTGAAGGTTGAATTGAAAAATACTTTCGTTATGGTGGAATATCAAAAACATCACTGATTATAAAATCACACATTTCTAGTTGCATACATTGCATTGAGGTCAATTTGAACAGTAATTGTAAGTTTGAGATATCATAAAACGTTTTGCTATTCAGCATAAAAAGCAATGCTATTTTCTCTCAAACTCAGCAAAATATATTGATTTGCTCTCTAATTAAAAGTTACATTTTTTTTCTTCTTCAAATTTAAAATCTGATCTGCTCAGATTTTTCAAACAATTTAAGATCCACCCAGGTAAATTCTGCAACCACCCTGCACATGAATAAAATTAAATCCTACTTACTGTCCACCAGAGTTGAGATGACCGCCACTGGACTACCACCTGCAGCTGATTCAAACTGGATGGTCACTCCCGCTGGCCCATCAGTTTGTCCTTTGTTGACCACCTAAAAAGGATTAAATGTACCAACAGAGATAAAATACTGTGCAAATGTGTGCAGCAAAATACAATAAATAAAGATAAACCCAGGTTTTTTGAAATTGACAAACTCTACAAAAAACATTCCTTTTCATGTATGTAAATGTTTATACCAACCAATCCATAATAAGAATTACAGCAGTAATAACACACATTTCCAATTACAATCAACAACCAAAGTCAATTAAAAAGTTAATTTACATAATAATAGTTAATTAGAATTATATATACAAGTCTGCTTTGTGGATTGGGCAAGATTAGAAAATGTTTAAATTACAAAAGTGCTGCGATCCTAATACATGCCTTTTCTTGAGTAAACTGGAATTTTGTTACTCTTTCTTACATCATCTTTCAACCTACAGTATGAACTAAATAAGCTGCAGCGCATCCAAAATTCTGCAGCCAGGTTTCTCATGAAAAACATTCTCAACCTACAGTATGATATAATAATCGAGTGCTTATATAGCTGTCATAGACTTTATCAAAGCGCAGGTCACTGGGCCTTAACCTCCTGAAAATTCTCACTCCCTGGGAGTTCTCAGCAGCCAAAGCATTCACTCACCATTCAGCTGGGTGGATATTAAGATAAAGTGTCTTGCTCAAGGACACAACACACTGTTCTTCAAAATCTTCATGTTACCTATGTGAATGTTTCCATTTACATATTACAACGCAAAAATCTGAAAATTCACTTCATTGGCTTCATGTTACCCATTGGATTAAATTAACTTCATTGGCTTCATGTTATCCATCAGATTGAATTAACTTCATTGGCCTCATGTTACCCATCGAATTGAATTCACTTTATTGGCTTCATGTTACCCGTCGGATTGACTTCACTTCATTGGCTTCACGTTACCCATCAGATTGAATTCACTTTATCTCACCCATCGGATTGAATGCACTTCATTGGCTTCATGTTATCCATCAGATTGAACTCACTTCATTGGCCTCATGTTACCCGTCGAATTGAATTCACTTTATTGGCTTCATGTTACCCATCAGATTGAATTCACTTTATCTCACCCATCGGATTGAATGCACTTCATTGGCTTCATGTTACCGATTGGATTGAATTCACTTCAATGGCTTCATGTTACCCATCAAATTGAATTCACTTCATTGGCTTCATGTTACCCATTAGATTGAATTCACTTCATTGGCTTTAACTTACCCATTGGATAGAATTCACTCCACTGGTTTCATGTTATCCATTACATTGAATTCACTTAATCGGCTTCATGTTACCCATCGGATTGAATTCACTTCATTGGCTTCACGTTACCTATCAGATTGAATTCACTTCATCTTACCCATCGGATTGAACTCACTTCATTGGCCTCATGTTACCCGTCGAATTGAATTCACTTCATTGGCCTCATGTTACCCGTCGGATTGACTTCACTTTATTGGCTTCATGTTACCCATCAGATTGAATTCACTTTATCTCACCCATCGGATTGAATGCACTTCATTGGCTTCATGTTACCGATTGGATTGAATTCACTTCAATGGCTTCATGTTACCCATCAAATTGAATTCACTTCATTGGCTTCATGTTACCCATTAGATTGAATTCACTTCATTGGCTTTAACTTACCCATTGGATAGAATTCACTCCACTGGTTTCATGTTATCCATTACATTGAATTCACTTAATCGGCTTCATGTTACCCATCGGATTGAATTCACTTCATTGGCTTCATGTTACCTATCAGATTGAATTCACTTCATCTTACCCATCGGATTGAATTCACTTCATTGGCTTCATATTACTGATTGGATTGAATTCACTTCATTGGCTTCATGTTATCCATCAGATTGAATTCACTTCATTGGCTTCAACTTACCCATTGGAAGAATTCACTTCACTGGTTTCATGTTATCCATTGAATCGAATTCACTTAATCGACTTCATGTTACCCATCGGATTGAATTCACTTCATGTTATCCTTTTGATTGAATTCACTTCATTGGCTTCATGTTATCTAATGAATTGAATTTACTTTATTGGTTTCATGTTACCCATTGGATTGAATTCACTTAATTGGCTTCATCTCACCCATTGGATTGGATTCATTTCATTGGCTTCATGTTACCCATTGGATTGAATTCATTTCATTGGCTTTAACTTACCCATTGGATTGAATTCACTTCACTAGTTTCATGTTACCCATTGGATTGAATTCACTTAATCGGCTTCATGTTACCCATCGGATTGAATTCACTTCATTGGCTTCATGTTACCTATCAGATTGAATTCACTTCATCTTACCCATCGGATTGAATTCACTTCATTGGCTTCATATTACTGATTGGATTGAATTCACTTCATTGGCTTCATGTTATCCATCAGATTGAATTCACTTCATTGGCTTCAACTTACCCATTGGAAGAATTCACTTCACTGGTTTCATGTTATCCATTGAATCGAATTCACTTAATCGACTTCATGTTACCCATCGGATTGAATTCACTTCATGTTATCCTTTTGATTGAATTCACTTCATTGGCTTCATGTTATCTAATGAATTGAATTTACTTTATTGGTTTCATGTTACCCATTGGATTGAATTCACTTAATTGGCTTCATCTCACCCATTGGATTGGATTCATTTCATTGGCTTCATGTTACCCATTGGATTGAATTCATTTCATTGGCTTTAACTTACCCATTGGATTGAATTCACTTCACTAGTTTCATGTTACCCATTGGATTGAATTCACTTCACGTTTACCCATCAGACTGAATGCACTTCATTGGCTTTGTTTTAATCCATTAGATTGAATTAACTTCATACCTTCAAGTTACCAATCGGATTGAATTCACTTCATGTTACCCATCAGATTAACTTCACTTTATAGCTTCATGTTACCCATTAGATTAAATTCACTTCATTGGCTTCATGTTACCCATCAGATTAAACTCACTTCATTGGCTTCATGTTACCCGTTAGATTAAATTACCTTTATTGGCTTCATGTTACCCATCAGATTAAATTCACTTCATCTTACCCATCAGCTTTAATTTACTTCATTGGGTTCATGTTACCCATTGGATTGAATTCACTTTATAGCCTCATGTTACCAATCAGATTGAATTCACTTCATTGACTTCATGTTTCCCATCAGATTGAATTCACTTTATTGGCTTCATGTTACCCATCAGATTGAATTCACTTCATAGATTCATGTCACCCATCAGATTGAATTAACTTCATAGCTTCATGTTACCCATTAAATTGAATTCAAACTTCTCATCTTAACATTTAGGGATTTGTTTTCAAATACACCAACTTATCTACTAACTTTGCTCATACCTTATTACCCAGGTCAACAACTTCACTCTTCTCAACATGATCTCATGATTTCCAGAAAGCCTACGTGTATATTAATTGACTGCTTTATCTTTATTCTTTGACCATGTAAAGCATCTTGAGCTGTTTGTTTTGCAATGTGCAGGATTTGGCACTATATAAATATATTGTGATGATGATTGTGATGATGATGATGATTGTGATGATGATGATTGTGATGATGATGATGATTGTGATGATGATGATGATTGTGATGATGATGATGATTGTGATGATGATGATGATTGTGATGATGATGATGATTGTGGTGATGATGATGATTGTGATGATGATGATGATGATGATTGTGGTGATGATGATTGTGATGATGATGATGATTGTGATGATAATGATGATTGTGAAGATGATGATGATTGTGATGATGATGATGATGATTGTGATGATGATGATTGTGATGATGATGATTGTGATGATGATGATGATTGTGATGATGATGATTGTGATGATGATGATGATTGTGATGATGATGATGATTGTGATGATGATGATGATTGTGATGATGATGATGATTGTGATGATGATGATGATTGTGGTGATGATGATGATTGTGATGATGATGATGATGATGATGATTGTGGTGATGATGATTGTGATGATGATGATGATTGTGATGATGATGATTGTGAAGATAATGATGATTGTGATGATGATGATGATGATGATTGTGATGATGATGATGATTGTGATGATGATTGTGATGATGATGATGATGATGATGATGATTGTGATGATGATGATGATTGTGATGATGATGATGATTGTGATAATGATGATGATTGTGATGATGATGATGATTGTGATGACGATGATGATTGTGATGATGATGAAGGTTACGTTTTTTTTTTGTACATTAATTTGTTTGTTTGTTTGTCAAGAAAATATCTCAAGGACTGATGACTGAATTTTGATGAAATTTGGTGTGTGGTTTCGTTACTGCTCAAGAAACCAAGTGGTAACAATTTCAGACATATTATAACAGGGGAAGGTTGCAAATGATGGGGAGGGGGGGGGGCATGATTTGCCCTGTTTGTCTGTCACCAAGATATCTCAAGAAGTCATAATAGGATTTTGAATAAATTTAGTGTATGGTTTTGATACTGCATAGAAATTATTCAAATTTGAGACATATTGGAACAGAGGAAGGATGCACATGGAAGGGTGGGGACATTTTAAGGTGAGTTTGCCTGTCATCAAGATATCTCCAAAACTGATGATTGGATTTGCATTAAATTTTGTGTTTGGTTTTGTTACTGCTTAAGAAAGAACTTATTAAAATTTGAGACATATTGGAACAGTGGAAGGGTGCAAATGGAGTGGTGGGGACATTTTTTAAGATGAGTTTGCCTGTCATCAAGTTATCTCCAGAAGTGAAGATTGGATTTTGATTAAATTTCGTGTGTGGTTTTTTTACTGTTTCATGACGAAGTGATTAAAATTTGGGACTAATTGGAACAGGGAAACAAGGGAAGGGCAGAAACAGGGGAAGGGCAGAAACAGGGGAAGGGCAGAAACAGGGGAAGGGCAGAAACAGGGGGAGGGCAGAAACAGGGGAAGGGCAGAAATTGAGGGGTGAGGATGTTTTAGGATGAGATCTGTCAAGACTAAGTTGGCAAGACTAAGTTAAAGCTTTCCAATGGAATGTGCTGAATAATGACTTTGTGCTCTGAATGAAGATCCAAACTATAAATTTTCTGACTCAAAGAGACTTACATCAAGTGTTTTCTGGAATCAATGAAAATGGTACAATTGGTTTCTGCCATGAAGGGAAAATAATGGAATGTGATTCCTGGCTGAATAGAGCTCAAACAATGATAGTTCACTTGAATAAAACTGAAAACAATGGTATGGCCTTGGGAGATACCCAGTCAGAAAATAATCTTTAAGTGTTCAGATTGCAAATGTTAATTTACAGATACAAAATCTTGGGGATGAATCTTGGTGGGCCTAGGATTTCTGAGGTAGATTATATTGGGTATGGAGATCAAATGAACTCTAAAATTATTCTAGGCATGGTAGAATTGCAATGGGCAGAGATATGCGCTCTAGAGAGTGCTAATATTCTAGTTATCTTTGTTTTCAATTCTTCTTCCGATTATACTCTTTTGATCTCTCTGCAAAATTTCTAATCTACCATACCAATCAAACAAATACTGGAACTCTTGCAATATCACCTCCATTCTGCATGCAAACATCTCAAACTTAAATTACAATACCATACAAAAACAAAACAAACAAAAATGGATAAAACACATGTTCTGGAGAAGGAAATCTGGCTCCAGTTTGTACCGTCTGGTAAGATGCTTTAAGACAGCCGTCAGATATGCAACACTGACACAGATCAAACTCTTCATAAGCTTAGTCAAACACAAAGAAAAATAACTGAAAAACACTATCTGTTAAGTTTCCATTAGGCATCAAAATGATGCTTAATTGAAACTTGACAGATTTATCATGAGAATGGTTATAAATGGACTTGGAAGATATAACGTTTCAAAATTGCCTGGAACCCAACCAAAATGGTGGGAATCATTACCTGGAAACCAGCCAAAATGGTGTAAAACATTGCCTTTTTTCTTTCATTCCCCCCACACAACCTTTTCTTGCCCATGTGCAAATACCCCTTTTTTCACACTTCACTTTTTTTCTAGGTGGTAAAACAGCACATTTTCTAAATCATGATCTGTTTCCTTCTGAATAGGGAGGGGGACTATTTTCTGATTTTTAGATGTTCAGCTGCATCTTTGAGGCCAAAAATGAACACAAAAATGCAGTTTATTAATGAATTACACTAGCACGCATTTCCCTCATAAATGTCAGCTGCAGGGGCAGGTGTAGTGGTTAGTGCTTTGTCCTCTCACCCGCACATCCCAGGTTCGTATCCCGGTGGGTCTGCAGCCAGTGAGTTCACAACTGGTTATCAAAGGCCGTGGCCGTCTTGATATTATGTCCAGCACTGGATGCTTTCAGATGTTAAACCTTGCTATGCTATGCTATTCATATTTGTCATATTTGCACAATTTGTGACAACGTAAGTTAAGTGCTTTCAGGACTAATAATAACTATAAATTTGTTTCACTGCTTTATGAGGGAACACTAAATTCTAAATACGAATTGGGAAAATCTTTGAATATTTTAAAAAGTTGTTTCAATTTCCAACTTATGACTGATCAAAATCCCAATATATTGTAGTACAGTCCGGGAGTATGAATGATAATAATAGGAACCTGTAGCACAAGAGTATTGAAGTCATGCAACCGGATTGTTCAGATGATACAATAAAATTTCATGATTCTAATTTTAATACTAATCAATGTAAACACAGAAACATTATTTTATTTTCAAAAAACATTTGAATCAAATTCCTGTTTCACACCTAAAAGCATAAGTTGCATTGACTATTTTTTTATATTTCTTTTTCTATCATATTTCGAAAAGGGCATTGTAAACATCTTAAAAGGAACTGGGTGATATTTAGCCATCACAGTAGTGACTTCAGGTATTTTCATGAGTTTTAACTTTCTCCTCGGAACAAATATTTTCCCCCGACATATTTCAAATTTGAAATATGTAACATTTGCATAATGCTTTCACATTGGAATAGCAAAGAATCATGGGATATATCGCAAAATGGCGGCTTCCATATTTTGTTAGGACATTTGGGTTTCTATTAATAGGCACGCTCCCAGACTGTAGTATATAGCAGATTGTTTATTTACAGGAGTAAAACTGAACACCCTTTATACCCTTTTTGCAATTATTTAAATCATATTCTTTAAATTTCAGCTATTGTTTGGCTTTTAAAATGTCTTACCCAGCTAAAAGAATTGGGCGTTTCCAAGTTATCAATATCAAACAACTTTACATCAATATTGACTTTTTTCCTTCAAATTATTGCAGAGGACTTAAAAATGAATTTACCTGCGAATATGGAAGTGATACTCATATGATAAGATCACAATTTGAATATTGCAAAATTAGTCCTGCAAATTCAAAAAATTTCACACTATCATTCAATGTTTTAGTGTATTTGTACTGATAGAAAAGGAACAGACAAGTTACCAAATGTATCTTTCTGAAGCTTTCAAACAGAAAAGGGTTTCCAAAATGTGGGGCTGGGTATTAAAAGGATTAAGCAATGTCATAGAACGTGGAACAGATTGTTCTTAAAGGAAATGAATGTTTTCTGTCTTTCATGAAGAAACTATTCACTGGTTCATCAGCTACTTCAAAGGTAATCACTCATTAGTCGGATTAGGCTTTCTCTTGTACATGCTACAATCAAATTTCACACTAATTTTCTCTTACAGTATTTTCCGAAGTAAACTGATCATCAAAACATTCAATAAAATCCAAGACAAAATGAAATTGTCAATTCTTCGAATTTGTAGAAATAACTGCTAGTTAATGAATCCACCAGGAATGAGATAATCATCAAAGTTGAACACACCTTTCCAGAAACAGTAAATCCAGTGAAGCGGAAATTGATATCTTGGCCCAAACTACATTTGTCAGTTTCACCGTCAATATGCAAATCAACAGAAGATGGTTCTGTGAAAAGAGACACGAGAATAATCAGGTGCATGTACAGCACATACTTAAAAGACACAGTGAAATGATTTTGACTTAACACCTTAAAGAATTAGTTCATGTACTCTTTATTTTTCTGAGATTTTGTGGCTACCCTTACAGAAATTTTAGTTGCAGCACACTTGTGACAAGCTAACAATTTTGAGCTTGCGCAAGCTTGTGACAAGCTAACGATTTTTAGTTTGCACAAGCTTGCAGCACGGTTGTGAGTGACAAGCTAACAATTTCTAGCTTGCAGCACGCTTGTGGCAAGCTAACAATTTTAGCTTGCACAAGCTTGCAGCATGCTTGTGACAAGCTAACAATTTTTAGCCTACGCAAGCTTGCAGTTCACTTGTGACAAGCTAACATTTTTAGCTTGTTCAAGCTTGCAGCACGCTTGTGACAGGCTAACATTTTGTTGCAAACTTGCGCAAGCTAAAAATGTTAGCTTGTCGCAAGTATGCTGCAAGCTTGTGACAAGCTAACAAATATTCTATGCTAACTTGCACAAGGCAAGCTATTATGTTCTGTAAGGGATTTGAGAACCAAATGTTACGAAAAAAATCTCCTTCATAAATTCAGAATGTGACATCATTCTTGCATAGTACTAGGGGGCCAATCCACGGTCTGTCACGTACGACACAGACTGCGGAATGGCCCTCGTAGACTTTCCACATCAGTCTTTTTCAAACATTTGTTGTACAACTTAAAACAGGCTCGTAGCCAACGTGGGGGTTTGGGAGTGCCGTGTTCCCTTGTGAAGGTATGTGCCCCAAGTGCTTAAAAAAAGGTTCATGGAAAATCAATTCAAGTGCACCCCTCTTCAAATGCTTGTGTCCCCTTGAAAAGAGTCAAAGATATGAGGTAATAACAAATTACACAGAATTTGAAAAATATGTTAAAAATCTTGAATTTCCTGTGAAATTGTTCATAAGATGATATCATCAAGTCAAAAGTTTCACTGATATCACGATTATCGTGGCAGCCTAACTTACCAAATAACCATCCAGTTGGTGGTTCGAGCTTTAGTACAAAGTCACCCTTGTCATAGATGGGTATCATGAAGTATCCGTTGTTGGGAGCACAGTCGGTCTGATACTTCAGCGCTCCTTGGGGTGTATACAACTTAACCTGTAGATTAATAAATAAATCATTGGTTATATAAAGAAGTCACCTGACAACAATTTGATCAAACATTTTACCAGAAACAAGTATATAACATACAATTTTACGACCAGAATAAAGAGAAATTTAAGAATCCAAAATAAAAGACATGAGGTCAATTTATACAGCTGGCTCATCAACAGATGTGCCTCTACTGTAGGCTGTTTAGGGGAGTACTGATCACTGACCAGCTTCCACTTCAGAAGATTGTTAAGTTCTAGATGACACTTACAAGCAGCTTTTTGTAGATAAAATGTGAAACACCCCTAAACAGAAAATGGCATATTCTACTGAAGCTCTGTGAGTTTGCAGTGTATTCAGTGGCGGCACCAGGATTTTGATGTAAAATGTCACCCCCTGATAGCCCCCACTGAGTGCACTAATTGCCTCGCAGCTGAAACTTTGAAAAAGACATAATTTGGAATTTAGCTTACAATTGGAATATTTATAACGGTGCGGCAAGATCAGTTGAAAATAATCATGACCTTCTTGAAGACTATAAAAGGGTCGCTGCACATGCAGAGCCGTGTGCTTGAAGCAATTATGATTTATCACAATCTTATATGAGCTTCGCCAGGCTGGTATGAGGTTAACAAAAGATGTAAATACAGCTCCTTATTTCCAGCTATCCTTACCTTAGCATACCTTAGCTATTCACTGCATGTACTGTACACTTTCTGTTGAAAAGGTTATTAAATGCTGTGGTTTCAATATCTACAGTAATACAAACACAGCTAATAAGGTTTTAATTAATTTGTAACTTACATTTAATATTTCCCTGTTCTGCTAATACTCGACCTGGGATACTATACACTCCGAATAGACTGTGACCATTATAGCTTGATAACATTTCCCCAGAACTCGATTGGTCCATTATGGACACATGAATTTCAGCCATGTTCCGTTACAAACTTTTGAAAACCACAAGAAGTTACAAGGGGACTTTCAGTACTTCAAGGAATATTCCCATGGTTTTTTTTGCACAATTTTATTTGAAAGAGTATACTTTTCGAGCCAATTTGGTACAAAAATCAGACTGATATCATATTCCGTTCAGAAGATATGGATTTTTAAAGATTTCCAAATTGCATTTTAAAGTTTTTGTACAGTATGGTGAATTCGTGTTTGATGATGTCATAGAGGCAATTCCATTGCAAATGTTTATGATAATAATAATAATATTACATAAATTTATATAGCGCTAATTTTGTAAAAACATTCAAAAGCGCTTTACATACAAGGAAAGTACGAAACGAAAACAAAAATAAGAATACAGAAATGACAACATAAATAGAAATACAATGGATCAAGCTGCACATTAGATTAATGTCTTTTTAAACAAAACAGTTTTAAGCTTAGTTTTGAAGGAGGTCAGGGATACATTATTAAGACATTTGAGTTTAGTTGGAAGTGAATTCCACAACCAAGGACCTTTATAAGCAAAGGCCCTTACGCCAAGAGTTTTATGCTTAATACGGGTAACAAATAGGGACTTGAAACGAAAGTCATAGCGGGATGGTTTTTCAACTACCATTTCACATAAATATTTTGGAGCAAGGCCTTTAATGCACTTGAAAACTTGTAAAATAATTTTATAATCAATTCTTTGTTTAACTGGTAACCAGTAAAGAGATTTCAAAACAGCATTAATGAGAGAAAATTTTGGTAGTCTGAAGATCAACCGAGCAGCACCATTAAGTATTCTTTAAATTCTGTAAACTTGATAATCAGGTAGTCCAACAAGAAGTGAATTACAATAATCAATGTGAATCATAACAAAAGCATTAATAAGGGTTTTCATGGAATCTACATCAAGATATTTGGCAATCTGACGTATGCTATAAAGACCGTGATAAGCTTTGGAACAAACTTTCCCAATATGAATATTCATAGACATGTGATTGTCCAAATAAACACCTAAATTTTTTACACTAACAGATGGTTTTATTTCAGCATCACTAACTTTGATGGATTGGACTCCAGCTTTAGTTAATTGCTGACGAGTGTCAATTAGAAGAAATTCAGTCTTGGAGTCATTATTCATGAGATTATTCTTTACCATCCAAGACCTTATTTCAGCAATAAGAGATTGCATTGCCTTGACTGCCTTTTCTCTGAGATAGAGCTGGCAGTGAATGAGCAGTAAAGCTGAGTATCATCAACATAGCTATGGGCTTGTGGGATATGCTTTGACACAATACTGAAGAGTTGAGAAACATAACACAAGAATAATGTGGAACCCAAGCAGCTGCCTTGAGGTACGCCACAGTCCAACGGAAAGTTTTTGGATCAAGCACCTTTAACAAAAACATGTTGCTTTCTAGACGATAAATAGGATATGAGCCATTGTTGGATGTCACCAGCAATTCCAAACTGAGAAAAGTAGACTTAAGTATATTTACGTAGTATACGAGAGTATGCGGTAGTTCTACGTGAGCGGTACTGTATGTTGAAGAGAGTGTTGTGGTTTACGGTATCAAATGCCGCACTCAGATCCAATAATAACAAGAGTGTGCATCGTTGCTTGTCCATATTTAACATAATATCACTGTGAATTTTCATCAAGGCTGTCTCTGTGGAGTAATTTTTTCTGTAAGCAGACTGACAATCTGGAAGGAGAGCATGTTGTGAGCAGTGAGAAACAATCTGGTCAACTACCGCCCGCTCGACCAATTTTGATACGAAGGTCAAATTACTCACAGGTTTATGTATTTCTTTAAATATCAATTTGTTGTTTCTGTATGATTAGAAACAATTTTCCAAAAGTTATGAAGTAGGGTATATTTGGCAATGTACCGTTTGTAAATACCTAACTTTCATGATCTATTTATTTACCTAGCAGGTTTTACTAATAAACTAGAACGATTAATACCGTCATGGTTCGCATGCCCATGCAAATTGACACCCATATTATATGGCCAATTATAAAAATAGCATCTCACACTAAGTCCCACATGGCATCCCATGTACCACATGGCATCTCACCCCATGTACCACATGGCATCTCACCCCATGTCCCACATGGCATCCCACCCAATGTCCCACATGGCATCCCACCCCATGTCCCACATGGCATCCAACCCCATGACATCCCATGTCCCACATGGCATCCCATGTTCCACGCAGCATTCCATCATATGTCCCACAGGGCATCCCATCCTATGACCCCTGATGGCATTCCACCTTATGTCCCACATCCCATGTCCCAAATGACATCCCACCTCATGTCCCACATGACATCCCATGCCTTGTCCCACATGGCATTCCACCATATCTCCCGCATGGCTTTCCACCATACAGTGTCTCACATGGCATTCCACAATATGTCCTACATGGCATCCCATGCTATGACCCACATGGATCCCATCCTACATGTATGTCCCACATTAAACCAACCATATGTCCCACATGACATCTCCCCAACGTCCCAAATGGTATCCCTCCCTGTGTCCCGCATCAGTGGCTTCCCACCTGATGTTCCACATAGCATCCCACCATATGTTCCACATGGTATCCCTCCCAATGTCCCAATGATATCCTACTTAATGTCCCACATCCCATGTCCCACTTGGCATCACATCCCATGTCCTCCTACCCTATGTCCCACATAGACTCCTACCCTATGTCACACATGGCATCCTACCTTATGTCACACATGGCATCCTACCGTATGTCACACATGGCATCCTACCATATGTCACACATGGCATCCCAATCTATGTCACACTTTGTGTTACTCTTGGCACCCCACCATGCCCCACATGGCATTCTACCCTGTCCCACATGGCATCCCATTCCATGTCCCACATGACATCCATAGGCCCAATAAGAAGTCTCATCCTAGCTATCAGTCCCTGATTGAGCATACTATGCATAAACGTGTCAGTTCATATAATAACTTATATGCAAATGACTTGTTGAAATGGGATGGGACACCATGTCCCACATGACATCCCACATCCCACATGACATTCCATCCCATGGCAATCACCTGCCCCACATGACATTCCACCACATATCCTACGTGGCATTCCACCCTGTTCCACATGGCATCCCAGCCCATGTCCCACATGGCATCCCACCCCATGTCCCACATGGCATCCCACCCTATGTCCCACATGGCATCCCAGACTGTGTCTCACATGATGTCCCATAGGCTCCATAAGAAGTCTCATTCTAGCTATCAGTCCCTGATTGAGCATACTATGTATGAAAGTGTCAGTTCATATAATAACTTATATGCAAATGAGTTGTTGAATAAGAAAAAAAGGTAATCAAATAATTATGCCTGATATAGCCCTTGGTGTATACAACATGGTAAATACTATATCATATGTCCCTCATGGTCCCCATCCATGTCCCACATGGCATTCCTCTCTATGTCCATATGCAATCACATCTTATCATACTCCCTGAATAAGCATACTTAATCAAAAAAGTCTGGTCAGGTCATATACTGTAGCAACTTTATGCAAATGAGCACAATAATAAAGGTGGAGTTTAATAATCATGCCTGATACAACTGTTGGTGCCCAAATATTTTGAAGAATTTTAGGGATTTTAAATCTCCAGTGCTACAAGAGAGACTTGAGGATCTCTGAAGAATACTGGAAAATTATATCATTTTACATTTATCTTCTAAGAAAATATCAAATGTTTTGTGGACTTTTCAAGGAAACTAGTCTTCAATCCTGTCTTAAGTATTCTGAAAAACTTTTACACTTTATAGGGAAATTCTAATCTTTCATAAGGATATCTAAAGAAACTTTTAACTTTTTCTGAGGAACTCTGAAGAAACTTTAACATTTTCTAAGGAATTCTTAAAAAACGTTAACATTTCTGAGAAAATCTCAGGACAAATCTGTGGACGGCCAGACGGACGTAATCACCATTACATAGGTTCCCATAATGCTTCGCATGCGAACCAAAAAAGAGGATAGATTTGAATGAAATACATCAACTTTGTGGGAAAATGTGTTGTTGTGATGTCATACTAAGGCTTTTCCTATTCGTTAATTGACATTTTTTATGAACCCTAAAATTTGAATATCTCCTGGTAGGAATAAGATATCAACATGATTTTAGTACTAAACGGTTTCTAAAAATTGTTCTCTTTCTTATGAACAGTTATGAAAAAACATGGGAATATTCCTTTAAGCTTTGCTGGTCAATTAGCCAAGGAAAATGTATGTCTTTACTGATTTGTTTTTGCTCTATAAATGTCAGATATTAATTGGGTCTTTATGGTTTCATCTGATACAAAACAATTAAACAACCCACCCAAACTGAAACAAAATTAATTTGTCTGGAAATATCACATGTGCCTGGAGCAAGAAAAGCTTAAAGGATAAGTTCAGTGATCAAGCATGTCCATCTTATATGAAAGAGGACTTCAAAAAAAATAAAAGGGTAAAGAAAACATTCAAATATCTTATTCTGTTAAGGAGATATTCAAGTTTAAAGCTGTCTCATCTGCGTAGAAATGACTGGTGTAGTAAGTCTACAATGGAAAGTTGGTGTCCTCATCCTCACATTCTTAGCAATTGTTAATGTATTTTAAAGTAACTCTATTCAAATTGTTTACTATTTCAATTATTTGTCCTCAAACTTTCTTCAGGTGGTACATTTTAAATATCCTTACTAGATTCAGTTTTAAAACTTTTCTGACATATCCCATGGTTTTTAAGCCTAAAAATCGCAGTTAAAATATGATAGAATACATAATGACTTTGAGATTCTGAGGCCAAGACATCACAACTAGTCTAATATCAGTCGTTTCTACACAAATGATAACAAACTTAAAACTTCGACATCTCCATAACGGAATAAGATTTTTGAATGGTTCCTTCACTAGTTGGTTTCTTTTGAAGTTCTTGTTCATGAAAGATATATTGATTTGCTTGACCACTAAACTTATCCTTTAATTTAGCTGTTAGCAACTTTACTTTCAGGTCATAAATGAGCTTTCGGCCCACTCTGACCATTAGTGAAAAACTTATCCTGAAGTAAAGCGCAATCACAAACAAAAACTTGTAAGTCATATCAGTCACATTCCAAATGGCCACATTTGGTGACTGATTCCAAATGGCCACATTTGGTGACTGATTCCAAATGGCCACATTCGGTGACTGATTCCAAATGGCTACGCTTGGTAAATGATTCTAAATGGTCACATTTGGTGACTTGATTCCAAATGGCCACATTTGGTGACTGATTCCAAATGGCCACATTCGGTGACTGATTCCAAATGGCCACATTTGGTAAATGATTCTAAATGGTCACATTTGGTGACTTGATTCCAAATGGCTGCACTTGGTGACTTGATTACAAATGGCCACATTTGGCGACTGATTCCAAATGGCAGCATTTGGTGACTGATTCAAATCTACACAAATGATAACAAACTTAAAACTTTGACAACTCCATAACGGAATAAGATTTTTAAATGGTTCCTTCACTAGTTTGTTTCTTTTGAAGTTCTTGTTCATATAAGATATATTGATTTGCTTGACCACTAAACTTATCCTTTAATTCAGCTGTTAGCGACTTTACTTTCAGGTCATAAATGAGCTTTCGGCCCACTCTGACCATTAGTGAAAAACTAATCCTGAAAGTAAAGCGCATTCACAAACAAAATTTTGTAAGTCATATCAGTCACATTCCAAATGGCCACATTTGGTGACTGATTCCAAAATGGCCACATTTGGTGACTGATTCCAAATGGCCACATTCGGTGACTGATTCCAAATGGCTACGCTTGGTAAATGATTCTAAATGGTCACATTTGGTGACTTGATTCCAAATGGCCACATTTGGTGACTGATTCCAAATGGCCACATTTGGTGACTGATTCCAAATGACCACATTTGGTGACTGATTCCAAATGGCTGCATTTGGTGACTTGATTCCAAATGGCCACATTTGGTGACTGATTCCAATCTACACAAATGATAAAAAAATTAAAACTTTGACATCTCCATAACGGAATAAGATTTTTGAATGCTTCCTTCACTAGTTTGTTTCTTTTGAAGTTCTTGTTCATATAAGATATATTGATTTGCTTGACCACTAAACTTATCCTTTAATTTAGCTGTTAGCGACTTTACTTTCAGGTCATAAATGAGCTTTTGGCCCACTCTGACCATTAATGAAAAACTAATCCTGAAAGTAAAGCGCATTCACAAACAAAAACTTGTGAGTCATGTCAGTCACATTCCAAATGGCCACATTTGGTGACTGATTTCAAAATGGCCACATTTGGTGACTGATTCCAAATGGCCATATTCGGTGACTGATTCCAAATGGCTGCGCTTGGTAAATGATTCTAAATGGTTACATTTGGTGACTTGATTCCAAATGGCCACATTTGGTGACTGATTCCAAATGACCACATTTGGTGACTAATTCCAAATGGCTGCATTTGGTGACTTGATTCCAAATGGCCACATTTGGCGACTTGATTCCAAATGGCCACATTTGGCGACTTGATTCCAAATGGCCACATTTGGCGACTGATTCCAAATGGCAGCATTTGGTGACTGATTCCAAATGGCCACATTTGGTGACTGATTTTCGCTTTTTGAAATTATAACTGAAACTGATCAAAAGATGAAAATAACAATGACTTTTTTCTTTGTGTACCTTTTATTTTCAGTGTTTTTTCCCTACATGCTAAATTCATACACAGTTACAGTACCTACATTTTTGAGTAAAGGTCAGATATTGTGGACACGAAAATACAATACATTACAACATACTTGATTGGTCGAAATATTTACACAATCACTGATAAGCCAATCAATTACCACAGTGGGAGTGATGTCACTAGTATTAAAGTATAACAAATTTATTGGGGGTGGGGCAAGCAACAAGATTCCCTCTTTAACATGTACTTGCAATTGGTAAAACTGTGGCAAAAACTATTACGTAAAATATGTAATTATAAACCTGATATATACTGAGCCTCATTCTTGCTCAAATCAAATTTAAAATTACCCATGATGCAGTAATACTCATCTGGTAGTGCATCACTTATCACAAACATACCTCCACCTCCTGTACATACCTTCGCCCCCTGTTCATTCCCTATCCGGAATACAATCTACCTAAGATCTAGACCCATCAAGTTATAACCCCAAACAATCTCTCTCTCTCTCACTGTTGATCTGTATTAAACACTTAAAGGATCTACCCTGTGATCATTGTTTTCAGTTTTATTCGGGCTTAGGCAATCATTGTTTGAAGCTCTATTCAGCCAAGATTCACATTCCATCATTTTCCTTTCATGCAAGAAGCCAATTGGGTTGATTCTCTTTGATACCAGATAACCACTTGATCTGATTTTTCTATAGTCCAGAAAATTGATTGTTTTAATTTCTTTTCAGAGCATAAATTCATTGTTTAGGACATTCCATTGGAATCCATTAAAAAGTTTTAATTACACTGTACATAATTCTTCATAGATCTTATCTTGAAACATCCCCACCTCTCAATTTTTGCCCTTCCCCTGTTTAAATAAGTCCCAAATTTTAATCACTTCTTCCAGAAACAGTCAGAAAACCACGCACCAAATGTATTTAAAATCCAATGATCAGTTATTGAGATATCTTGATGAAAAATAAATAAACAAACATACAAACAAACGAAGGCCAAAACATAACGTCCGTCCAACTTCGTTGGCGGAGGTAATAATCTGAAGAAAATCATTTTCAGCTCCATTGGATCCTAAAATCCAAAGAACAGGATGTAGGAAATAACAATGATCTGAAAAAGTTATTAACCTCCTAAACTCGGATACATGACTCAACAATCATAAATCATTGAGATAAAGGTACAGTATGGAAAGGTAAAGATTTTTTACACAGATGAAAGTGCATTAAATTTTGAGAAGAAAAGTCTGTAAAGATCATAATTGCAGTTTTTAGTATTTGAGTTTTATGTTAAAATCTTAGCATGTGAACATTGCAAACGTGAAAAGCTAAAATTCCTTAACAGGGGCGTAATTACCGAAATTGAGACTCGTCGGTCAAATTTGAGGTTAGTAGGTAAATCTGGTATCAGGTCAGTAAAAATACCGATTTTGATTATTAACATTTTCACAGGGAGGTAGTTTTTTTCTTCTATTTTTTCAAATGGGATGCTAATTTGAGGCTGTCAGTAAATCTTATTTTCTACCCCCCACCCCCCCTCTCCCTCCCTTAGTCAAAATGGCCTTCTTATGCCACTGTTCCTTAATGTTTTTTTTTTCTTTCCCAAATTTCAAATATCAAAAGTTCTAAACTTGCATTCTACTGCTAAATCTGGGTCAAGGTTAAATTAATATGCAATTTCCTGTTCACTGTAGCCAACTTTTCTCATTCAAAAGAAGGGAGAAGGAATAAAAAACAGTAAGTAAACATAAGCAACTTTCTAGTTGTCCCGTTCTGTAAAAAGGTCCAAATCAAACAGTTTTGATGGGACCTTCTGCTGTTTGCATAGTTTTTAGTATATTTTAAAGCAATTGTCAAATACATTTAACTTCCAAAAAAAATTAATAACTGGAATTAGCAGAACGGGATATATGCATCTTGCATATTAGATGCTGAATTAAAGGTTTAATTTGTCATGTTTTTTCAAGGATTACAGTATCCATATAAGCTGGGGCGCCAGATTGAGGGATGCGAAAGGAGAAGTCGAATGCATCCACCAAAATCCAGTGATAATGCAGGAATTATTATAGGTAAATCCTATTAATTTATTACAGCTAATACACGCACGCTCTGCTGCTCCTGCATGGCAGGAATGCAATCGGTTCTGTTTGGTGTTTTTTTCACCCCCTAGATGTAAGCAACATTCCAGCTTTTGCATACTGGTTAATTCAATTGGATGGCTATTACAATTCAGGCACAATTCTGTAAGTTTTAGATAATATCTAAAAACTCTTAAGGCAAACTCGAAAGTTACAGTGTATTGAGAAACGCATGATTTTGGGTATAAAGTGTTTGAATGTTTTAAAGGGTAGTGACATGTTTTAAAGGTATATGGATAGGTAGCGACTTTGCTATAAATATGTTCTTTTTAATATTCTGAGCATTTCATTAAAGGTATACGGACAGGTAGCGATTTTGCCATAAATATGTTCCTTTTAATATTCTGAGCATTTCATTAAAGGTATAGGGACAGGTAGCGATTTGGGCATAAATATGTTCCTTTTGATATTTTAAGCATTTCATTAAAGGTATATGGACAGGTAGGGATTTTGCCATAAATGTGTTCCTTTTAATATTCTGAGCATTTCATTGAAGGTATATGGACAGGTAGTGATTTTTCCATAAATTTGTTCCTTTTAATATTCTGAACATTTCATTAAAAGTTTATGGACAGGTGGTGATTTTGCCATAAATGTTTCTTTTATTATTCTGAACATTTCGTTAAAGGTATATGGACAGGTAGTGATTTTGCCATAAATATGTTCTTTTTAATATTCTGAACATTTCATTAACATACATCTATCAGAAATTTCACTCATTTTTGAGATATTCGCAGAAAGTGACAAATTTAGCTCCAGGAAATAGATGAACTTTCACTATTAAAAAAGGGCGTATGACGTAAGAATAAGCACACAGCGAGGCCTACCATGTATAACTTCCAGTGTCACATTATCCTAGGCTACATGTACTTTAAACATCAGTCTCATTGAATCACACGCTTAATTAGTGATATGCTAACTATTTGAGACATTTTCTCGTGGATAAAGAAGAAATATTGACTCAAGTTCCGAGCCATTATTTCTTTAAGATTGGCCAACTCCACTTGTTACGTTAGGCTGTAAGTTTTACTGTATGGTACATTGTAGCTTTCACATGACGTTAGTGTTGTACTGTCCTACCCTTACATCACGAAAAAACCAATAAGTAATGAGTATACGTTTGGAGACCTAAAAATAACCCGGATTTTTATTATTTTGGGATGGATTTTGTAAAAACGTGTTTTGTGGTGAGTGTTTATATGAAGGGCATTTGTAATCAATTTATGCAAAGTGGTTGCTACCTGTCCATACACCTTTAAGTCAAAACAGTCGTACATATTGTTTTTTTCTAATTTTCTAGCTTTAGAAGATGTTCTGTACCCTTGCTGTAACTTTCCTCCATTTACAATACCTGATACAAAATAATGTACAGAATCAGTATTAAAGTACAGTATCAGTATTAAAGGCCAGATAGAAAGGTGCAGTGGCTCAGTGGCAGAGCGTACACGGCTGAGATGGGTTCAAACCTCGGTCAGGTCTAACTCAATTTTTCCACATCTACACAGACAGATCAGCCGAACATCAAAGCGGAAGCATTTCGCCTGCAGCTCCTACTCCTCATTCAGCTGTTGAGAAAAGTTGTATGGAGCACACCGTCCTTTGGAAGGGACGTTAAGCTGCCGGTCCCGATGGCAGGAGAGTCACCTGTCTGATTCTCTAAACACTATTCGCGAAGAGAAGCATGAAAACATGGTGTTCATTCACTTTCCCTTTCAAGTACTAAGTTCATGTGCGGCCATAGGCAGCTAGAGAACTACAGTAGTTTGTTTGTTGTAGAGAGCATTTGAATAGTTCTTTAAACTATAAAATGCGCCATATAGATTCCATATATTATATTATACTTACTCCATTCCACTCAGCGTGCGCCCTATCCAGGGGAGTCATATGTGCTCTCACCTGCTTGCGCCATAGAAACCGGGAAAAAGCACCAGCCCTATGGGCCTGTAATGGCTCGGATGGACATAATATTTAACTTTAATCGTCTCATACGTGAACGTAAATAGATTTCAATTTGTAATTTTTGATTAGTGGAAACACAATGGTATAACGTGTACTTATATTGATAGGCCAATCTGTATCATTTTGGAATAAAATGTAGGTCACCACATTTGAATCACGATAGATGGCCTTTTAAAGGATTAGTTCAGGGGTCAAACAAATCTATCTTATATGAAAGAAGAGTTCAAAAGAGATAAATGTTGAAGAAAGCATTCAAAAATCTTATTCCGTTAGGGAGATATTTAAGTTTATAGTTGGCATCATTTGTGTAGAAACGACTGAAATCAGACTAGTTGTGATATCATAGCCTCAGAGTCCTCTGTCTTAATGTATTCTATCATATTTTGTTCTGCGATTCTGTGGCTTAAAAACCATCCGATATGTCAAAATAGTAGTAAAACTGAATCTACATGTGGGAAGGGTATTATCTATAATATACCACCTGAAGAAAGTTTGAGAATAAATAATTTGAATAGGAAAAAAATTAAATAATCATAAAGACTTTAAGGAATTTGAAGCTGTGACATCACAACTAGTCTGGTTTCAGTCGTAATTTCTACAGAAATGATATCAAACTTTAAACTTGAATATCTCCTTAATGGAAAAATATTTTTGAATGCTTTCTTAACCATTTTGTTTCTGTTGAAGTCCTCCTGTCATAAGAGATGAACATGCCTGACCACTAAACTACTCCCTTACCTCTCCTCAGAAATGTGTTTTTATCACACTCTTGAAAGTGTAAGTTGAATACAGGTAGGTATGCCAGGATAAACTAGAAAAACTTTTTTTCCAATAAAAACTAAAATAACACCCCTGGTATGATAGACTATGTAGATCACTAGGAAAGATGGTAAGGTACTTAAAAGTGTGTGGTCTCACACATGCTGGTTTTAATATCCTATTAAATGAAAAACTGGCAATTAAACAACTTTATTATGCCTATACAGTACTGTAGGCGTGAGCATGGAGCTATGAACTGAAACCTATAGTAGTGTACCATGATATAATGTAAGTTATACCCAAAATACCCTTTAGAATGAATTATCGCTGTTAATTTGAATTCTTTTTTAAATCAACCAACAGACTGAGGGGTTGCTGGAATTTGAAATTTCTGTACAAAGACCAGGATTTGGATGTCTGACAGGAATAGACGGTATATAAATACAGTAGGAAAGTGCAAGAGGGAGGGAGACTAAAGTATGCAAAAAGAAAGGCCAGGAGCTACAGTATGAAAAATGTGTGTTTGGTGATGGGTTCTCCTGTAAAACCCACTTTGGAATGAAATGAGACATTTATATTGATAAGAGAATTTACCTAGTAGAATTTCTTGTATGAAAGAGTCTCACATAAATTTTGCAAAGCAGTTGCATAATAGGGTAAAATATCATGTTTATTCCTATTTGGTACACCCCACATGGTATACCCCAATTTGTCAGTTAGTTACAATGATGGATCCAGACTTTAAACCAAAAAACTAAAGGTTTTGAGGTTCCGACGCACAATATGGATTTTAAGTTTATACTATCGAATAATAAATGTTATTGCACATGGGCTTAAAACAACAATGACATCCAAATAACTCAGTTCTCACAAGAATGGAATTTCACAATTAATTAGATTAAACTGGCATTTTAACATAAAGCCCCACTTACTCATTAATATGCATGATATCACCACCAAAAACAACAGGGCACTTCTATGGACCATATGGGCTATCTGTGTGTACCACATATGAACTTAATCCCATTGTTCTTGAGATACTGTGTTTACAAGCTCTTTTCAACAAAATAATGGTTTAAGTCCTGCCCACTATGCATTTAAAGAAATTCAACATTTTGGTACCATGAACATGTACACACTAGCTAACAACATACATGTAACTACACCAAATATGAAGTAAAACAGCCATGTGGTTGTGAGAATATGAGCATTTAAAGATTTTAAGATTAAGCTCTGCCTATTCATTAATATGCATGATATCACCACCAAAAAATAAATAGGGCACATCAACAGACCATGGCCAAGCTATTTATGTACCACATATGACATGAATCCAGTGTATTGTTCTTGAGATATCGTGTTTTTGAGCTGGGTGTACATACACACATACATACACATACATACATACATACGCCATCATTACGGCATATTGGGAGGGGGGGGGGGCAACCTTTACAGGCAAGGTTTAATGTGGTTTATCTTTTAAAAACAGAAGGATGTTGGTAGGAGAGGTGGAGCAGGAGCGGATGAGGGAAGCTTCAAAGGTTTGCTGTTCTTAAGTGTTTTCCTGTTTAAATTGGTGTTTCTTGTTTGTTTTTGAAAATTTCCAGTTTCGACATAATGTTTATTTGTAATAGCTATTTGTTCCATTTGTTATACTTCCTTTTGGTTACACATTTTGTAAAGTAAACTTTTGTACAATGCTTTGTTTGTGAAAGGGGACAATAACAACAACAACAACAAAAAATAAAAATATTAGGATGAGCGATTTGTGGAATCATAAATATTGTAAGGCAATAAACACAATCCCTCTTTCTTATAAAGTGAAAATAACAGTACCTGTACTCTCCTGTCTGTGCAATTATATAATACAAAGCAGACCCCTAGCTTTGCTGTTTCACAGGGGCGGCCCGCCCTGCCCTCTGTAAGCATGCCCTTCCCCCAGAGGTCCGCCCTGCCCCTCATGAGAGAAAAAATGTGATTAAAAAAAACCTTAATTACCCTCATAAATGAAATACATAGATACAGAACACAGAATGATCGCATAGTAGGTAATAAGCCAGTTCATGGTAACAATGATATGTATTGCGCAATGCAGGTCAAGAGGTCAATTGAGACTTGCCGTAAGCATCACTGACACTCATTAAATAACACCATTACTTCCCGATTTGTTTTGTTTAATATTTGAGTGGATTCAGTGCCTTACATGTATGTATTTGTGCGTTCGAAATGGATGTTCCCTCTATTAGGGACATCATATGGGATGCCATGTAGGAAAACTGTTTTGGATGCCATGTGGAACAAGGTTGGGATGCCATTTGGGACATACATAGGGTGGGATTCCATGTGGACATAGATATAAACATAGGGTGAGGATGACATTTGAGCCATATGGATGGAAGCCATGTACTGTAGGATATAAAAGCAACCAGAACTAAAAGATTCTGTGGTCCCGATGCTTTTTCATACTGATTGATTTTGTATTAATTGTTATGTCATTGCATATCATGAAATATTTGACATGACATAAATCATTCTTAAAATATCGTGTTTACAAGCTCTTTTCAGTAAAATCATATTAAGCCCTGCCGCTATATATATTATTTAAATTAAGTGTATTTTTTAAATGAAATGAACACATACAAACTAGCTAACATCATAATTCAACAAAATGTGAAACAAAACAGACAGGTGATTGTCAAAATATGAGCATTTCAAAATTTTCACATTAAGCCCCGCTTACTCATTAATATGCATATCACCACCAAAAACAATAATACATCTACGACTATGGGTTATCTGTGTACAGCAAATGACGTGAATCCTGTTTGTGCTTTTTGAGATATACCATGTTTACCTAGTCTTTTTAGCAAAACCATATTAAGCCCTGCCTACTATGCATATTAATGAAATTCAATGGATTTTTACAATGAACACATACACACTAGCTAGCAATATAATCATACTAATTATGTCCTATCTCTTGCACCTTAGATTTTTAACACTCTCTTGGCACATTTTACTCTGACTGTCACGGTGCTATTTAAACATCAACAAACCAAACCATGTAATATTTGAATAATCAAACTAGAATGTTTAGTGGTTCTCATGCATTCTTTTATTCTTGGTCAATTTTCAAGTTTTTAACTACCTAGCTGGCATTAAATATCATGAAATCTGCTAAATATCATAAGCCATGTCCACTATGCATATCAATAAAATAGAACCTGTTGACAACATGACAAGTATGATACAAAACATGCTGTATATGGCTGCACCTAGTCCCATGACATCAATACCAAATTAAATTAAACAATTAGGGTATAGGGGGGTTACAGGGGGACCATAATTTATCCGTATACAACATATTATATGTAGGCGATGTTTTATAAGTTTTTAGAAGTAATTTCACATTAAAGCACACATATTGACTACCCATATGGTTGCCATTTTAAGGGTGGCATATACAGTAGATTCCAATATTCTTGTTTTATTTTGTAGAAATATTTACTGACTTTAATACAATCATTGGCTTTTTGAAGAGAGAATTAAAATAGAATCTTATAGAGTAACTGTGAAAAAATTGGAAAACCAACTTTTCATTTTAATCATGATCCAATGCAATTAATAGTTTCTTCCCAGATTTCCCCTTCATCAAACTTAAAGACAGACACTAGTCTACAATCATAAATCAAACTTCAGCATGTTAAACCTTTAATTCTAGGCAACATAAAAGCAGTTTTTTATTCAACGAAAATACATGTAGATGAGCCCCAGGAAATACCTCTGTCAATCCCAATTGACTTTCCTGGGCAGGATGTTTACATAGCCTTCAGTCTCCAGGGAAGGAAAAATGTTCACATTTTTGTGGAATCTACTTTCACTGTCCTTACTCAAGGAGGTGATATAATGGGGCACAATGCTAGTTGCAGAGGTGATATTGTGCATGTTGCACTGTTAATGGCTCCCGATTGCAATAACGCAGTGACTTCTCCAGTTACGGATTTTTGCAGGTGAAATTTTTTACAGGGTGAAAATCACTGATTTTTGCAACAAAAATCGGTGGGCTGTTATTGTGTGAAGGATTTAACTAAATGGGATCTATTTTTTCAGACCTGACTCTTCCTTGATATTGGATACATTTTATACCTAATGTATGCGATAGGGTAGGTCCAAAACGAAGAACAAAGATTTTCAAAATCTCCAAAACGAAGATCTTCAAAATGAAGAATGAAAAACAAAAAAATTTAAAATATATTCAATGGCTGGGAAATAATCTTTTTTGGTCAGTTCTTGACCCTATTTTTGTTTACTCATTTACAGTATAACTCCAACAATTTTGGCACAGCTTCCAGGCTTCTCCTTTCGTAAAAGCCCTCTGTTTGATAATTTGAAAATCTCCAAACGAAGAACTTACAAAACAAAGTATGAAGATCAAAGATTTTGAAATCTCCAAAAAGAAGAACTCCAAAATGGAGAACAAAGATTTTTTTTAATAAATTCTGCAGGTCAAAAGGGCATTTTTGGGGGTCTAAAATCTCCAAAGCGAAGAACGAAGAACAAAGATTTTTTAAATAATTTCTGCTGGTCGAGAAGGCATTTTTGGGAGTCAAAAATCTTCAAAACGAAGAAATCTAAACAAAACGAAGAATGAAGAACAAAGATTTTTTAAATAAATTTTGCAGAAAAAAAACGGACAAAGATTTTCACAGAAAATCTATAAAAATAAAAAATGCCGGATGTGAATGTAATTTTCCGAACAGCAATGAACCTTTCTGATAAGGAACGATGATATGAAATGTTTCACTTAGAAGTGCAAGTTGCCAGTTCTCTCCCTCGCTCAAATTGAGCAGTTAAGAGGAAACCCTTACTACAGCGCTAACAAGACACTTTGCAAGAGCAATGTAGCATGCATACACACTTTCTGGTAGCCCCAAGCAAAAATCTGAGTGTTTGAAATAGCATAATTATTAGAAATAGCCATAATATGTGAATACAAAAATGCTTATTGAAATTGAAGGATATTTGCAGGCATGTTCAGATTCCAAGAAGTATGAACAAAAAGACAAAGCCGGCAGGGGCGGAATTGCCCGCTGATCAACTGATCAAAAAGAGCGCAGAATCTTCTCAAAGGGAAGTCGAGGCCAGCCGTAGGCCATACAACTGTATAATCAGCCCAGCAGTCTCCCAAAGGAAGATCAAGGCTACATAAGGTTATATTATGGCCCTGCAGAATTTCAACCCCAAAAAATGCCTTCTCGGCCATTAAATCTTCGTTGTGCGTTTTGGAGATTTTCGACTACCAAAAAATGACTTCTCAATCAGCAGAATTTATTCCAACAATCTTCGTTCTTTGTTTTGGAGATTGTCAACCCCCCAAAAATGACTTCTCGATTAGCAGAATTTATTTCCAAAATCAATGTTCTTCGTTCTTCATTTTAGAGATTTTCAACCCCCAAAAATTGACTTCTCGATCAGCAGAATTGATTCCAAAAATCTTCGTTCTTTGTTTTAAAGTTCTTCGTTTTGAAGATTTTCAACTCATCAAATGGAGGGCTTTTGTGAAAGGAGAAGCTGTGCCAATATTATATTATATTGTCAGAGTTACACGAGTAAACATAAATAGAGTCAAGAGCTGACCAAAAAAGATTATTTCCTGGCCATCAGAATATATTTTAAAAATCTTCGTTCTTCGTTTTGGAGATTTCTGAAATCTTCCTTTTTCGTTTTGGAGTTCTTCATTTTGGACCTACCCCTATGCCATATGATCTTTAAGAAATATCAACCACATTTTGAATATCTCCCTTTGTTTGTTTGTTTGATGAGGGCTTAACAGCACCACGACAACGAGGGTCAAATTGTGCCTGAGAGGTCAGATCATTCTAAAAGGTAGGAAGGAAAGGAAACGGGAGAATGAGAGAAATTGAAGAACAAAAACTCAGAAAGCTGTGATCGAGAAAGGAGGTGCATGGTTGAAACAAAAACAAAGTAGAGAGAGGGGTTGGAAGAGGAGAATTAAATATGGTTGTAGAGGGAGAGGAGAATTAAATATGGTTGTAGAGGGAAGCATGATGAAGGAAGGAGATAATTCTATCCGGAGGGTTTTCTACTTTTGTGTAATTATGGTATGTCAATATTTCATTCCTCTCTTCATACCAATGTTGTTTCAAATCTTCTGAGTCAAAATCAGGGTATTATTTCCAATTCTCTAAACAACATTTTTTTGGTTTTTATCACTTTTCTAAGAAAAATATGATATTTCAGCATTCCAGTGTTCATGAAAGTTTCTCAATAACTTCTGTCTTCTTCACAGATACCACACAAAGGCATTATCTACTGTACACTCCATTTTCTCCTTTCTCCTACAGCATTTCAATCTTTCAAAAGATTTTATCATTTATAATTAATTCATTAAATTTAATCCATGAATGGTTCTACATAATATATTTCTTAAATATTCTTCAAGCTGATAAATTTGCTAAACAAATTACGGCCAGCTCTATCAATATGGTGAAATACTGAGCTTGGATGTGACAAATTGCTCAGGCAAGGCGTAAGTAGGGTAACAGAATATACATGTGACTAATGACGTGACTGGAGTATGTATAACCTGGAATGGCTCATGCTACATTACAGGCACAAAGCTACAGTATGTTTAGAAGCTTCAAAAGCAAACATAAGCTACATACATTACTGTGAAGTAATTAAGACAAACTTAATGCTCAATATGCATCAAGATTACCCATGCAATACACTATTAATTATAATATTAATGGAATACATGTAACTGCAGTACATTTGCATGGTGTGAAAGACATTCATCACACTGTCAACTTTCACAGAACTTCCAATGATGGCGAGATATTTTTTTATCTTAAATCTGAAAAAGTGATATCGACAATAAATACCTGATTACATCAACATGATTACCTCTTAAATGTCAATTTACAGAAGTTGTACCTTAGAGGGGCACTAGACTGAAAGGTGAGGGCTATTTTCCAGAGACTCGCACATACAGTATTCAGCAAAGCTTTTGGACCCTTGTGGAGAGCTGCACAACATATGGGAATGTTTTACTTCAAAACGCGCATAGGGAAGAAATTCGCAGTACTAGCTGTGAAGAGATACGGAAAACTATAAATAAACTTGTAAGGTACAGTACTTGGATTGTACCATTATTTGCAGATTGCTTTCAAGAATAAAATCATTGAAACAGTTGAATACTTTTAGTTGCACGCAGTTGAGGTCTAGCTTGTTGAGTCAAATAAGATTTTCTTTGATGGCAAAAACATTCTGGATTTTATTAAATCCGTTCATCATACAAAAGTATTATGTGGTGTGGTCATAGCCAGGATTGTCACTCTTGATAACACCAGTGACAAGAGGCTGCGATGGCATTTGGGTGAGGGCAGGACGCCATTTGGGAGAGGGTGGGATGGCATAAGGGAAAAGGTGGGATGGTATGTGGGAGAGGGTGGGACGGCGTAAGAGAGACGGAGCAGGACGGCATGTGGGAGAGGGTGGGATGGCATGTGGGAGAGGGTGGAATGGCATGTGAGAGAGGGTGAGATGTACGACATGTGGAAGAGGGTGGGATGGCATGTGGGAGAGGGTGGGAAGGCATGTGGGAGAAAGTGGGTGCAGGGATGGCATGTAAGAGAGCGGGTAGGACGGCATGTGATATAGAGGGTAGGATGGCATGTGAGAGAGAGGATGGGAAAACATGAGGGAGACGAGGCGGGAAGGCATGTGGGAGGTGTGATGGCATGTGGGAGAGGGTGGGACATACTGCAAGTGGGAGACGGCATGTGGGAGAGGATGGGATTGTTTATGGGAGAGAGTGGGATGTAGGCCTAGTCGGATGGAACTTAAGACAAAACATTTCATTTACCAACTAGCCAGTTTAAATAAAATATCTTTGAAGCAAAACAAATTAAACTAGAATTATAGCACTCTGCAGAGCAAATACTTCTGCCCCTCTTCATGCAATCTACCTCAGAAACCTTTGACCCACCAAGTTTTAACCCCAAACAATCAATTTCTCACTGTTGATCTGTATTGCCATTTACATTCTAAACACTTGAGAATCATCACTTGTGATCATCGTTTTCAGTGTAATTCTGTCTAAGCATTCATTGTTTGAGCTCTATACCAGGTAAATTCACATTGCATCATTTTCATTCATGGCAGAAACCAATTGTTTTGATTTCATTGATAACCAGAAAATACTTCACTTAATTTTTAAGTCCAGAAAATTCATTGTATGGCTGTTCTTTCATGGCATTGCTTCATTTTCCAGCACATTCCATTGGAAAGTTTCATCTAAGTGTTGATAAATCTTGCCCTAAATTATCCGCACCCCTCCATATTTTCCCTTCCCCTATACCAATATGTCACAAATTTGAATAGCTTCTTCCTAAAACAAAAACAAAACCTCACACCAAATTTGATCCAAATACAGTCATCGGTTCTTCAGATATCTTGATGGCAGATAAAATGTCCCCATCCTCCATTTGCACTCTTCCCCCTGTTCCAATATTGCTCAAGTTTTAATCACTACTTTCTTAAGCAGTAACAAAACCACACACCAAAATTTAATCAAAATTCAGTGACTACTTCTTGAGATATGACGATGATAAACAAAATTACTGTAAAACATCCCCACTCCTCCCTTTTTTCCCTTCCCCTACTCCAATACATCCCAAATTATAATCACCTCTTTCCAAAGCAGTAAGAAAACCACACAATAAATTTATTCCAAATCAAATCATCAGTTCATGAGATATCTTGATGACAGGCAAAATGTCCCCAGTCCCATTTTCACCCTTCTTCTGTTTCAATATGTCTTCAATTCTAATCACCTCTTCCTTAAGCAAAAACAAAACCACACACGAAATTAAATCCAAATCCAATCGTCAGTTCTTGAGATATCTTGATGACAGACAAAAATGTTCCTACCCCCGATTTTCACCCTTCCCACCCCCCCCATTTCACCCTTCTCACCCCCAATTTTCAACTTTCCCACCCCCCATTTTCACCCTTTCCTTGTTTCAATGTCTCAAAGTTGAATCACTTCTTCCTTAAGCAGTAACAAAACCACACACCAAATTTGATCCAAATCCAATTGTCAGTTCTTGAGATATCTTGATGGCAAACAGACAAACAGAGGCGAAAACATAACCTCCGTCTAACTTCGTTGGCGGAGGTAATTATGAGAGTTCTTAACAACCACAAAACTATGGCACCCTTGTAAATTTCTGGCAATTTTTGCAATAAAATATTGAAAGCTGGTGTGAAATTTTAAGTGAAACTTTATCAAAGAGAGGCATTGAAACATTGACCAAAATTTGAGTTTTCTTTTGTATTAAAACACAAAGTAACTAAAATATTATTACTCTCTACAGCGCATACCTCCGCCCCGTTGCAATTTTAACATGCCAAGAATAATTTTAGAGTTCATTTGATCCCCATACCCAATATAATCTACCTCAGAAATCCTAGGCCCACTAAGATTCATCCCCAAGTTTTGATCTGTAATGAACATTTGCAATCTGAACACTTGACGATTATCTTCTGACTGGATTTCTTCCAAAGCCATAACATTGTTTTCAACTTTATTTAAGTGAAGCATCATTGTTAGAGCTTTATTCAGCCCGGGTTCACATTCTATCATTTTCTACTCATGACAGAAACCAATTGTAAAGAACACTTGGTGTAAGTCTCTTAGAGTCCAGAAAATTGATTGTTTGGATCTTCATTCAGAGCACAAAGTCATTGTTCAGCACATTCCATTAGAAAGTTTTAACTTAGTCTTTCCAACTTAGTCTTGATAGATCTCATCCTAAAACATCCCCATCCCTGACTTTCTGCCCGTCCCCTGTTCCAATTAGTCCCAAATTGTAATCACTTCTTCATGAAACAGTAACAAAACCACACACCAAATTTAATCAAGATGCAATCATCAGTACTCTAATCTGGAAATACTGTATTTTGATGACAGGCAAACTCATCTTAAAATGTCCCCACCCCTTTATTTGCACCCTTCCCTACTTCCAATAAGTCTCAAATTTTAATTATTTCTTCCTTAAGCAGACAAAAGCAAACACCAAATTTAATCCAAATCCAATTATCAGTTCTGGAGATATCTTGATGACAGACAAACTTACCTAAAAATGTCCCCAACCCTCCATTTGTACCCTTCCCCTATTACAATATGTCTCAAATTTAAATCACTTCTTCTGTAAACAGTAACAAAACCACACACCAAGTTTAATTACAATCCATTCATCAGTTTTTGAGATATTGTAATGAAAGACCAACAAACAGACAAACAAAGAAACAAACAAGAATTTTAGCACACTGCAAAGTGCATACTTCCACCCTGATCCCCACTGGAATACAATCTACCTTAGAAACCCTTGACCCACCAAGTTACAGTATAACCCCAAACAATCTCTTTCTCACTGTTGATCTGTATTGCCATTTACATTCTAAACACGTAAGAATCATCACTTGTGATCATTGTTTTCAGATTAATTCAGGCTAAGCATTCATTGTTTGAGCTCTATACAGGGTAGATTCACATTCCATCATTTTCATTCATTCACAAAAAAACAAAGATTTTTTTTTAGAGAAGGCTTGGGTATTTCAAACAAAATTGATTCATATGATTGGTTGCATAATCTAATTTACCTAAAGTTTGTTGAAAATCTATATATTATATGTTCTATTTTGCTGCTGTAAGCATTGCCATGTTGTATATATGAAAATGCTAGTGATGATAGACAAACAAACAGAGGCCAAAATATGTCCCTAGCCCCCTCCCTTCCATTTGCATCCTTCCCCTGTTCCAATGTCTCAAATTTTAATCACTTCTTCCTTAAGCAGGAACAAAGCCACACATCAAATTTAATCCAAATCCAATCATCAGTTCTTGAGAGTTTTTGATAACAGACAAAAAAAAAATCACCTTAAAATGTCCCCACCCATCTATTGTCACCCTTCCCCTGTTCCAGTACTGTATCTCCCAAATTGTTCACACTTTGTCCTAAGGCAGTAACAAAACCACACACCAATTTTGATAAGAATAAAGTCATCAGTTTGTGAGATATCTTGATGACAAACAAACAAACAAATTTACAAAGGTGGAAACATAACCTCCATCCAACTTGTTGGTGGAGGTAATTCGTTGGCGGAGGTTACAGACAGAGGCAAAAACATAACCTCCGCTGAAAAAAAAGTAAAAAATAAAAGATTAATAAAAATTAATGCACACACAACTTCAGTTCAAAAGTTGATAGACAAGGCATTACTGATGAGGAACTTTTTCAAGTTATTTTTCTTAAACAAATGTATGACAAACTGTACTTGTGGTGAATAGAAAACAATTTTCAAGAATGTAGTGATAAGAAAAGGTATAAAGAAGTTTATTCAAGGATATAATAAACAGATATTTATTCATACAAAAAGTTTGATACTGTAAATAGCATAGTTCCTAATTTGTTGGTATCATAATCAATGCCTCTTGTTAAAATATTTGGTGCAATTGCAAGTTCAGTGTTGCAACCTAAAGTTGTCGTTATGCCTCTCTTCTACTTCTTCGTTCATGATTGTTGTCCATAATATTTCAGCCAAATGAATTAGTGATGTTTTAATTTCTGATAAATACAGTCATATAATACCAAATATATCTCAGTGTAACAAATTATACAAGAAAACTGTTAAAAATGGAAGAAAATCAGCCAAAATCCGATATTGGAGAACGCCTATTCGCCTCTTCACAGCATAATTACAATACACAAACAACAAGAAACCTTCTACATACAATAGTACAGTCCACGCAATGTGGACACGCTAGGATTATGCCAGAATTAAAATAAAGGGAGCCATAAGTGGACGCGAACATTTTTTCTCATCGATTTCTATTCGTTGGAAATGTATGGAATACAGTATGTAAATTGTAAAGCCGGTTGAATAGACTCCCAAACCTTCCATTCATAAGTTACAAAGGTCAAAGCGGCAGTGATCTTGTGATTTTGCTTGCACTCTTATTGAAAAACAAGAAAAAACTAATTTTCTACTTTAACAAGAGCCCAAGGGCACTATGGTTTCTTGCTACAGAATGAAATTTTGGGGCAGATGGAGGTCATCCATAACTCCAGAACCAGGCATGCTATTTAAGTGGGGAAATGGCTCATTCTTTGCAGCTCATCAAGGTCTATCACATACCAAAAAATTATTAACTTGTTATTATAGCCATTTTTCTCCCAAAATAAGCATAATTTTAGATTTGACTATTGACCTTTTGACCTCGAGTCAAATGTAACTTGACACTCTGATTCCCAAAACAAAAAGGCAAGTCCGTACAACCATCCTAACTAGACTTAAGAAATTTTGACCTCCGATAACTCCACACATGAAGGTCGTACAGGAATCAACCATTTGCCTTTTTTGATCGGAAGGTACTTTTGAAATCCGAAAATGGGGTCAAAATTATCGAAATACCCCAAAAATGTTAACATTAGAGGTCACCAGAGGTCAAAGTTAATATGAAACGAATGGCAAGACAATTACACTGGTGCAACTCCCACTCCCAACTGACATTTCATTCTCAAGTTATTAAGAAAAATGTATTTTTGACCTCAATACTGATTTTCCTAAGCAAGTGTCACAGACACACACACATACACACACACGCCAAGTTGAATACATAGGGTCCTTTGCTAATGCAAGGAACCAAAAATAACATTTTACTTCAAGTAAATTTGGAGCACATGAATTTTAGCATGAAAGTGTCTACCACTTGCACTGCTTTTCTGAAAGGATCAAATGTGTTGGGTCTAATGACAAGGAGTTATTGTTTTAAAAATCCTAAAATCACATTTTGATCCTTTTAGTGACCTTTAGTGTCCTTGGATCACATGACTGTTTTGTAAGAAAATATTCTTTTCCACTTGTCCACTTGTTTAATATATCACACTGATGGGGTCTGCTAGACAGAAATTCTATTCTTAAGAATATATATAAACCAATAATACAACCCACTGGAATGCATCATTCATACCACCTCACAAAAGATATCCATAACACTTTAAATGTAAATTCACAATGAGACAGAGCGAGGTCAATCTTATAAAAAGTGTATTATGTAATAGCAAAATAGAATGATAGTTCCTGGCCTTGCTGATGTGAAACCACACTAGTCTTTCAACAGCTTTAAGGGTATCATGGCATGAACTCTGGACTTCTATTTATACCATTCCATGTATTCTTATCAAAAACTGTGTTTAATGGAAAACAAGTAAACCTAATTCAAGTAAATCATGAAAATAAATTATATCATTTGTTCTTCAAATCAATAACTATTTGGCATCAAGCTTATTTTCATTATTTTATTAATGTTTTTGACCCTGACCTTGACCTTCAATCACATGACCGTTTTGTTAAAAAAAATTCCCCTACTCTATACATAACTTGTCTCAAATATCAAATGTACAGAATCTTGGCACTAAGAGTTATTATCATTGTCAAATTCGAGTCCAATGTCCATAGTCCAATGTCCAAGTCCAAATTCAATATTATGCACTTTGACAAAAAATTGTTTTTGACCCTGACCTTGACCTTCAATCACACGGCCGTTTTGTATGAAAATATTCCCCTACTCCATACACAACTTGTCCCAAAATATCAAATCTACAGAATCTTGGCACTAAGAGTTATTGTCACTAAAAGTTTTTCCTTAGGGCACATCTTCACAATATGGCGGACCTACCTACCAAATGTGACTCCATACCGATTTTCTTTTCTTGAGTTAAAGCGTACCTAAGCAAGTGTCACAGACACACACACACACGCCAAGTTGAATACATAGGTTCCTTTGCTAACGCAAGTAACCAAAAAGTAAGGTACTTTTATTATAAATAATTAAATGAAAATGGTCTCAAACGATAGATAACGAATTTAACTTCTCTGTACCATTTGAAATGGAACAAAATTTTTAAGCTTGAAGAAAAAACAAAAAGCGAAGGTGCACAAAATGTTGTGCAACACATACAATGGTACTGTAGTTTCTTTAAAATTGCCGGTGGATCTGTACGCTCCACTGGCTCTTCAATTACATGTGTACACTCGAGTCAATCGTGCATTTGTTAAGTCTGATTACGCAATTCTCATGCTGTTGAACGGATCTGAGTCAATTTCGTTAAAAAAAAACCCTTGCTTTTCCCCACATTATTGGCACAATTTCGCTTAGTTCACCAGCCTACCAGTTTAAGGAACATTATAGCTACAGTACAAGGTAATCTAATTTCTGTAATATTTGTAGATTATATAAGTAAACCAGAGTAACTCAAAAAAGAAAGTTGAGATTTTGATAAATTTGTATAGAAAAGTTAATGGAGATTTCCCCGTCTGTGGTTTAAAATCCAAAATAGAGAGATATTTAACTGATGATGTCACAAGCTTCCTTAATATATTATTGTTTATCGTACTAGTCCTAAAAGATTAAATAAATTCGAACTGGAAAAAATAACAATGAAATAATTCAGAATACTCCAATCTATACTATCTACATGTATTACTAATGAACCATCTACGATACCTACTCTTTCTCCTCCAAGTTTCTGTGCTTGTACACCATTTAGTTTGCTTTCCCTAAAATTCTACAAAGCTTTTTTGATACAATTTACTGTACTTTCAGGAACCATTTTACCTATGAATGCCCACTAGTATCATTAATCAGTCAACCCCAGAAAACTCCTACATAAAAATTCACAACATGGCTAATAAACGAATGATTAAAAAAAAAGCAATATACTTTTGTGAATGGTATTTTTATCCCAATTTTCAGATTTGCTATTGATCAGTTGCATAAAAATAAAGTGCATTTTATTTGATCTTAATGTTAAACACCTAGAATTTGTATGGCACTTGTAGTGTTTCTTTTTAATCCCACTATTTTTGAACATTTAGTGCAGGAAATAGGTTCGGAACGAATTGATCTTGCAGAGAATGAGAAATCAACAAAAAATCAACTTGCCGACCGGGCAGGGATATATGAATTTGTGGTTGTCCTGACGTCTGACTACACTTACATGTCTAACACCATCATTAGCAATTTGAGGTTTTTGGGGGAGGGCAGGCACGCTTCAATCAGAGAACCTCATCAAACAGAACTATAACTGAAATAGAAATGCTGGACAAACAATGGGACACTACCTGTATAGGGCCCACAATAGTTTCTACTTATTATAACAGTCAATGGGGATGGAAGAATTTTTTCATCCTTTTTGTGATTTAAAACAAAAGTGATGCACATAGAAGTAATTTTTAAAATATGTCTGAGACCAATGTCTATTACATCAGATTTGTAAATAAAAAGAATATTATAATAACAGATATCTATTTTTTGAAAAATCAGCCAAATTTACAAATTTACTATATTATATCACTTTAAATTTCATTTGGTTTCAATGCAGAGCTAAGCTAACACAATCATAAATAACATATCAGAAGTCTTTCTTTAACCAATTTTAAGATCAGAGCCAAAATATGGCAAAAATAGTGGAATTTCCCATTGACTCCAATAATAAACATCCCATCATTTTTCAAAAAGTTAGTCATACTGTATGGACTTGTCACAACTACAGCTTATTGCCGACCATTTTTTAGAAGACGTTTGGGTTCTATCATACTTGAGGCATGAGTACCAGATATATTTCTCCTACCAACAAGAAATAATTTGCAAATAACTGACAAAGAGCTGAGTTCTCCCATTGGCAGTGTAACACAGGGCTCACAAGAGCGGGCGACATGCGAAAATGCAGGTCATTTTTTTACGTGAAAATATCATCCCTTGGCAGCCTGCAATTAGACAAATTACAACAGTACAGTAGGTCAAAATTTATCACTTAAAGACAGGAGCAAAGCCAATGGGGGGCAAAACAAGCAGTAAAAACCAAAGTAAATTATGTTTCCATCAAACATTGCTGCTATCTGGAAATGTGCTTTAATTATTGGAAATCTGTTTCAATGTTTTCGGGATATCTTGTTCAAATTTCGGACAAATTTTTTACATTTTCAGGCAAATTAGGTTGGTTTTTGAGAAATTTCCTGCATTTTGCGGGCAATTTTTTTTCCAATTTTGGGAAATTGTCTTCAATTTCCAGGAGTTTTCTTTAAATTTACCTAATATTATGTCAAGAATTTCCTGATTTTACCAGGAAGAAAGCATTCAACCTGGGAGGTGAAATATTCTCAGGCAGCTAACTGCCCCCCTATTGTACTTCTGAGTTCCGATGCCTATGGTTACAACCAAAAAACGTGTGGAACGAGTGTAATATTTCATCAGAGCTGTCGTCCAAATGTGCCCCGCTAAATCTTCAGGCTACGTGCTAGCTACGCAGCATGCCTAAAGATACAAGCAAGCCAATGGAAATTTTAAAAGGCCACGTTAAACAGAAAGTTTTTCTTTGTCCACCACTACTTGCTTGTTCACCGTGCACAACATGATAAACCAGCGTATCCGCGTAAATTTGCATGCTCATTTCACGCAGATGTACATAATTAAAATGGGAGGATACAGAAGCTTATTACAGGTGTTCATGCACTGGCATTTCAGTTTAGGAGCCTTGCCATTATAGATGGAAACAGGCCATTTTGGTTATACGCAGATAATGTTTTCTTAACAAACTTTTTTTGAAGAGCGAAAACTTTGTCTTCTGAATGGCCTATCATAAGTTTTATTTAATGGATTACTAAAGAAGGAATCAAAGTATGTATGGTTGAATTTTTAAATGAAAGTAAAAAAGTTTTCATATCCCAAATTAAGTTGCACTAAATGTTTAGTACAACTTTTTTGGACACGTATTGTAGCCCATTACCTTTAACCTCAGTGTTTTGTTCCTCTTTTTCAATAGGTGTGCGTTAATGTCCAAATCCGTAGGTGATTTGGGCATGAATATTCATGCTAGCTACGTGTCTGCTTACAGATATTCACACATCGCATAATCCAATTGTGCCATTTCAAAATATGTCCAAACTATTGAAAGTATCACAATTTTTGATAAAATGTGTCAATTAAGTTCTTATCATGGCTAAAACACTAGGCTTGCAGTAACTAAACCTTCCAGTTGTAAGTTTTGAGTGAAGACTGAAACAAGAAATGACGTATCCAATACATTGAATCATCATTATGGTAGTAAATAAATGATATTTCTGTACTCTGTCAATTTTGTATCTGTATTTAAAAACTCTTGCATCTCTGGTCATGAACGTTTAAACATTGCAAGACAAATTTCTAAAGAATCCAATCCCTTCAAAAAATTTCCATAACTTTCCTCCTTTGAAGCCATGAAAATGAAAGACTTAAAAACAGGCATTTGTTTACAACCTCTATCAATTTAATTGAGATAACTAATAAGTAACAGTCAACATATTTTTAGATGGTTATTTTCACCCCAAATTTCAGATTTGTTCATGATCAAATGTAAATAGGCTAGTTTGATTCAACTTGATTTTGTTAATAAAAAACAACTGTAATTTAAACTAAAGGCACAAGATTTTTCGTAGTGGCAGAGCACATGCTTTTCTGGGTGCACTGGCGTGAAAAAGTATAAACTTGAAGTACAGTTGCCCTAATTTCTTTTCCAGACTGCACCACATACAGTACATACATCACTTTTGCAAACTGATCTGGATAAGTTAGTTTCTTGGTCCCAAACATGGCAGATGTCATTCAATGTTGATAAATGTAAAGTTATTCATTTTGGTCTGAACAATTTTTGCTTTTGATTACTGCATGAATGGTTCAAATCTTAGTCGTCTTGATCAAGAAAGGGATATAGGTGTTGTCATTACTAGCAATATGAAGCCTTCTAAACAGTGTGCTTTAGCAGCTGCAAGGGCAAATAGGATGCTTGGTTTGATTAGAAGCAATTTTTGTTTTCTTGGTAGAGAGATTGTTCTTAATTTGTATAAGCAGTTAGTCAGACCTCACCTTGAGTATGCTATTCAGGCTTAAAGTTCCTTTTATGAGAAGGATAAGTTCATTTTGGAGCAGGTTCAGTGAAGAGCCACTAGACTTACTCCCAAAGTAAGGAATCTCTTTTATGAATCTAGGTTACGAATTCTTGGTGTGACCATGCTTGAGTTAAAAAGAGTACATGTACATGGCGATATGACTCAGGTCTTTTAAGCTCCTATCTAGTAGTAACGCTTTGACTTCTTGTTATTTCTTGCATGTTTCAGCTAATCATGTGACATGAGGTAACAGTTGAACAAAGAGTTCTCACGGATAGATATTCAGCGTTTTAGCTTTTCACAAAGAGTTTTTAATGGGTGGAATGGTTTGCCTGAGTGGGTGGCTGCTCCAATTCTGTTCACAATTTCAAAGTCAACATTGATAAGTTGTTATTTAACTCTGGGCATCTTTGATTTTTCTTTCTTTGTGGTGGTGGTAGTTTGGGACTTTTATGGGGTGACTAACATTTCTTGGCCCGTAATCTTGTTATCTTATCTTAACGATGCAATGGCAGCCATTATGAAAGAGGTAGAATGCACGTAGCGAGGGTGCAATGCTGATATAATTTTTGTTGGTTCTTCTTATAGTTTTGTGTATTTCTGTATGAGTGACTTTATATAAATTATAATAGAATACTGTCAAAAATTAATGCATCTTCATCATGTTCTTTTAAAATTAAAAGTAAGTTTTGTCACCGCAAAAAGTACTGTAAAAGCAAAATACTAAACAAGACTTATTAGTAGGCCTTCTCATAGTAGTTTTAAACATGCTGCTTGGTCGCTTCACTGTCTTGGCATATTAAAGCAAAGAACTCCTTGTACCTTCGGTGTAGGTTTTACATGGAATGCACCCTAGGGCCTAAGATCAGAATGAAAAATTCACAAAATTTGAAGATTTTCCTATGCAGCCAAGAGCTCACCCGAAATAATAAATATATAATGGCCTGGGGCTTTATTGTAACTTATGTAACATTAGGCCATGGTCAATTCGGAGTAGCATGTTAGGCCTACAACATGATTTTTCATTATTTCGACAAAAAATCCTCCTCATCCTCCTTGATTTCTCTAAGGCTTTCGACAAAGTTCTACAGGAAAGATTACTCTACAAAGCACAACGGGATAAGAGGACCAACACTTGAATGGCTACAAGATTTCTTGACTGATCGCCAACAGCATGTTCTCCTCATTGGTGAATACTCCAACTCAGCTCCAGTCAAGTCAGGTGTACCCCAAGGAAGTGTCTTAGGTCCACTCATGTTCCTCTTGTTTATCAACGACCTCCCAGAATATGTCACCTCATTTACAGTCAGACTATTCCCTAATGACTGTGTTCTCTACCATCATATAGGGAATGATGAACACTCAAAGGCCTTCCAACTCGACCTGGATGGTCTTCAACAATGGGAAGCAGACTCGCAAATGGAATTCCACCCCCTAAAATGCCAGTTCCTACGCGTTTCCACCAAACGCACTCCACTGAAGGCCAACTACATGATACATGGTCCTGTCCTAGTGGAGGTGGAAACTGCAAGTATCTGGGAGTTACCCTGCACAAAAACCTGAATTGGAGCACTCATATTCAAAACATTAAAAAAAAAAGGCTAACTTTACCAGAGCTTTCCTCCAAGGGAATCTCCATCACTGTCCATGCAGCACCAAGGCTTTATGCTACCAGACGCTTGTCAGACACCTGCCGGAGTATACAAGTGTGGTCTGGGACCCATTAACCAAGGTCAACATCAACCAACTAGAAATACATGTAGCACAGAGAAGAGCAGCACGCTTTGTGTTCAATGACTACTCCAGATACAGCAGAGTCACACCAATGCTTCAAACTCTCAAGTGGCCCTCTATAGCAGAAAGGAGAGCCTGATGTAAAACAATAATGATGTACAGGATAGTCCATGACCTTGTTGCTATACCTATCACCTATCTTCAGCCAATAACATCAACTGCAAGGGGTCACACTCAGAAGTTCCTCATTCCCTTCGCCAGGACCCAGACTTACAAGCACTCTTTTTTCCCAGACACTATCAGGCTATGGAATGGCTTACCTCTTCATCTGATACAAAGCTCACCACTTGAATCTTTCAAGAAGGTTGTACCAGACATCCAGCTTCGGCCTTAGGTGGCCTTCTTTTAGTTACTTGCACCATGTGTATAGACTACACAATTTTAACTCGCACGGAGAACGCATTTAGTTCACAGTATGTTTATACTCCAATTGGAGGACTGTACTTTAACAAAAGAAGAAAAAAAAAAGAAAAAAAAAGCACATCATAGGCCTACATGTACTTCAACTGAAAACTCCCTGAAATGTAATTATAATCCGATTTGGCATACTATTTCACACAAAAAGCAAACACGAAATTTCGCACCCCAGGATGGCTCCAAAATGTGTTAACCATTCCCCTCCCCCTTCTTTTCTCCCCTCCAAAAAAGAAGCAGCTCTCATGTCTCAATGTACTCGAACATAACAAGCCTAATGTTAAAATTAAGCGTACCGACTAAACAGATAGGCTGGTAGTAAAGTTTTGGTTAGGCTTAATTAAGAATAAAGATAGTACTTACTTCAATTCTGGAAAAGTTTATTTCAATACTTGATTTTACAAACCACCGCATGTAATAAAATCATCTGAGCTACATAATTGTAATAATATCACGAAAAATAAACAAACTGGCACTAATTTTGATTCCATTTTTCGGCACGTTGGATTAAGTTAATTTCGCGAAACACATATTAACCAGGTAATGTCAGGTGGTATGCTTTTATTATACAATTAGGTGTTCATTTACTTTAGAAGTTATTTGGGAAGAGTGGCAGAGCCTCAAAATACTTAGTTTCTATTTTTTGGTAGCATTAAAGGCCTCAATTCCAGGATAAAGTAAGGGATACATGTCTCACAAACATACGTCTACTTTCCGATGAAAATTATATGCCTAGCAGGCCCTAGAACTTATTTGTTTCCACGAGCTGCGGTTTGGAGCTTTGAAGGCAGATTGAACTTTGAAGGTAGGTGCGGTGGATTTAGAAATGTCTTCGTTAAAATGTTGAGTTTTTGGGGTTCTGCCTCTAATCCGAGCTGCAGGTACTGTACCAGATTTATTTGCGGCGTTAAGCGCAACACGCTGATGAGGGGAGGGGTAAGTGTGGGGATAAGCAGGCATATCCGGGGAGTAGTCACGCAACCAACTTTGGACAAAATAGCAGAGACAATGCAAGAAGAGAGGCGGATCTAGGAAAATCACAAGGAAGGGGTGTTGTTAATATTCAAATAATGAAAAGTGTTGGAACTTCTTAGGGGAGGGAGGGGGGGGGGGGGGGTTCTAACCACGCAGAACCAGGGCGGAGTCAGAATAAAATATCACGGGGCCAAGCAAAAAAAGTCATTAATGAGCAGAAGTTTGTCATGATTAATGGAACATCATTGGGAAAGCAGGCAGCAGGGCAAACGTACTTCCTGAAAGGATTTCACCTGATTGCATGTTCTTTTTCAAATGGGAAAATTATTAACAAAAAAATTGAAGACAAATTTGGCAAAATCATTGAAAATTTTAGTTGAATTTGGCATCATTTTACGATAATTGATGAAAATTGTTACCGAAAAATTCAAAGAAACATTGCCAATAAAATGAGGAGAATTGAAGGAAATTGCATAAGAATCAAAGAAATCTCCTAAATATTGAAAGAGATATCCCAAACATTGATGAAAATTTTCCACAAATTGATAATATTTACCGAAAATTGCAGAAAAACTGCACCAAAATGAACGAAATTTTCCAAAATTGCACGAGAATGATAATAATTTCTCACTTAAAGTGATTTCCTAAGCATTAAATGAAATTCTTAGAAAATTGAAGTTAATTTCTCAAAAAATAGATGAAAAAATTACTGAAAATGAGGAAATTTTTTCGAAAATTGTACGTCAAGGATTACAAGAATTAAGAAAATTTCCTAAAAATTGGTTACAAACATCAATTCAAATAAGTAACTGAAATGAATGGAAGAAAAATTGCCTCAAAATAGAGGAAATTTTCCGACAATTGCACAAGAACTAGGGATATTGCCCAAAATGGAAATAAATTTCCCAAGCATTAAAAGAAATTTCCAGAAAATTTACCGAAGATCGAAGAAAAAATTGCCCCTCCAAAAAATTGCAGGAGAATTAAGGAAATTTTCCAAAGATTGAATGAGATTTTCAAGAAATTTCCCAAAAATTTACAAGAAGTTATTCTTAGAGTAATGAATTTTTTTTCGGGAGGGGGTTCCAACCCCCAAAACCCCCCTCTAGATACGCCCCTGAAGAAGCTCATTAAAATAAAGAATAACCCCAAACCGCCCCTCGACCTATTCCTCGGACAGTCGGATAAATTGGAATTATGGAATAACTTGGAACTTTGATCTTGACTAGATGTGGAACGAGTCTCCCCACAACCCCACCCCACCGGTGCTGTCCTTCTCAAGTTTTGAGATCATGTACATGTATACTTTTATTTACTCCAGTTTCCATTCCCAATTCATGGATGAGAAATTTGTGGCGTGCCTTACATTAAACCCTCCATCCTTATCAGGACGTGTACGTTTTGTCAATACAAATATGGACTGCACCACGTACACGATCATCAAATCCGATCAGAGACAGTTTGTTTGTAATGATCCTCCTACCAGTGCAAACTCAACAAAACCTAAATATTGGGTCAAGGGGCATAGAAATTATGCCTCTAGATCGACTGGCCTGACAAAGACAATCCTGCAATGTACCAAGGAGCTTCTACACAAAAGCTCCTTGAATGTACCTTGTCAGGAAGCAGAAAGAGAGGCAGACAAATTAAAGGAAAATGTGGGAAGATAACAACAAAGATTGGACCGGGTAGAATTTTGACACATACCAGCCTAGGAGAGCATCGGAGAACCGTGAGAAGTGTCGAGAACTTGTCAAAAAGTCATCAGTTGTGCCCCAACGACCAGCTTGGTTGCTGGATGAGTGTGTTAGTGAATTTGATGTGTTAACCAGGGTTAGATAGCCATGGTCCCCCAAAAAATTCCGATGATATCTTTTTTTTTTACCATCAGATAAATCTTAGTCACGGTTTACATTTTTTTTTTTTTTAATTCAATTTTCGGGAAAATACATTTTAATGTTTGAAAAATCTCTTTCAATCTTTGGGAAAGTCCTTCATTCTGGTACATTTTTCGGAAAATTTCCTCCATTTTGGAGCAAATTTTCTTTGACTTTCGATCAATTTTCTTCAATTTTGGTTAATTTCCGTCAATGTTTAGGATATGTCTTTTAATTTTTGACAATTTCCTTACTTCTCGTGCAGTTTTCCTAAATTTTTGGAAAATTTAGGATATTTTAGCGCAATTTGATCGATTTTTGATCAATTTTCTTAATTTTTTTGAAAATTTCCTTTATTTTGAGGTAATTTTTCTCTCTCTCGATTTTCGATCATTTCCTTCAATGTTTCAAACACTTCCTTCATGTTTGGGCAACTTGATTTGCGGTACATTTTCTTAAATTTTTTGAAATTTCCTTCAATATTTTTGATATCCTTTCTTTGTTCAGTTGTTTGGGAAATTTCTTTCATGATCGTTTAATTTTCAGAAATTTCCTTTACTTAGAGACAGTTTTTCTTCGATTTTTGGGTAATTTTTTTTCAATTTTTGAGAAATTTCCTTCTTTTGGGCAATTTTCCTTCGATTTTCGATAGGTTTTCTTTAAATTTTGAGAAATGTTTGAGATATCTCTTTATAATTTTGGAAATGTTTTTTCATTTGTGTCGTTTTCTACAAATTCCGGAGAATTTTCTTCAGTCATTTTGGAAATAATTTTTTTCAAATTTCGGTAAATTTTCGTCAATTTGGCGGAAAATGTTGCCAAATGTTACCAAAAGTTCCAATAATTTTATGAAAATTTCCTTCGTTTCTTAATAATTTTCCAATCAAAAGAAAACCTTTCAGAGAGGATCTTTCTCTCTGCTCTCCGCTTATAAAACCATGCACCCTTGTCCCAATGTCCATTAATCATGTCAAAACTGCTCATAAAACGTGTTATATCACATCATCCCTGGTTTGACTTGGCCCCATTGACATTTTATTCTGGCTCCGCCCCTGGTGTTAAATGGCAGTGACGTAACCGGTGGGCGGGACAGTAATCTTGCTGGGGTTAGGGGTGGGGGCCAGGGTGCGAAACCTCCTGGAGCTGAAGTGTTTTTAACGGCTTTGAGGCCTGAAAGTACGATTATGGAACACGAGTCAGACTGAGTACAGTATGATACAAAGATTGGCCAGGATTACGTATGTGATCCAACCGACCCTACCGATTGAATTGTAGCATAAATTAATTACTAATAATAATATCGTAAGGCTCAGGCTGTAACATTTAGTTGTATAATATCTCTAACATTGCTTAACATAGTATTTTTTAACAACCGAATGATATAAAATGTAATTTTCTTATCTTAAGCGAACAAAACAAACAACGTTGAATTACAGAACGCGTTCGCATGGTGAACGCACACGCGCCACACAGTAATTGTACGTACGTACGCGGGTGCAATCTGCAGTGGCGTTACTTGACTTCGAAACCAAAGGAAAAGGGGGAGGGGGGGGGAGGAATTTCCTGACGAAAATGTCCATTTGTCCGACTCATTAAAAAACGATATGCATGTGTCTATACAATCACACAATATAGGACAGTTGGGAACAGACTACCCCCTACCAATGGTATCGCGAAACTTGGCTTTGGGGTACAGTACTGATGTGGCGGAAGCTACGAAGATTTTTTGTTTTTGATGCTCCAAAATGGCTGAAAATCAACACAAAGTTCCATAATTTAATTTATGAAAAGAATACAATTTTAAATTTTAATGTTAAAATCTACTCAGATGATCATTTGGGTTACCATTTCTAAACAGGCAGATAAGAAATTTTCGCTGCAAATTGAGAACAAAAATTGGGCAAAAATGTAAGCTTCATGCGCAAAGCCTTGGAAGTTTGGGCTCAAGGGCGAAGCTTCGGAAGCTCTGAAAATTTCTTGATTTTGATGCCCCACAATGGTTTGAATTCATCACAAATTTCCAAAATGTAAGTGATGAAAAGAAGTCTAGACTTTTTTTCAAATTATAATGCTAATATCTACTCAGGTAAAAAATGACCATTTCTAAACAGGCAGAGGGGAAATTTTCCCTGACAATAGAGAAATTTCGGGCACAATTGTGGGGTTAATGAACTTACGAAACCTTAGAAGTTTAATTGGTGGTTTCAGGGGAGAAGCCCTGAAGCTCTGAAGATTTCCTGATTTTGGTTGTGGGGACAATGGTTTAAAATCAACGCATATTTCCAAAATGTAAATGATGAAAATGAAAAGAAGACAATTTCAGATTCTAATACTCGGATGTAAATTACCATTTCGAAACAGGCAGAGGAGAAGTTCCCCCTTGAAATAGAGAAAATTTGGACCAAATTGTGAGACTTATGGGCGAAGCTTTGGAATGAGTACAGGGACGAAGCCAGATAACTGGATGAGCATTTGGGTTGCCATTTCTAATCAGGCATAGGACAGTAGGAAAAATTTCACTGAAATTAAGAAATTCAGGCAAAATCTAAAGATTTATTGTCTTTGATGCCCCAAATTGGCTGAAAATCAACTCAAGATTCCAAATGTAATTCGTATCGTAATGGGGCCCGGGGGCCAATTCAAGCAAGAGCAGGATCCAGAAGAAGAAGTCCCATGCACTTAATAACCCTTTGGAAGGGGTTCAGCTAGAGGGTGGGTGAAGCCCCGGAAGCTCTGAAGATGTATGGTCTTTGATGCCCCAAAATGTCTGAAATTCAACACAAACTAATACAGTTTTAAGTGATGATAAGAAGACAATTATAAATTTTTATGCTAAACTCTACTCAGATAAACATTATCAGATTATACAATTATATAGGGTAACCATTTATAAACACTAGCAGAGGACAAATATCCCCTAGAAACTGACAAAATTTGAGAAAAGTTGTGCAGGGATTCATATGTGAAAGCTTGGGTCTAAAGTTTTATGGCTTTCCATATCACAAAAGGGCTAAACATCTTCACAAACAGACTAAAGTTCCAAAATGTAATTGATAAAGAGGAGACAACTTTAAATTACCATTTCTAAGCAGGCATAGGGCAGTAGGAGAAATAGAAAATTCGGGAAAAAATGTGAAATTCATGGACGAAGCCCTGTTCTGAAGATTTCTTGGTTATAATGCCCCAACTGCAGAAGATGGCTGAAAATCTACGCACAGTTCCAAATTTAATTGTGGGTCCTGGGACGAAGCAACAGGGATCCAGGAGAAGAAGTCCCGTATTAAAGCCCTTGGAGAGGGTCCAGGAATGCAGGGTGCGAAGCCCCCGAAAGCTCTGACAATCTATTGTCTGTGATGCCCAAAAATGTCTAAAAATCGCGGACACAAACTGATAAAGTAAACTGATCAAATTTTCATGTTAACATCGACTCATATAAGCATTATATAGGGTTACCATTTCTAAACAAGCAGAGGAGAATTTTCCCTTGAAAACTAAGAAAATTCGGGCAAAATTGTGCAGGGGTCCGTGGGTGAAGCCATGGTCTAAGGATTTCTTGCTTTTCTAATGTCTTAAAATCTTCACAAACAGACTGACAGACAGACATAGTTAAAAAATGTAATTGATGAGAAGAAGACAATTTTAAATTCTAATGTTAGAATATGATACGCATTTCTAACAGTCTAAACAGGCAGACAAAAATAACAAAAAATTGAGAAAATTGGAACAAAAGTGTGGGGCTCAAGGGCGAAGTCTTGGTCTAAAGATGGTTTTTCTTTTGAAATCAACACAAAAATCCGTAATGTATTTGATTAAAAGAAGACAAATTTAAATTATGTTCAAACAGTAAAATCTACTCCGCCGATTGGCATTTGGGTTACCATTTTTAAACAGGCAGGAGAGAACTTTCCCCTAAATTCGGCCACAATTGTTGGGTTCATGGACCCAGCTCTGATAGGCTTTAAGGGGCGAAGCTTTCTTGTTTTTGATGCCCTAAAATGGCCCATGATCATCAGGGCTCTTGATTTTAAACGTGTGGGCGGGCATCTTTTATATATACGTCCCCTGCAGTTGCCCAACCCGATCCTGCAGCATTATGCGGAGTCCAGTGGAGATGATTCTGATATCTAGACGATTCATGCTGTTTTGGCGGTGGGGGATTTGATTTGAAAATCTAGCTGAGTCGGGTATGATTGAGATATACTCTGATTGTATGATACCTGCAGGATAAAAGTGTATCAGACATTCTACATTTCTGCCCGACAGAGGGGGAGAGGGGGAGGCGAGGGGGAGATGGTGCTCGTATTGCCATGAATTTAGTAAAAAACTATGATATTATCCAGACATTTTAGAAAGTATTTTGTCCTTTTGCAAAGAAACAAATGCATAAAGGTATAACCACATCAATTTTTCTGAGATCTAAGATCTGTATCCGGTCAGCATTATGCTGAGTCCAGTGGAGATGATTCTGATATCTAGACCTGTAGACGGTTCATGCCGATTCGAAGTGGGAGAGTGCTGGCAGAATGAATGAATAAAGTAAAACACTATGACATTGTCCAGAACATTTTAAAAAGCATCTCGCGAAGAAACAAATGCATAAAGGTATAGCATATTAATTTTTCTACAAATTTGTTTCAATACTGGGCCATATTTTGCCCGACGAAAGTCAAAAATGGAATTGCCCGACTGAAATTTGTTTCTAACGTGGAGGAGGGGGTGGGGGAGAAAGGGGGTGGGGGAGGGGGTCACCCCACAGCCCTTAAGTTATACCCCTGCTTGTATACCTCCAGAAAATAGTGGGTCCCTTTTAACTTTTGTGATGGCCTACCATACCCCTCTGTTCATGCTGTTTCAACATCCAGTTCTTGGTATGTTGCTCATTTAAACCGTTATGTATGCTGTCAAATTGATTTTGAATGAACCTCATGCTATATGCTGCATATAATTATGATTATAATTGTCATCAATAATTACCGGAAGCAAATCATTCTTTATTGCCATGCATGAACTTCTCAGGCATTCCATACTATACCTTGTATACAATAACATAACCTCTGGACAATTAAGGAAGGAAGTACTTTGTCCCAAATGCCCAATCCTTCTAAGCAAATTCATTAAAGAAATATGCCCATGGATTTTCTTTTTTTCATATATGATAGAGCAAATTTGTAGAAACAAAGTGGTGAAAAAAACTATGTTGATATCTTGTTCCGTTTAGAAGTTATAACAATTTAAGGAGTAGAAAAATGTTCTTAAAAACACCTCGTACAGTATATGTCCCTCAGCTTGGGGATGTCATCAAGGCAATTACAGCACAATTCTAATGTATTTCTTATAAATCTAATCACACTTTTTTTTACATTATCGAAGAGCATTTTTGGTTCATTATAGAGATAGGGTGCAATATATGATTTACAAAAAAACATTTGTTTTTTTCTTGGTGTACATCACATTTACAATGAGAAAAAAAATCCAAATCATTTTTTTTGAAGAAATACAAAAGACGTTTGGTTAAAATTGTCTCTGTGACATCACAGATGTTGCCAATCAGTCGACAAACAAATTCAAAAATAATTTAAAATTTCGTAATTTCTAAACGGAATGAGATATTTAAATAGTTTTTTCACCACTTTGTTTCTAAAATTTGTCTCTTTTATATATGAAAACATGAAAATCCATGGGAATATTCCTTGAAGCAATCACTGTGGAGAAGTATACAAGTCTGCAGATGATCATGCATTAAATTTTGATTTTGGAATGATACCAAAGATTGCACTAAACCAGCCTTTTTCTAATCGAACCATGAATAACTATGAAAAATGTTACAATGAAAATTTGGTAAAGGAACAATTGCCTGACTTCATTGTTCCATGAGTTCATTTTCTAAAGGATAATTTTGCAACAACTGCAATACTACTAATAGACTGGTAAAACGATCGCCATGCATTACAAGAACATCCTGCATTGGATCCAACATAGTTCCCATAAGTGCCGAAGGACAAGCGACTGTACTATATGGTTGGCTGTTAAGGAACTGTAATCTAACGAAAGGGAATGATTTCACTCAACACTGCGTTTCTAATATGGTCTGTCTTACTCTTTTGGTAATCCTTGAGCTGTCGAGAAAGTAAACCGTTTCATACATGATAACTCAGAAATAAGGAAAATCGCCAAGATTGTTCCCTTTAGCTGGTAAGTCGATCCAATCTCAGAAGAAGAATAAAACAACTTCAAAATATAACGGAAACAACATCATTTGTGGTCTTGGCAAAGAGCTTCCACACAGCTCTTTGGTCTTAGGTCATGTTTATTCCCCGGATATCTGAGGTACTGTCAAACAAATCAGGAAGACCCCGATAATGATTAATGCGACGATAGATTGAAACGCTAAAGTTAATGGCAAACCTGCATGGTATTTGATATCAGAAAGGATATCTTAAACCGCTGTGTTTCATAAGGGATAACCCTGGTTCACTATATAAGATCTATTGCAGGGATATTCTTGTCGATTGGATGGGAAATTATTATGCGATTCTATAGGTATGAATATGATTTGAATACATGCGAATAAACTTGGGAAGCAAACTGAGTGAAGAAGGTGAAACGTGAAAGTGAAGTGCTTTAGCTGGAAACGATGTGTCCTGCGTATTGCAGTAAGAGAGATCTAGGCTTCACAGAGAAACAACCATCGTTATTTTTCAAGTTTCAGGTAAGTGAAGTGTGCATATCTTGATGGATATCTAAGTTTTCTATTTATGTCTCATGCATGCAGGTCACGCAATAGATCACGCAAGATATACATTTATTCATAATGATGATTCGATTGAACTTACACAGTTATCTATAATGAGCTCTTGACATTGTATGTGTAACGGTAGGTATACTCCATTGGGGATTGGAATGTTGCAACTTGAAACCTTCATTCAGGGTCCCCGCTTCATTCATGAGACGTGAGCGTAACGTCCGCCTTCGGATGAAAGGGTGAATAACTTGAGATAGGAATAAGATTTTGACTTGCTGAATTTGGTAGGTGGTCTAAATAGTATTTATCCTGTACCATATGAAATAGGGTTTGTATCAGACTTTAAGTTCCTTTAAGTATCTTTCCACGGTGCTTTTCCAACTAATATCAACACCATTTTTACAGGCTATTATTCCAAACTGAAAAATCCACAGCATAGCCTTTTCATGCAATAAGATATACCCCTTTTATGCTATCATTTAAAAATGTTAATTGAATATTCACCTTCTGGAAAGAAATTCGCAATCCGTATAAGGATGTGTTATTCCAAAAAAATTCATCCCTAACCGTGCGTTTTGATGTAGATTGAAGTCAATTGTGTATTCAAAGGACTGGTTCAGTGGCCAAGCAAGTTCATCTCACCATCAGAGATACTGTAATATCAGTATAGATGAAAGAGGAACTCAAAACTACTTCAATATCTTAATTCGTTAAGACGATATTCAAGTTTAAAGTTCTGTCTTACCGGTGTAGAAGTGACTGGTGTTGTAACCAGTAAGTCTACTGTAAATGGTTTGCGCCCTCATCCTCACATATTTTGAAGAAAATTTATGTGACTTACTATTTGAATTATTTTTTCTCAAATTTTCTTGAGGTGGTAAATTATGATTACCATTACTAGATTCTGTTTTAGTGCTTTCCTGACATATCCAATGGTTTTAACGTCGCAAAATTGCAGGGAAAAATATGATGGAATGCTTAAAGACTTTACGGAATCTGAGATTGTGATGTCATAACTAGTCTGATTTCAGTCGTTTATACACAAATGATACATTACTTTCAGCTTAACGGAATAAGATTTTTGAAAGCTTTCTTTACTATTTTATTTCTTTCAAAGTCCTCTTTTAAGTGAAATGGCTTGCCCATGAACAGATGAACTTATCTTTTAAACAATTTTTGATATCATGCATCTGATGAGATCGAAGAGAGATCACAGGTATGTAGGGTTGGTAGATCGCGGGCACAGTTTGAAAAAACCAAATATGGCTGAAAAAGCCAAACTGTAATTAATAATCAAGTCAGGAAAATCCCAATTTTGAAAGAGATCGGTCACTGGCGGGACCAGAGGCCTTTCTGTGAATGGTAAAATGTACTCAAAAGCCAAAAATGTTATTCCGTAGCTTCTAGAATATGCAAAATATCACGTGTTTGGATGCCGTGATAATTTTTTCTTACTTTCTTTTTATTCTTCACCAAAGGTCAGAATTAAGCCAAATAAAGATACTTTGCAGCCAAACAAAACACGTTTCCTAAAACATTAAATCTCCCTTTCCCCCTCCCCCACCAAAAAAAAAGAAGAAACGAACACGTCATTTTTAATATCAAAAAAGCTAAACGATATTTTTTTTCTTTTTTTCCGGTTACGCAAGTCTCAAAAAAACATTTTTCCCAATTGGCTCCTAAAAGCCAGTACAGGCCAACTAATCATGCTTATGCTCATCTCTCTCCTGGATTAGGGCCGGGGGTCGCAAATAATTGACGAAAAGGGCATGAACTTCACCATCCTGCAGGTGGATAAATATAGCAAATGAAAGATTTGATTGAAAACAGCTTGGAGATTGTTTGTGCTATGTTGGTATATTGTAAGAAATCTCTATAATCCTTGACAGCTTGGCATGCTAAAATAACAAAGCCTCCGGATTCCAATAAGGTGAATGGATCTGTTACCTGGTTACTAGAAAGAATTTTCACTCTATTTTCACTACGGTGGATGGAGTACCCATTCCTGTTCATAAGTCAGTAATAAGCATAGACAGTGCCTTTTTTTTAAATATATTTTTTAAATGAAATCCTTGGTGGGATGGAAGAGGATGGAGGAGGAAGAGAAGGGAAGGGGGGGGAAAGGATACACAAAAGGGACCTTTTCGATACATTTTCGACTCATCCCCTCTCCCCCATACCAAATTATTTAATTTAGTAAAGCTAAATATAGTTTTTTTCCTTTTTCTTTTGGTTTTGTATTTAACAGAAGTTTGTAATGTATCTTGTTAAGGTGTTTTCATTTTTGTATCAATTTAAAAGGCCTGGTAGCTTGTGGATATATATCCGTTAACGAAAGAAAAACAAAACGAAAGCAGATAGGGGCATAGGGAAGCGTCTCCTCTCATGGAGGAGATTAGGGTGTGTGTGTGTGTGGGGAAGGGAGGGGGCTTAGGGAGGGTTAGGTGGATTAGGGGTTAGCGGGTTAGGGGCGGAGGAAGGTGGGTAAGGGGGTTAGGGGATAGTGGGTTAAGGGTTAGAGAGGTTAGGGGTTACAGGGGGCATAGGGGTTATGGGGGTAGGGGGTTAGGTGGATTAGTGGGATTGGGGGTAAGGGGCGGGTTTACTAGGGGTTAGGGTGGTTAAGAGGGGTTAGATGGGGGTTAGGGGGCGGTTACAAGCGGAACAATTGCTTTGCTAAATTAAGTTTCCATAGGCCTAAGGAAAATATCCTTCTGTTTTGAAAATTCCTTCCTTTTCGGAAATTTTCTTCACTTTTCAAAAATTTCCTTCATTTCTGGGCAACTTTTTCCATTTCCGCGTTTTTTTTCCATCTTTCGTGAATTTGTTTTTCATATTAATTTCGAATAGGTTTTTCGATTTTCGGGATAAATTCCTGTAAATTTCGAAAACTGTTGCTCATTTTCGGGAACTATCTTAGGTAATTTTCGGTAGATTTCTTTCATTTACGGACAAATTTCTTCGATTTTAGGAACGTTTTCTTCCACTTTCGGGAAATTTCCTTCTTTTAAAGAAAATGTGCAATTAAATTTGTTTGGTTATATATATAATAGGGACCAAAAAGGACCAAACTGGGGGCCAAAATGCTCAACTGTTGGGGCAACAAAAGTCCTTATTTTGAAAACAAAAAGTATCTCTACATGCCGAAAATTTTGGCGACATTGTCGGACTCATAGGTGAAGCTCCAAAAGTTATAAAGATTTTTTTGTTTTGACGCCCGAAAAATGATTTAAAATCAATGATTTAAAATCAACATAAGATTCCAAAGTATAAGTGATGAAAAGCGGACAGATTCAAGTTCTAATGTTAAAATCTACTCAGATAAGTAGACATGCAATGGGTTACCATTTCTAAAGAGGAATATAGGACAGTAGGATAAATTTCTCCTGAAATTGAGAAAATTATAGCAAAATTGTAGGGACGAATTCATGGACGAAGTACAGGTCTAAAGATTTCTTGTTTTTTGATGCTCCAAAATAGATGAAAATTAAAGGATCCAGGAGAGAAGTCCTACTTAAGGGCCCCTTGGAATGGGTCCAGAGGCGAGGCTCTGAAGTTTTATTGTTTTTGATGCCCAAAATGTCTGAAAATAAACACAAACTGACACAATTTAAGTGATGATATGATGAGAAGACAATTTCGCATCTTAGAATCTATTCTGATAAGCATTATATACTGATATAGGGTTACCGTTTCTTATCAGGCAGAGGAGAAATATCCCCAGACAATTGAAAACATTTGGGAAAAAGTGTGGGGCTCAAGGGTGAAGTCTTTGTCTAAAGAAAGTGGCTTAAAGTCATCACGAAAATCCGAAATGTAATTGTTGAAAAGAATAAAAATTATTATTATAATGTAAAATCTACTCAGATAAGCATTTGGTTTACCATTTCTAAACAGACAACATTTGTTGGCTTCATGGATGCAGCCCTGATAGGGTCCAAGGGTGAAGCCCCTGTAAGTTTAATAGTTTTGATGCCCAAAATGGCCCATGATCATCAGGGCTCTTGACTTTAAACATGTCTGAGCGGGCATCTTTCATTAAAACGTCGTTTCATGCAGTTTCCTAACCCGAGCCCAATCGGCATCATGCCAAGTCAAGTGAACGATTCTGATATCCAGACGATTCAGGCATGATCTCTAATCTAAATAGAACATACAGACATTTAAACATTTAAATCTCTGCCCGACTAAGTACCCAAGTATGATGTTGTCAGCATGATGACAAGTCGGGAGGACATGAATCTGATATGACGATTCGGGCATGATTGAGGTTTATCTCCGATTTAAACAGTACATCCGGCATTTTACATCTCTGCCCGACTTAGTGCCTAAGTATGATGTTGTTAGCGTCATGTGCCGAGTCGGCGGTCGGGAGGATATGACCCGGATATCTAGCATGTCTAACTGAATCGGACATGACTGAGATAAATTCTGATACCAGAATACAAGTGCACCCGACATTCTACATTCCTGCCCGACTAAGATCGGTATCTGGCTAAGGTTGTGTGTGTATGTGTGTGTGTGTGTGTGTGTGCGCGCGTGCGTGTGCGTGTGCGTGCGTCTGTCGTCTGTGTGTGTATGTGTGGGTATATATATATATATATATATATATATATATATATATATATATATATATATATATATATATATATATATATATATATATATATATATATATATATGTGTGTGTGTGTGTGTGGGGGGAGTGGGGTCTCGTATGACCATGAAGGTAACAAAAACTATGATGTCATCCAGAACATTTCCCAAAGTATTGTGTCTTTTGGCGAAGAAGCAAAAACATAAAGGTATAGAAATATAGATTTTCCTACAATTTTGTGTCAATACTAGGCCAATTTTTTGGCCCGACGAAATTGGAATTGCCGAACGAAAACAGGTTTCTAGGAGGTGTAACGCCTCCACAAGTTCGAAATATATCTACACCCCTAGTTATTATAAGAAGTTGACAGATTATCATACAAATCTGTACAACAACTTTTGACATGTCAAATCTGGTCTGTTGATGGAGTAACTTTGATATCTTCATGAGAAGCCTACAGATGACAATAATTTAAACATGTTCTATTCCATCTTATAAGCTTATTGGTGTAATTTGACTATTTCGACAGAACTCAATAACAAGTTGAGAAACTAAAGATGAAGATTACGTGAAACTAGGGAATTGCAATAGCAATTCAGTTAATTTGACAGAATTAGGTACGGCCAATTTCGTTTTGTCTTAACTGCGTAAGAAAATTTCGGGGAGGATTCCTGGCACCCAAATGAACCCCATTAGATAAGTCTCATGTAAAGTTCTTAAACAATGTTTCAAGAATGTGGTAAAGATGATAATAAAGTAAAGACATGATCTGTGTCCCAGTGTCCTATCCCGTAATTTCCAATAAGAATCGCCGAAATGATACTTCTAAAAATCTTTGACAGTTTGATCACTCGTAACTTTGAAACTAAAAGAGCTACTTGCAAATATAAAAGATTGAGAAAAATTCAAATTATATTGGCTCTTTTTTACTCTGTATGTCTATAGACCGTCAGACAAAAATATTAAGCATCATTCTCATATGTAAGTAAGTATTTTATATTGCGCCCTCTCTAGTAACGTTTATAAAATATAAAAAAAAGTGGACGCTATTTGAAATTAGGAGCCACGTAATTTGCTTGGATAGATTGGATCAATAACAAGTTGAATATTATTTTTTTGCAGAATGAATTCAAAATTTGGTTGGCTTAACATATATTTGCCTATACTGGACACATTGGTGTAGCTAGGCCTTGTCCAGGTTGAGGTCATTTATGATTGAAATTATCAAATGTTCCGATTTGTTTATTCAAATTTAAAATGTTTCATGCGAAAACTTGACCGCAACTTTAAAAGCAGTTTCATGAAAAATACACAAATGTCTTTTAAATTTTGAAACCCAAGTAACACCATTTGTGAAGATATATAGCTTTGTCATTTTAATTTATGATCAAGTACCGTATTAATCGAGCTTCACTGTTGAATCTGCGAATGAGTTTAAAAACAGAACATCAGTGGCGTGTGTAAGTGGGTTTGGTGAACATATTTTTTTTAAATGGTTTATGAAAAAATCTTTTGCCTAGAGACATTGTCATTTTTTCCTAGTTGTTTTGTTTGTAATGGCCAATGCGCGGAACTTATCTTTTATATATCTATATATATATATATATATATATATATCTATCTATATATATATCTATCTATCTATCTATCTATATATATATATATATATATATATATATATATATATATATATATATATATATATATATATATATATATATATATATATATATATATATATATATATATATATATATATATATATATATATATATATATATATATATATATATATATATATATATATATATATATATATATATATATATATATATATATATATATATATATATATATATATATATATATATATATATACATATATATATATATATATATATATATATATATATATATATATATATATATATATATATATATATATATATATATATATAGAAAAATGGGAAAAAATGACAATGTCTCTAGCCAACAGATGTTTTTATAAACCAAATATTTCGAAAACTCCTGTTTCCTTCTTCAGTGGTATGAAGTCAAAATCAATATATGTATATATATATATATATATATATATATATATATATATATATATATATATATATATATATATATATATATATATATATATATATATATATATATATATATATATATATATATATATATATATATATATATATATATATATATATATATATATATATATATATATATATATATATATATATATATATATATAGAAAAATGGGAAAAAATGACAATGTCTCTAGCCAACAGATGTTTTTATAAACCAAATATTTCAAAACTCCTGTTTCCTTCTTCAGTGGTATGAAGTCAAAATCAATATATGTATATATATATATATATATATATATATATATATATATATATATATATATATATATATATATATATATATATATATATATATATATATATATATATATATATATATATATATATATATATATATATATATATATATATATATATATATATATATATATATATATATATATATATATATATGTATATATATATATATATATATATATATATATATATATATATATATATATATATATATATATATATATATATATACATATATATACATATATATATATATATATATATATATATATATATATATATATATATATATATATGTATATATGTATATATATATAAATACATATATATATATATATATATATATATATATATATATATATATATATATATATATATATATATATATATATATATATATATATATATATATATATATATATATATATATATATATAATGATGAAGATACGAGATCTTATTGATGTAACACTACAGTGGTTTCAATTGTTTTAATCCTGCAATATACTGATAGGTTGAGAGCTAAGGGGAGTAGGGTGGGCAACAAATCCCAGTTACAAGCGGAAACATTGCATTGGTAAATTAAGTTTCCATCAAATTTTACTGCTTAATTAGCAAAATTTCTATTTAAGAAAAAATTATATCCATCTATTTTCGGGAGGCTTTATTTTTTAGAAAATTTCTTTCCATTTTCGGGAATTCTTTTACAAAATGTCCTTCTACCCCATTTCCCTTCAATTTCATTTAAATTTTCATCAATTATCATTAATTCTCGGGAAGTTGAAATCCTCTTAAAGGGATCCCCTGCATCCCAGTTACTACGCCACTGTTTGAAACATAAAGGTATCAAGGGTTTAATAAGCATCTTGGTTGGTTTTGTTCAAAGAGAGTTCAAATAATTTTATTTCGTTACATCTTCGACAACATGCTACTTTTTCCGCATAAAATGAAATGCAGGCGTAGGCCTGTTGCTAAGTCTGCAAGTCCCAGGCAGTCCCAGGTATCAGAGTATTAGGCTTTTCAAACCTTAAAAACAAATAATTACCAAAAAGCAGCAACAGTGAATGAAATTAGAAACTGTAATCATGTTTTACATTAAATAGATAGCTCCGAGAGGATTTGCAATCTAATGATGCAAATATTTCATTGTTTGTTGTACTATAGTGACGCAATAATTATCAAGCTTCTCGTCCCGCTGCATGAAATGTGGAAATGAAGTTTTCACATTTGCTAATTAAACAGAGCGCCACTCTTTCACAGTCTTTTTTTTTTTTTTTATCTGATGCTGTAGTCATCTGCCTGATAAGTTGCAGACTTCTGCCATTTTAATTTGAGGACTTTGACATTCTTCTTCAGTACCAATTAAATATATTGGGATGTTAATGTATAGGAAAATACCATCCGATATTATTGGATGAAAGCTCCTAAGAACGAGTTGAAAATAATTGAAAAAGAAAATGATCTCTGTACTTCAAGATTGCAGCTTGTACCTGCTATCATTTACATAACTGATATTAAACAACATATATTAACTTTCAAAGCCGATGCATATCAGGATTATTAATTTTAGGTATGTATAAATTCATCCACGGTAGACAAATAAAAAAACTTCAGTCTTAGAAAGTAATTGAACTACCTTGAAAGCAGAATAATGACGGCCGACTGACAGGAAATTCTCAGCCCAAAGTAATCTATTAAAGCTTGAAACACGAAAAAGATATTTTGGATCTCCCCTTTTAAACTTAATCTTCAGCAAAGTCAATCAAACATCCGGTACCGCGGTTGTCTTTAAAAAACCAACACCCAGAGACCAAGGACTCAAGAAAAAATTCGCAAGGAGCCTAGGAAGGGTCACCTCTGAGAGGGGGCAAAAGCCGCACAATTTTCCCGGTTACAATAAGAATAAATTCACTGGTAAATTCAGTTTTCCATAAAACCCTTGCTGCTGCTATTCGGGATATCTTCTTCATTTTCGGGAAACTTTTTACAATATTCGGAAAATTTCCTTAATATTCGGTAACTTTTCTTTAGTTTTAGGGAGAAAAAAAAATCAATTTTTGTTCAATATCCTTCATTTTCGGCAAGCCAATCAATATCCCCGTGGAAGTGACGTCACTAGTATATATCAGATTTATCTGGCGAGGTGTTGAATAATTTGTTTTGGATGAATGGATGAGATACTCTGAAGTAAACTGCTATTATTCAGGCAGTTTCTTACTTATTCTATTCAATGTTAAATAACCCTCAGTAGAAACATGAGGATGTTGTTAAACGTAAATCCGTACAAAATTATTCTAGAAGTTATCGCTTCGCGCATTCGACCGTCTGTAATCTGTTAATATCATGGGGACATCGTCTCCTTTAAAACATGTACTTGAACGTCATGTTCAATTAGCGTCACGAGCTCTTAGCACTGGAAAAGTAATACTCCAAGGAAAGCAATATACAGTTTAGGGCAAAGTCAATTTTGAATTCTTACGTCTGAGAGACTTCAGAATATACTTCAGAGTATTAAATTATTCTAGCGATTCAACTTGAATAATGCGGCCTCAATTTTTGCCGGGCCTAGTGGTCCTTTGAGCAAAATTAAATGTTATTCAAAGCGCCTACGTCGAAAATTAGGCTTCTATATGCATATCCACAGATATATGCAGCTCTCATGGCTTGATTTTCATATGAAGTGCAAACAGACAGAACAGAATTCAGCACATATCGCATTTATCAAAAAATTCTAACTCCCTTTTCTACTGGCAAAGATATCTGGCTGTTTAAAAGTATAGTCTCGTCTCAATGTGAGAATTCGCAAAGGAGTCTTGTTTCTCTGTAAGAATACGTCATACTATCAGACTATACCGTCCAGTATTAGAAATAAGAGAAATCACTTTCATATGGATAAAACATATCATTCAGCGTGGGGCTCATATGTGTTATAACAACAACATATTGCCTTTATAGTGAAGGCTGACAGCCAGCAGGGGTTTCATTAATAACTGCATGTTAAGACCATCAATATCTGATAGTAAAAAAACTGAATCTCTTGAAAGGCCGTTATTTGGGAAATGTGTTTGATTGCAGAATGACAATATCACGTACTGATTTTGAAAACATAATGAACAGCTTCACCAAGCCTTTAATAATCGACCCCATCATCCTTATTCTTTCATAGAAAAGATGCACGATTTGTGTCATTCTGGTCTCTCATTCATACAAACATCACAGGCCTTTATTTATCAAAACGAACTTTAATTGGTTGTTAAAAATTTGTTATATATATATATATGAGAAATTAAATAAAAAACGATGAAAAATTTGAACATTTTAACATACATCAGAAAAAAAAGTGATGACACATAACTCTACAAAGCAACCATTGATTCAATAAAGTATCCATATCAAAATCGACAGCTCGAGAAAATAGCAGTTAAGTGGCTGGTATCGTGAATTTAGGAGAAATTTTAATTTTTTGTCTTTATCTTTATTTCTACGCTTTAACCATGAGTGTTCCTTATTAAGAGGTTCACTCTCCTATCTTGGTCTAAAATTGAAGATCTTTGTTCGTAAGTTGTAGAGTTTGGCCCAACAATAGAGGATATTTGGTCCAAAATGGAAGATTTTTGATCCAGCTTGAAGATTTATAATCCAAACGTTAAGAGTTTTGGTCCAAAATTAACGATAATTTAGTCGAATAGGGGACATGGCTAATTACGGGTATAGCTGAAACCTTACTTTTTTTTTATATCATAATTGATCATAATCACCATCTCTGCTTCAAGTATTACTGACCAAAAACAGACAAGTAATAGAAGTATGGCAAAAGATAAACTTGAAATCAAGATCAGTGACTTTAAATTTTGAGCAGGATGTATTCAAACTTCAAGTCGTTTCTTTAAAATGATAAAAACAATAGTCACAAAGTTCAGCCTACTTAAATATCATAACCTAATACTGAGATAATGAAGATGATGAGCTATCTGTCTGGTCTCTCTTTGGGCGATGGTTGGTATTTTGGTAAGTCTTTGATCAGTTCATTATTCCAAGATGTCAATGATCCAGTTCCACGACAATGATAACATTGATCAATGCGATGATTTCTCTCAAAGTTTTAAGTCTATTGGAGTTTATGAACATATTGAAAGACTTTTATAACATATGTATAGACCCACATTAAGATTTATATCGGCAGACAGTTGAACTTAAAGATTTTCTCTGATAATTTATTCCTCAAGCAGCAGTCAACGAAAATTCAAGTTGACTTTAATAAATATCCACACATTAAATGATTAAAGGCAGGTAATGCTCGATGTAAGACAATAATACATAATTAATTGTGAATTGATGAAATCTCGCAGATTTTCTTGGAAGCAGTCTCTGATATAGACTTCGAGTACGTTCTACTACGCAGCAGGACGTAACCCTCTGATGATCTAGATAATTTTAGTATATACTGTCATAAAGTTCCAAATCAAGAAGATTGCGTCAGCAGGCAGTATGAGTCAACGTATGAGATTATCTTGGAATTTTCTGGAACTGCGCTACCCAGTTATTGAATCATAGTGTTATTGCGCAATTTTCGTCACCTTCTGGAATGTCGTTAATATGTTATGAAAGGTCGCATGTAACACAATCAATAGTGGTACATGACTAAAAGGCTATGTATACACAAAAGGACATAGGCAAGTATATGCACGTTCATAATTATATCACAAATGTGCAGAAGGATAGATACGCTATAGACCAGCTACCGTGTTAACGCATAGATTAATAGACAATACAATCGAACATTTCTGATTGGTCGAAATTTTCAAATTGTCACATCAGTACTCACAAGCCAATTAGTAACCGCCGTGTAAGTGACGCTTCTAATATACGTATCGGATTAACTTGTCACATGGCACGCACTTTTAACATCTAAAAATTCCAAATTTTAACTGATTTTTATATGAAGTCTTCCGTGACGAATGAATCTGAAACGTCACTTCAAAGGCGGTTATTGATTTGCTTGTCAGTATTTGTTTAAAACTTTCGACCAATGAGAAACGTTGGTTTGTATTTTCTATTTACCTCTACCTGTCGGCAGACAAGCAGACTGCCAATTAGAAACCCTCAGTCTCTGTAAAGCTATCAAGCAAGGAAGCAAGGAAATTCTACACTCTTAAAACACAATGGTTAAATTTTCCTGGTTACTCCATGAGTAACATTTTTCTGGTTGTTTTAACCAGGAAAACTCTTACACTGCAAGCTGGCTGACCGCGCCCTGCTTCATCAAACCAGGAGAGATTGTTGCAAAGTAGCAAACAACCTGGATCCTCACGTGCACGTGCAAGCTGTATAGGCTAGTTGTGGAACGGTAAATAGCTTATATTGTTGATGCTAACAAATTTGTTGCAGGAAACCAATAGAATGCTACTGAAAACATTACAAAGTATTTTCGAAGGTAATCTGTCATTTTTTCGGAATTGAATTGCCATGCAGTTGATTTTTACAAAGATATTATTCACAACATTTACCCGGAATGTCGCTACTTAACATTAGGCTTGATACTCGTTAGGCTAGAGCTACATTATATACTGTGCAACCAGTACAGTACTATTCAATAATTATCTGCATGGCAATTTGATTGCGAAAAGAATTTCCATCCTACCTTCGAAAATACTCAATTGTCTTAGGTTTTATTCTATATTCGATACATTTACATGGATATTTCCTGGGGTGGAAATTGATACTGACCAGGATAGTGTTAAAATTAACCCCATTCATTGTTAAAATTGACATGGAGTCAAAATAAAAGATGCACATGACCAAGCGGGTTACGAGGCCATATGCTCAACCATAACGTGTATGTCACAGCAAAAGGTTTCATTTTGGTAATTCGTAACATTTCAGTTCTGCTCTGATTGATTTGATTTAATACCGAAACAATTGGACCGATACAAGAAGCTGTCACTAGTTGATATATTTTCACCAGCCTAAATATTTTATGGCAGTAAGAATTATCTTAACAGCAAGATAATGAATCTTCCGGCTTTGGTTTGTTCAATATAGCGCAACAACCTTTGATCTACTTCTCATTTCGGATTTTGAGTAAATATTAATTAGAAAATTGAGTCACCTGAAGAAAAAAAACCTGTCATTACGTCTTCTCACATGTGTTAAAATTGACAGCATATGTATAATCTACTATGAAATATTCATCTCTGCCTCTACTTGACCCTAATTAATTATTGATATTTTTCATTAGCTCGGCAAAAAAAGTGGTGTAATTTGGAGTTCAGCCATAGACTTAAAATCACGGGTATAATAGTAGCTTTTAGTAATTACAATGTATTTAAACATCTTCTAAGAGCCATTGACACCTATCCTAAATTCAAGTATTTCAAGATCAAAGTAACGAGTTTACAATTTTTGCTTAAAAAATTTATATTTGATTTGTAAACTTCCACCTAAAAGTGGGGATGACACGTGTCCCTATCCCACAGTCATTACGGCACCGAGTAACATAAATTTAGGGTATGAATATGTCTGCTATTAAAGAATGATTAAAATTCACGAGCAGTCAGCTGCTTGAACATAAAACAAGCGAGCATTTGAAAAGAAATGTCTCATTTTCACATTGCAAACAGTTTATAATTCCTACTTTCTTCTACCTCTACCATTTGCTCTTTGACAATTTGCGAAAACGAGCTAGTATTAGAAAATACAAACTGATGAAATGAAAAAAGGAAAGCTAATGTAAAAAAAGGAAACTAGCATTAGAAAATGAACTAGTATACTTGCCATCAATCGTACTTTCAACCACAATTGCTGACGATAAGGAAGCAGATGGGGAGGTGTGGTGTTTCCCCATGCAGGCCCTCGATCACTATAGATTCCTAGAGCAAGTTTTATTCGACCTAAAATGATTCCGAAAAATCTATAAGCCAGATAGGTTAGTTAATACCATTTTAGAGGAAATTTTTTCCAATAGCAAACCTTTGATATACTACTCAAAGGAAAATAAATGAAAGTGGTGTCCAAAATAGCGCCAAACTGATCAAACTTTATAATATTCCTGATAATAAAATCAAATTATGCGCGCGCGCACACACACACATACCCATACGTGTGTAGATCCGATAACTGATGACGTGGGCGTTCTCCTATCAAACTGGTGACTAATCAATATACAACACACACATGGGTTGGCGGTATTGGAAAATTAGGTTACACCCGTATTTCTAAGCTATCCTATCTAAGAGGTGACATGTAACGAAATGCAAAAATACTGAACTAGAGTAGTGTTTTAGTCATAATAGTTTTGAAAACAACTATTTAAAAAACTATATATATATATATATATATATATATATATATACCTACACAGACGCACACACGCACACACACACTCACAACACACACACACACTAAAAAAAAAGTACCAGTAAAATCACATCAAACATTTCGTGGAGGTTATTATAGCTATTTCAAAGAACTTTGTCTAAATATGTTGCCTTCCATTCAACATTTAACAAAATAGTGCACAAATAATAAAATTATGAAATAATCCATACAACATGAAAATATGAAGTGAATCTTGATTCGAATCACATAAAACATTTTATGGATTATTTCAAAGAACTTTGCTGAGGAAACGATGCTTTCTATCGATAATTGTCGTCATTATCACCTCCATTGTTACTAAAACTATTCATGAAAATTGGTTACTTAAAGGCGATTCACCCCCATTTTTGCAAGTTTCTCCTGAATGATTTAGAACAACTACTGTATAAATATGTGGATTATAAGATTAAAGTGTGTGCTAAACATTTATTTGGGTAAAAATACATCCATACAAAATCTTTTCCAAAATAAGTTTGTAGGATACCGCTGTCTTAATCACAGGAAGTAATATTCCAACATATCTTTGACCAGGGAAGTTATGAACATCTTCCTATTCTGACTATTTCTTAAATAGTTTTGAAAGAGACTGGTAACTATTCTACCATTACATAAACCTCGAAGATTATTCGTGATTTCAAAGTTGTAGACGGTTCCAGGTTTAGCATGGTCCAATTAACCACCTCGAGTATTCACTTTTGCTTTGTTAAGCACAGCCTACTGTACAAACTTTATTTTACCTACAGTCTGCAGGGTGTTTGAAAACAGAGACCCGAAATCCACTCGAAAACAGAGAACCTGATAGACGAAAACAGAGAAATTGGTAAACGAAAATAGAGGCCCCGGTATACGAAAACAGAGACCCTGATATACGAAAACAGAGATCCTGGTATACAAAAACAGAGACCCTGATATACGAAAACAAAGAACCGAAGTACGAAGACAAATGACCCTGACATACGAAAACAGAGACCCTGGTATACGAAAACAGAGACCCTGGTATACGAAAACAGAGACCCTGGTATACGAGACAAAGACCCTGGTATACGAAAACAATAACCCTGGTATACGAAAACAGAGACCCTGATATACGAGACAAAGACCCTGGTATCCAAAAACAATAACCCTGGTATACGAAAACAGAGACCCTGATATACGAAAACAGAGACCATGATATACGAAACAGAGACCCTGGTATACGAAAACAGAGACCACGAAAACAAATACAACGAGAACAGAGACTCTGATAAACGAAAACAGAGACCCTGATAAACAAAAACAACAGACCTGGTATACGAAAACAAAGACCCTGATATAGAAAAACAGAGACCTAAAGTACGAAAACAGAGACCGTGGTATACGAAAACAGAGACCCTAATATACGAAAACAGAGACCCTGATATACGAAAACAAAGACCCTGGAATACGACAACAGAGATCCTGATATACGAAAACAGAGACTCTGGTATACGAAAGACCATAGACCCTGCTGTACGAAAACAGAGACCTGGCATACGAAAAAGAAACAACGAAAACAGAGACACTGATAAACGAAAACAAGATACCCTTTAATACGAAACCCGAGACCCTGATATACGAAAACAAAGACCCTGATATACGAAAACAGAGATCCTGGATACGAAAACAAAGACCCTGATATACGAAAACAGAGATCCTGATATAACAAAACAGAGACTCTGGTATACGAAAGACCATAGACCCTGCTGTACGAAAAGAGAGACCTGGCACACGAAAAAGAAACAACGAAAACAGAGACCCTAATATACGAAAACAGAGACACTGATAAACGAAAACAAGATACCCTTTAATACGAAACCCGAGACCCTGGTATACGAAAACAAAGACCCTGATATACGAACACAGAGACCCTTTTATACGAAAACAGAGACCCTGGTATACGAAAACAGAGACCCTGATATACGAAAACAGAGACCCTGATATACGAAACAAAGAGACCCTGGTATACGAAAACAGAGACCTGATATACAAAAACAGAGACCCTGGTATACAAAAGCAAAGACTCTGGCAAACGAAAACAGAGACCCTGGCATACGAAAACAGAGACCCTGGCATACGAAAACAGAGACCCTGATGTACGAAAACAGAGACCCTTTTATACGAAAACAGAGACCCTGGTATACGAAAACAGAGACCCTGATATACGAAAACAGAGACCCTGATATACGAAACAAAGAGACCCTGGTATACGAAAACAGAGACCTGATATACAAAAACAGAGACCCTGGTATACAAAAGCAAAGACTCTGGCAAACGAAAACAGAGACCCTGGCATACGAAAACAGAGACCCTGGCATACGAAAACAGAGACCCTGATATACGAAAACAGAGACCCTGGTATACGAAAACAGAGACCCTGATATACGAAAACAGAGACCCTGATATACGAAAATAGAGACCCTGGCATACGAAAACAGAGACCACGAAATCAGAGACCCTAATATACGAAAACAGAGACCCTGATATACGAAAACAGAGAAGCGAAGTACGAAAACAGAGACACTGGTATAGGAAAACAGAGACCCTGGTATACGAAAACAGAGACCCTGATATACGAGACAAAGACTATGGCATACGAAAACAATAACCCTGGTATACGAAAACAGAGACCCTGATATACGAAAACAGAGACCATGATATACGAAACAGAGACCCTGGTATACGAAAACAGAGACCACGAAAACAAAGACAACGAGAACAGAGACCCTGATAAACGAAAACAGAGACCCTGATAAACAAAAACAAGAGACCTGGTATACGAAAACAGAGACCCTGATATAGGAAAACAGAGACCTAAAGTACGAAAACAGAGAACGTGGTATACGAAAACAGAGATACTGATATACGAAAACAGAGACTCTGGTGTACGAAAGACCAGAGACCCTGCTGTACGAAAACAGAGATCTGGCATACGAAAAAGAAACAATGAAAACAGAGACCCTAATATACGAAAACAGAGACACGGATAAACGAAAACAAGATACCCTTTAATACGAAACTTGAGACCCTGATATACGAAAACAAAGACCCTGATATACGAAAACAGAGATCCTGGTATACGAAAACAAAGACCCTGATATACGAAAACAGAGATCCTGATATAACAAAACAGAGACTCAAAGTACGAAAACAGAGACCCTGGTATACGAAAACAGAGACCCTGGTATACGAAAACAGAGACCCTGATATACGAAAACAGAGACCCTGATATACGAAACAAAGAGACCCTGGTATACGAAAACAGAGACCTGATATACAAAAACAGAGACCCTGGTATACAAAAACAAAGACTTTGGCAAACGAAAACAGAGACCCTGACATAAGAAAACAGAAACCCTGGCATACGAAAACAGAGACCCTGATGTACAAAAGCAGAGACCCTGGTATACGAAAACAGGGACCCTGGTATACGAAAACAGAGACCCTGATATACGAAAACAGAGACCCTGATATACGAAAACAGGGACCCTGGCATATGAAAACAGAGACCACGAAATCAGAGACCTTAATATACCAAAACAGAGATCCTGATAAACGAAAACAGAGAGCCATGTATACAAAAACAGAGACCCTAATATACGAAAATGGAGAAGCGAAGTACGAAAACAGAGACCCTGATATACGAAAACAGATCACCCTGGTATAGGAAAACCGAAACCCTGGTATACGAAAACAGAAACGCAATGTACGAAAACATAAACCGTGGTATACGAAAACAGAGACTCTGGTATACGAAAACAGAGACCCAGTTATGCGAAAACACGAAAACAAAAACCCGAAGTCTAGGGGGGCGAAGCACTCAGAGTTTCTGAATATTTCTTGATTTTAATGCCTTAATTTAAATCAAACACAAAGTTCAACTTCACAAAACACAAGTTCAAACACAAGTTCAAACTTGAAACACAAGTTCGAATTTACAAAATAAATATACTGTAAACCACAACAGTTACAATATTGCAATATCAGACCAGGGATTTCATGATCAAATTATCAGAGGGTACACCCTGGCAATTGCACAGTCAATAGCCTAGCTTGCTCATTCACAGGACACATGACATTTACCTGTTTACTTTGTACATCACGATGTATACCATCATAATGATTAAATACAGTTAATGGAAGTTTCTATACAGATTAGAATAACATAATGCATGTAATATGAGCCCAAATGGATTTAATTACCTTGCTGCTTGCAGCTGTGGCTCATTATTCAAACAACAGATATAATAGAATGGTCTGCCCGTTCGTACTCCATAAATTGGCATAACAAGTTTCATGTAAAAACCTAGAAAGGTGTTTCTGGTCAATGTTACCTGGTTAAGCTTTTTATTTTCATGGTTTTCAGGTACCTAATGCTGTCTCTACCTCAATAAGTTTTAAATGTGAAAATGAATTTCATACAACTGTTTTATTTCCAAACATTACCACCTTACCACTATTCATCCTAAGTGCCCCAACATAACTTACCACTATTCATCCCAAGTGCCCAACATAACCTTACCACTATTCATCCCAAAGGCCCCAACATACCCTTACCACTATTCATCCCAAGGGCCCAAACATAACCTTACCACTATTCATCCCAAGGGCCCCAACATAACCCTACCACTATTCATCCCAAATGCCCCAACATAACCTTACCACTATTCATCCCCAGGGCGCCAACCATAACCTTACCACTATTCATCCCAAGGGCCCCAACATAACCTTATCACTATTCATCCCACGGGCTCCAACATAACCTTACCACTATTCATCCCAAGGCTTGAACATAACCTTACTACTATTCATCGCAAGAGCCTCAACACAAGCTTACCACTATTCAATCCAAGGGCCCCATCCACTTATCGGGCAGCCCAGGCTTCTATTTTTTAGTTCTGATTTTAAGTATGTCATAATTGAAAACTGCAAACAGGTACATTTTGGCTTCCTTCTTTTCGCTTTGTGTCTATTTTGCTTATTCTTTTCTTAATTTTCTTCAAGGAATTAGATCAAAAGGCCCACCGGAAAATTTCCCGGTATCACGATGTGCAAGTCTGCGTATGTTTTTAGACCATCCATAAAAGTATAACTTCAAACTCTTTGATTTTAGGTTGTTTATTTTTTGTTGTATCTTGGCGTGATTTGCCTCCCCCACTTTTGACTTTGCCCCCTCTCCCCTCCGCTTACTTTTGATAGGCAAATCCCGCCTATATTGCAAGCCACAAAATATAGTAATAAATGTCAATTAAATACATAAAGAGGACGTTATGAGAATGTTATGTGACTGTCACAAATAGTCTCATTTCAGTCGTTTCTACTTTTCAGAGACTTTTATATTTTTGATGAACGGAATAAGGTTTTTGAATGTATTGCTGTACATTTTGTCTTCATGTCCGATGCGGATCAAGGCACCCTATTTACAATAAAAAAAATGTGCTTAAAAATAACAATATTATAATAATATAATGTTACTTCAAGTTTTGATCGTATGTACGATGTATGCTATTGACGATTTCAATGAAACGAATTGAGCAGTTGACCTTCTTTCCTTAAGGTTCACAAAAACTGCCAATAAACGAATAGCAACACATTCTCCCACAAAGTTGATGTATTTCATTACAATCTATCATCTGTTTGTTTTTAGTAATAAAACCTGCTAGAAAAATAAATTGATAAAAGTTAGGTATTTATATACCTAATTGCCAAACATACCCTACTTCAATAACTTTTGGAAAATTGTTTCTAATCATACAGAAACAAACCAATTCACATTAAAAGCAATACACAAACATTTGCAATGCAATTGCCTCTATGACATCATCAAACACGAATTCATCATACTGTACACAAATTTTAAATGCAATTAGGAAATCTTTAAAAATCTATATCTCCTGAACGGAAATATGATATCAACCTGATTTCTGTACCAAATTGGTTCTAACATGTATGCTCTTTCAAATAAATTTTTACAAAAAACCATGGGAATATTCTTTTAAGTACATATGAAAATCCCGTTAACGGTGCTGTTCAATTGATTTTCGGTGCCTCGTCAGTATTATCACATTTGTTGAAAAAATGAAATGAATAATTGCTTTACCACTTAATATTCATCAATAAGACTTTGTAAAATTGTACATAAGTGATTTCAAGTATCCTTACAATCCATTCTAATAGACAATCACTTTATTGAACAGAGATAAGCAAACATTGTAATTATACCCGCAAATTAATATCACTTTGTACTACATGGTAAGTCAGATGTATAATTTAACATGCATCTTAAATGAACATAATAGAGGCATGACTGCAAAAATGTACTTTTTAACTAAGAGCCAGATTGTTGCGGGCATATCAATTAAAAGCATTCACTGTCTGCTTGTCTTTTCAGCATAAAGCACTTAAACTTTGAATATCTCCTGGTGGGAATAACATATCAACAAGATTTCTGTACTTAATTGTTTATAACTTTTTTCTCTTTCTTATGAAAAAGCATGGGAATATTCCTTTAAGCGTGAAACGTTTAGTAGGAAACGTATTTATTAAAGAAAATAGAAATACCATGGATATTTAAGATATTACTGTAGGGTAATAAGATATTTCCCTGGGCGTAAACATAGTAAATGTCTCTATAAAACCTTTGTAGATAGGTTGTATTTCTTCCAATTCACATAATGTTAAATAATGCTTTGAAAGCCGCCTTCTGAGTAAGACGACCAAGAAAATAGGAATGAATATTAAGCGATGTACAAAATTCACACCAAGTTTAGATGACTTCAGTTTATACTTTGAGACACATGCCTAGGAACCCGAATATAGGCCAGTGGCGTATGTAGATTGTTTTGAAGGATGCAAAAGAATCATTTCCGAAGAATAATTTACAAAAGCTTTTCTCAAAGTTTCCGAAGGCTTTTCTGTAAGAAGGTTTATTATGTGAATCTTCTATTCCTGTATACGCCAGCACAGCTTCCATTCGAATGGTTTTTACTTTTTCTTGTCATTTAGTTGTTTTCATTTTCTTCCATTTGGTGTGGGTGGCCGCTTTTCTCTCGCCTGAAAAGCAGAAAGAGACATACATATCCATCAGTCCGTCATCAGTGTCGGCGTCAGCATCCACAATATGTTTTACCTAATAGAATATTGCTGGTATATATTTTAAAATTTCTCGCCTTGAAAGAAATGAGAACAATATATTTTGGTCTCAATAGCAATTAATATCTCGCTTGAAAGGAAATAGTAACGTAACAATGGAAAACTTACCTCAAAAGAACTGATTCCTGGTTTGAATAGCTCTCTCTCTCTCTTTTCTAGGTGCCGAGTCTGGAACATACATTGGCGATCATGGCCCTATAGTCACTTCTGTTTAGAGCTGAATGCATAAACTTGTTGTTACTTAGGCTGTTGTTGGTTGCCCAATTGTTTGAGCTTTGGACATATTTAACTCGCTGCCTCCCTCTGCTTCTTTTGCCCTCAATTTTCCCACACACTGCCAGCTGTTTCAATCACCCTCCCGATAAACATGCCCGAAAAATTCAATCTGTCTTTTTCTGATGGATTGAGCAGTTGAGTAGGGACCTGTCCATGCCTGAAACTATCAGGACATCATTATTTGTTTTCCTTTGTGTCCAATATATTTTCAACATTCTCCTAATGAACCACATTTCCGTAGCTTCTAATCTTTTCTTGACGTCACTGGTAATTGTCCAGCATTCACAGCCTTAGAGAAGAGTAGACCATACATATGCCTTTAAGACACGGACTTTCGTGTCCATTCCAATAATTCTATACTTCAGAATTGGACTCATTTTTGTAAACAAGTCTTTGGCAATTACAATGCGTTTTCTAACTTTGTTAATGCACCGACTATCTGATGTTAGTGTGTATCCTAGTACTTAAACTGTTGTACTTTCTGATGTTAGTGTGTATCCTAGTACTTAAATTGTTGTACTTGTTTAATTATTTCTCTTTGGCTTTGTATACTACATATGGGTTTATGGCTTTTTTTTTTTTAAAGCACCACACATTCTGTTTTCTTTCAATTAGAGACAGCCCTCTCTTTACACTTTCCTCTACAACTTTATCCAAAAGAGACTGCAGTTTTTCTTCTGACTCTGCTATAAGTACCATGTCATCTGCATAACGTAGGTTAGTCATATCATAGCCTCCAACTTTTAGACCCTTAAGACTCGATGTTACGATGTATTGTTTCACTGTTAATGTTGAAAAGATCTTGTGACAAAACACACGGATGCCTGACTCCTATTCGGATTACCTTAAATTCATTGTAATCTCTTTCAAGTCTTATTGCTGCTTACTGGTCCCAGTATAGGTTTTTTATAACTCTCAGGTCGTTTTCCGTCAATGTTCAAATTACTGAGTATTTGTCAAAGGCTTTGGAGTAATTAATGAAACATAAATATAGATTTTTTTGTACTTCCATGCACCTTTCCATGGTTATTGGTAGTGTAAATATTGCATTCCTAGTGCCTTTGTCTACAACAAAACCAAATTGTGTTTCTGAAATTTCTGGCCGGATAATATTTCTCATCCTGGACATTAGAACACGAAGCAAGACCTTGGTGATATGGCTCATCAAGCTAATGGTTCTGTGTAGTTCGCATTTTGTTGCACCTGATTTCTTGGGTAAGGTTATAAAGATAGATTTGTTCATATCTGGTGGTATTACTCCTGTATTATATATCATATTTAAAAGCCTAGTTATAGTTTCAATACCTACATCACAAGAGCCACACAAACTTCAATTGGCAATTTGTCAGGTCCTGATGCTTTGCCTTGTTTCGTGTTACTGATGGCTCTTTGCACTTTCTCGTTTAGTAATGGTGAACCTTCCATGTTCTTTTTAATGGTAGGGTTTTCTCCTCTGTTATCATTAAAGAGTTCTTTGATGTATTGTAACCATCAGTGTAGGATGTCCTCTTTGTCCATGAGGATGGTACCACCTTATGATTTAATGCAACCTGTCTGTGTACAGGTACGTTTTTCAGTTAGTTATCTGACTTTTTCATGCATGATTTACTGTTTATGTTACGTGTATTCTCAATTTTTTTGCACTGTTGATTAATCCAGGTTCTTAAGCTTTATTGCATTTTTCTTTACTACTTTGTTTATCTCACATTTTTCATCATCATCCTTTGCTAACCGTTTTGTTTCCATTAAGTCCAGGATTTCTTGGGTCATTCACTTTTTGTGATACATCTTTGCCTGTTTTAGAATCTGTTCACCCATTGCTTTTGTAACTGAATCTTTCATTTCTTGTCACATTTGATCAGCCTCAGTGAGGCTTTCCAGAACTTGGAAATTGTTCTTCACTGAAAGTGAGAATCGCTCTTTTATGTATGGATCAGTTTTGAACAGGTTGGTTTGTAATTTAGGTTCCTTTTAAACTTTCTTAAGGGATCTAAGTTTTACTTGGATTTTACATTCTACAGGAATATGATCACTGTCACAATCAGCACCGGGCATGCATTGACGTAGCTGTTTTGACCGAATTTCGAAACCGTTTTTAATTCAGTATAAAATTAATCTGATTTCTGACTCTGGGCTCTTCCATGTCCAACGTCTTCTTGGGTGGTTTTCGAACCAAGTGTTGGCAATTATGAAGTCATGTTCTCTCACCATTTAACCAGTCTTTCTCCACTGTCAATTATTTCTCCTAGTCCAAATGGTCCAACAATATCTTCCACTTTGCAGTTTACAACTTTGGCATTGAAATCGCCCATCACAATCTTTATATCCTGTGATTTGAGTTGTTGTTTGGCTTTCCTACTTCTTCATAGAATTTTTCTATTTCTGTTGTTTCATATTTAATTGTTGGCGCATATACCTGAATAATGCCAATGTTAAATGGTGTAACTTGTATTTTCACCACTATGGCACGATCAGATATTGGCCAGAACCCTTTGATACATCTCGCAATTGCAGAATCGAACAAGACACCGACTCCTTTTTGGTGATGATCTCCTTTAGAATACATCAGGCTGTAACCGTCTGATGTTAAAGAACCAGCACCTTTCCATCTAACTTCTGAGAGACCTAGATGTTGGTATCCATCCTTTTCATTTCCTGCTTTATGTTGTCTGCTTTACCTTTATGCATCATTGTTCTCACGTTCCATGTTGCTATACATTTTGGCAAAGTCTTACGGCTAGTTTTGGATGACGATTGGGTGCCACCTGCCGCACCTAGCTGTCCCTACCGAGCGAGGTGTTCCATTTCGAAACCCCATTCACCAGTTCACGCTGTTACTCTTATTCTGTGTTTGGAGCGTCATGATTATACTAGGCAAAATACAGCAGTGGTTTCCCCCTTGCCTTCCGCCGGTTTGCATACAGTTAACTCTGATAGCCTTTGACGAACCAACATCTTCCTGCATGGCAGCAGGTATTCGTGGATGGCCGTTGACTCATAAGGAGTTCATCCACCCTTTGGCAGGTTTTACGTTTGGTCCTGCTGGGGATCCACTACCCTCCTCATCCAGCAAGCTGAATGGGGGAGCCGGTTTAGTCGCTAACCACTTGACCCATGGATAGGTAGTAATAGATACATGGTTACCAGTAGCACTTTAGGACTGACCTGGCTTATGAATAGCAGTTGACAATAATACAATCTAGCTTGAAAAGAAATTAAACAATCAGGATATATTTTTGACTTTCCTGCAAATATCTGTTTTGTTTTGGTCAAAGTTGTGGTCAAAATTGGTCCTAGCACAAGTAATCGGAACAAGAAAAAGTTCACATCAGGCCGGGGCCTGAATAGTGTAGTCGATGAGGAATTATAGTCATGCAATGTCTAAGCCCCTTTTCTTAAAACGTTTCAGAAACTATGAATTAGCGATACCGTATTTGTCAGAGTAAAAGTTGAAATATTTCTGAACAGTTATACATGTGGTTGGTTGCATTTTAAATTTGAATTTATTTTTGTTATACAGTGGCCAATTCCATATCAACCAGTTTCATATACGGCGTACCGAGTGATATTCGCAGTGTACCAAGTCATCTGGAACATCATCATATTTTGTATATGGGGGAACCCCCGGTTTTATCGTCCCGTGGACTGTAAGGCAAAGTGGTTTATCTATTCTTCGAATTGGGCGTATTTTCTGCTGAGCTGCTATGCCGTAACATCAGCATTGACGTGTCTTCGAATCTGCTTTTCGAAAAAAGAAAAAGGTTTGGAGTTTGTACCTTGATATTTATCGGAAATGTGAAATTGAATTTTGTTTTAGCTTTTTTAAATCTGAGAGTATGATAAGCAAGTTCATATGATATGAATATAATGACGACGACGAAATCGTTCAAAAACCTTATTATGTGAAGGGGATATCCCAGTTCAAAGTGCTCAGAATTTGGTGGAAGTGAAAAATAAAGCTAGAAGTGATGTCACAGCCTCACATTTTTCATACGTCTCTGTGTACCTTATTCAAAACTATTTTCTGAGGTTTTGGGAACATCAAGCATAATATGTATAAGGAGATTACTAAAGCAAAGTGTTCTAAAGTTAGTGTTATTTGCCATCCTGAAGAAAGAAATCTTTTAAAGTCATAATAGTTTATAAAATACATCAACATTTTGTTGAAGAATTAATGGTGTAAGGTCAGTCATTTGCAGCAGTATTTCGTCGCTAGTCAATTTCAATCAAACTTATGACATCTTAAAAACTCAATTTATCCTGAAGTGGACAAAATGAAAGAAGGTTTATACGTTTAGAATTTAATCCATAAACGAAAGCAAACTGTCCTTTAGTCATTAACATGTTTATAGGGTTGGATAGATCTATTTCATATCTGTTAATTTTGAGCTATTTCTGTTTTATTCTATCCTTAGATTTTCATGGATAGTTAACATTGAAAATAAAACTCCAGTGAATAAGTTAATATGGAACAATCTAGAGTCCTTTATCCCTAAATCGTTGCTTCAATTCATTCTCCAGATGGAAAACGTTCGTTCCCATTGAACTGTTGAGGGGGTGGCTGATTTAGAAACAATTAAATTTGATTGCTTTGGCAGGCAATTAATTCCATTGAGACATATGTTTATAATAATTGGTGTTATTAATAAAGAAGAAAAAAACGGAATTTCTCCGTATTTTCTTACCTTCGAGAAAGGCTTTAATTGAAAGTGAGATTACTTGCATCCACAATGATTTACTCGTTCCATTATGAAACTATAATGATATGTTCAAGGATTTGTATCAAATGTTTGGCTTGCATTCGTAATATTAACATATTTAAAGAAAACATGAATATTTAAAAAAGAATTGAGTTATATCATGAGCTAAAATTACCTTCAATGCCATCAATGTTTTTAAAATGAGTAAATATGACGTAGAGATGACGTAGAAATAGTGTAGAGTAAAGTCACATGCGAAGAAAAGTTTTGGAAAAGCTTTAAACACTTTGACGTTGCTTTATAAATTTGAGGTTAATCACATTTTAATGAACCTAAGCTTTTGAACCTTATTATATTCTAGAAACCTTCCATTTTTTAACAGATGACACATCCATCGAGTTAGGAGACACTACGGACGAGGAAAATCCAACCCTTCCATGTTACTTGAAACTACAGAAGCTGCTTCAGATTCTCGCTTATTGCTCAAGTGTTTTTGTGACTTTAGCATTCTGGATATTGGATTATGACCCCCAGAATGATAAAGTAAACATCTTTACTTTACATGTTCACGGGATTGGCCTTTGCCTAGTACTCATTGACTCTATGTTAGTTGCCACTTCATACAACTTTCTACATTTCATATACGCAAGTTCATTCGCGCTGACATATGTTGTATTTTCATGTGTTTACTATCTTCTGGGTGGATATAATCCATACGGAGACAGATATCTGTACAAAAATGTGCTAGACTGGCATTCAAACCCCGGTATAAGCCTAGTAGTGGGACTGATGCTTATTTTTGTGGCATCGCCAATAATTCATTTCTTATTTTATGGAATTTATCGATTTAGAAAATTTATTTTTTATAAAATGAAATTTTCTACCTCCCTCAATTCTGATAACAATACTCATAATTTCAATAGAAATTAGTAGGACTGATACATATATATAATTATAACAGTGTCATTTATTTATTTATTATTCTATGGAATTTATGCGCTTTAGATTTTTTTAATTAGAGTTTTTCCTTCCCTCACTTTTCTAGCATCACTCATAATTTCAGTAGAAATTCGACTAATGATTCCACTCAAAAGTTTGAGAAGATTTAAGAAAAATACGAAGAGGACAAAAAAGATGGCAACATTTAAGGTCAGGGGCAACACATACATGTAGGTCTTATGTCCTTATCGGGTGTATATATTAAAACATAAAACACTGGGACTAAATATGCTTGAAAACTCTTAAAGGTTTGTGTTAATATTTATCAGGTAAATCTCCTGCCATTGGTTTTTTTGTTCACTATCTTCTCTCATTCCGTTTCCGACTAGTCGAATGGTTAGTAGAATATCACTGTGCAACGAGTTTTAAAACGCCCCGTTTAACAAAATCAGTTCCACACTACTGTCCTCGTCCTATTATTGTATTTTCAGCACTGAAAGAAACTATACATCGAGAAGTTTTATGTAATGTTACCTGCATTTAGTTATTCCCGATATTGTAAGCTGAATAGAAAAGTGTGAACTCATTTGGAATCTAGTTTTTGAGCCTGAAATAAAGGATGCATTTTCTTCGTCTCAAGGCACATCTACCAACCAACTCTTGTGTCTTGACAGTTGATACGTTGTTGAAATGCACGTCACTATCGCTATCATTCTGATGTATTCGGAAACAACCTTATATTTATCTATACATTATGTGAAAAATGCCAAGCTGGCGATGCCAGTTTCTTAATTTGAATCGGAAGTAGATGAACACCGGGATTTCACCCTGCTCTTCACAATCTCCGTTTGTCACGGGATAACGTGAAATACATATCCAATCACAGTGTACAAAACAAACTTTGCCAGTTTTTGCCAGTTTACATTTGCATTTTATGTAAATATATTACTTAAATCTGATATTTTTTGTTGCGCAGTATATGAAAAAACTTTACCATCCTATATTTATCAATTCTAAATATTCAAAACTTTATCTAAGTAGTACAAATTTAGAGTTGTGTTTGAAGTTGTACTTCAAACCAGGGAGCTGTTACTTTGTTCAAACTAACTAGTTCCAGGAAATAAGATTTCGAATTATTCGCTCGATTTACTCTTCAACATAACAACTGAATGTTCGAATCTATAGCAATGTTTCTCTAAGACTCTTTAGATGTATGAAATCGTATTGCTTCGGGCATTATCAAAGCAATTGTAATGCAATATTAGGACGGTTGTCTGGTCATGTGCCTTTGCCTCTGACAATAATGACGTTTCATATGTAAAATACTGTTGAAACGTAAAACACATAATTCTCACGTATTCGTGTATACATACAGACATAGGAAGACATGAAATAAGGTATAGGACTGATCATGCGTATATACTATTATAAAGATATATGACTTTCTTTATCTTTCACCTATCTTCTGTACATCACTTTCGACTGCTTGAGTGGAACTTTCGACTGCTTGAGTGGATAGTTGCACTTGATTGTGTACAACAGTTTGGAAAGCCACGCTAAAAAGCAGTTCTACACCACTGTATTATTAAGTGGGATGACAGTCATCATAATCTGTATGTATGTTTTATTAAGGCCTACAAGTTACTTTTTTTAAACAAATCAGAAAGGAAAGTACTTACCGTTGTGAAAACTCGGCATGATTTGGAATTCAGGAAGATTGTAAAACATTGAAGAGGCATGCAAACAATGACAGTATATATATATATATATATATATATATATATATATATATATATATATATATATATATATATATATATATATATATATATATATATATATATATATATATATATATATATATATATATATATATATATATATATATATATATATATATATATATATATATATATATATATATATATATATATATATATATTTATATATATATATATATATATATATATATATATATATATATATATATATATATATATATATATATATACATATATATATATATATATATATATATATATATATATATATATATATATATATATATATATATATATATATATATATATATATATATATATATATATATATTATAAATATATGTATTCATATATATATATATACATATATATATTTATATATAATATATGTATATATATATAATATATATAAATGTATATGTATATGTATATGTATATATATATATATATATATATATATTTATATATACACATATATATATATATATATTATATATAAATGTATATGTATATGTATATGTATATGTATATATATATATATATATATTATATATATACACATATATATATATATATATATATATATATATATATATATATATATTATAAACATATTCATATATATATATATATTATATATATATATATATCTATCTATATATATATATATATATCTATATATGTATATGTGTATATATATATATATAGATATATATGTATATGTGTATATATATATATATATATATATATATATATATATATATCTATATATCTATATGTATATATATATATATATATATATATATATATATATATATATATATATATATATATATATATATATATATATATATATATATATATATGCATCTCTTATGCATGATCATTTTGTTCTCATTTTAGTGTAGATATTATAATTAAAAACTAGTCTCAATAAAGGTATTTTTCCAACCATTACCTGTCTCTTTTACATTATATTGAAGTGATACGATGATGAGTTCTACGATGAGACCCACAATAGCCGCCGCAAATATGAAATTATTGCAAATAAACCACACACTATAAAAAAAAGTATTCGTAAATTTTACAGTTGCATTGACAATGTTATTCAGATATCATTTCAATGTTCAAGTTTCTCGATGGATTGGTTTTTGGCACGTCAGTCACAATGTGTTTTATTCCATTTTACTTTGGGTATATATTAATAAGTGTGGAGTCAACAATCAAACTGGATATGGAATGAAACAAGCACTTTCAATTGAAATTCACGTTGAAGAAAAACATCTTTAAGAGACTGCACAATTGAATATACGTACATTATATAACCATACCATCGATATGTACGCGACATTTACTGTGTAACGTCTTTTGAGATTAGCGAGAGATGTCCCGAGATTAGCAAATGCCTCAGGTTGGCAAAAAGGCTCTTTAGCAGTAATGAATTGGTATAAAGCACGACCCCTCCCAAACAACCTACCCTAAAAGTATATTTACCCATGAAGCAAATGATATCGATCTCATGTCAGTACAATGACAACAATCAGATATCACTGTTTGACCACAGATCCATCATAGGTACCACTCGAAAGCAGTGGTCTTAATAAATGTGAAGGTGTTCGTGAGCGTGTTTGGGTGTGGTGTGTATGTGGTGTGGGTGTGGTGTGTGTATGTGGTGTGGGTGTGGTGTGTGTATGTGGTGTGTGTATATGGTGTGTGTATGTGGTGTGTGGTGCGTGTTTATATGTGTGTGTGCGTATGTGTGTGCGTATGTGTGTGTGTGCGTGTGAGGGTATTTGTTATGACAAAAGGGTACATATTTAATTCGCAAACCGTCTTCGAAAGCTGTTCGCTCGACTGCTTCAGCGTAAATTGTGGACAGCAGTAAGAATCCTTTGTTCCTTTAGTGCCCGAGAAATAAAACACCACTTTTTTGCTGAGTCACACGCCTTGATCTTAAACGTAATTACTAGAAATTAATAACACGCCATCGTTTCTGGGACAGAGCAGTTTTGTTTCCGAGCACTCCCATGTGTTTCAAATTATAAGACATTAAAAGTTACCGGCAAATAGATATTCATAAACTTACGATTCCTTTCACTGAACCGTTGGTATTATTCGTTCGCTGTCTTAATTTGGGTCAAAATACATGAGATTAGTTCCTGACATTTTGATATCTGCCATACGTGAAGATCGACACTTATCAAAAAATTTCGAAAATTAAAGATAAATACATACCAAGCTTGAAACAAACATGAAAATCTTCTATTCGGAATGCAATAAATGTCGTTAATGAACCAGAATACTCTGTGGACCTCAACTGCACACAGGAGATGAAACATTAACTGTTGTATGACACTCAGTGTGGGCTTCATTGCATGTACAAGTTCCACATTAGTACTCCTGGGAGGCCTTATCAACTAATAAAGAGAATGTGATATACATTTATGTCAGGTATTACTGACGGTGAAATACGCCCCATCACCACTTGCAAGTTTTGGAATGTTAAATTTAAGTTACAAGGAGAAGCCTTCGAAACTTCAGCAGCAGAAAGAGCAGTATGATCGTCATATATATATATATATATATATATATATATAGAGACATTGTCATTTTTCCTATTTTGTTTTATATATATATATATATATATATATATATATATATATATATATATATATATATATATATATATATATATATATATATATATATATATATATATATATATATATATATATATATATATATATATATATATATATATATATATACATATATATATATATATACATATATATATATATATATATATATATATATATATATATATATATATATATATATATATATATATATATATATATATATATATATATATGCGTATATACATATATATGTCACGTGTGTTTATTTATTTCTTTATTTATTTTACAGAATTTATATAGCGCCTTATTCAATATAAAATTGCTCTAAGGCGCTTTACAATAAGAACATACAAGTCAAAAAATATATAATAAATTAATTGTTAAAAATACAGATATAAAAAAGTTTATAAAAATTAAAACTTTAAAATAGTAAATAGGCGATATATGTACAAAAATTCAATTCATTGTAAAAAGCTAAAAATGGACTTTATCAATATATATATATATATATATATAAATATATATATATATATATATATATATATATATATATATATATATATATATATATATATATATATATATATATATATATATATATATATATATATATATATATATATATATATATATATATATATATATATATAAATACACAATTCTGATGATCTGATAAAAGGCAGCTCTAAAAACGTATGTTTTCACTTTTTTTAATTCAATAAAATTTATTGCACGCTTGGCTTCATCTGGTAAATCATTCAACAATACTGTAGCTGAATGATCAAACCGTCTATTTCCGTGTGTGTAGTTATTGTCTACCACGAGGACAGGTTAGTATTGGGTCCTTAGAATAAACGAATACTTGTCTCATATTCAGCAGTACCAAATGTCGTGCATGCAACTAATTCCGATTCGAGTACTCATTCACTAAAGTTTTGTGTTCGATTGAAGTCAATGCGTGAACATATCTAGAGCAACAAAAGGAACCTGAAATAATACCTCGATTTGTGATATTCAACATAAATTCGCAAGCCACAACTAGATAACGCTCAACACAGATGCGTCTTTTATTGCATTAGGGCATGAAATAGGGTTTCAAAGCAATTATATCAAGATTTACGCTTCCAGTTTTTGAAAAGAATATCAGCTTTTATTCGTCGAACTCAAAATACAGGAGAACATTTTTTATTTGGATGGTGGGATGTTTTTAGTGTAATTGCATGGGTATTTCTTCAAACCTGTAAAATAATATCATGCGGATATTGAAAATGAAACGACACCAAATATGCCCAAATTGTAGATGACAAAGGACGTCGTCATTCAATCGGAAATAGCGACCAAATGAAATATCTAATAAAAATTGAAGGTTGCCTAAACAGACATTAAATTCATATGTGTAAATTTATTTCACACTTCAATATCTTAAAATTATATTTCGAATATTATAGATTGACCAGGTGCTCTGGTACCATTAGTATTTTGTGAAAAGAGGTTGTAATCTTACAAAGAATGTGCTTTAACTTGCAATGTCCTCAAATTGCTTCTCTTTCAAATGGTCGAACTTGAAAGTTGATAATTGGTCTTTGACCTAGGATAATTAAGAAAAATGGTCTTCTTTTATCATATATCTAGAATATTTCATGAATGTAGAGGGTTTTATTAATCTAGTGCACTCTAGTGTACGTGTAATAAAACAAATATATTACAAGTAATGTAGGGCTTTGCAACATTCACGTACACATTTGCATTCAGTGTTTCATGCATCAAGTGTTGCCTAAACACCACACCCAATTTCCACGTTTCCGTCAAACTACATCGCTCTATGATTTCATATGACACACAATCAGATGGTAGTAGCCGTTAAGACGTCTGCGTTTACTTGTTGACATGATAAAAGAACATTTGATTCAACAATCATGTTTTATGTTCGATAACCAGAAGTAACACCCAAATAATGGTTGAGCATGCGGCTAGAGACAGTGGATGTATAAGCTGCTTTTTGTGACTTCAAAAGGTAGTTGTTGTTTTATATCGTTTATATCCTAATCAGACTCTCTGTGTGTGAGTCATTTATCAAAAAACTAAATTATCTTCAAGCTTCGATAAGCAACGGCGCACGAAGCAAACAAATCTATTTGATCTTGTACTATAATACACTGCTATGATAAACATCGGTTGCAATTGACTGAGTATTATAGCAGATCACGTACACTTGTCTGCTCGAATTCAGACAATTAATCTCCCCTTTAAAATAGTTGCAAAAAAGAGTATTACAGTCTCAGTGCGGTACATTTTTTTGTTTTATAAAAAGCTTATAGCTCTGGAAGGTAACGCTTTTTAAGTTCCAAGATTTTTTTTTAAATAAGAAAAATCTGTGATATGTTTTTTGGAAGTTGAAGAAACCCGTAACTGTTATTGTAATGACAACTTCAAATGCTGTCATTGGTGCTTGATAAGAATGTCTCTCCTAGGTAAATATAATCATAGCTTGCATTCAGTGTTTCATGCATCATGTATTGTATCTAAAGATAAGACATTTTGATTAGAATCATGTTGCATGTATTGGCTATGTTCAGCTTTAAAAAGCAATTAGATACGTCAATATGTTTTTCAATTAGTCTATGCGGATAAATAATCTCTCAACATTTGCCTCATATGCAGATATGGATACAGTTGTTGGGTGGCTAGTTGCATAGTTCCCAGTAATTGTATTCCGAAAATGAAAATTGAAAGAACTTGATGATATGTAACACAAGGATATAGCGTCCTTTCTATACAAGTATATTCAAGAGCGCTTTACAAACAAACATCAGAGCTTAGCATAGAGGAGAGCTGCCCATATGGCACATCATTCATCATTGGCTCAAAGCCTGCAGCATGGGCTGCAGTGGTATATTGGGAAGTTTTGGAATGGGGCTTATGACCCATACTATACCGCCATCGCCAAAATTTCCACGAAGATAGCATAGCATAGCAAGGTTTAACGTCCCGAAAGCGTCCAGTGCTGGACATTATATCAAGACGGCCACGGCCTTTGATAACCACTTGTGACCTCACTGGTTGCAGACCCACCGGTACTAGACCCACTGATTGCAGACCCAGATGAAACAGACTGCAGTGCAAAATAATCGCACAAACATACATTATAGCTGTAGTCGAGAACATAAGCAACGTTTAATAAGTGTATGCAAAACCCAACACTTGATTAGAATAGAGCCTCATCTACCGTAGTAAATATAGACCCATGGAACATATTCTCATTAATATAATCTATTTGAAAGTAGGAGATGCTGGGTTGCATAGGAAAACCCAGCAGATTCCTAACAAATGTAAGAATGATGACCGATGTGGGTAATGATTACATTCTACGATTGTAAACTAAAAGCATCACGTGCGATGGTACCTTTTATAACCAAGATGTCCACTATACCTTATTGCTTTGTAATTTCGATGTTTATTACCTAAATTCTTCCGGAGATTACTTTTTAACTCCCAAATCACCTGCACTACTAGATTCCGCATTGATGCACTGGTTTTAAGTCCCGTGAATCATTTTCAATTTAACCATGCACTTCTGTGTTTTTCTTTCATTTCCATCAACTAATTACGACACTTGTGTTGTTATGAGCTTAACAGTAATTACCATTGGCAATTGAATTACTGATAAATTTTGAACTGGAAAGTACATTGGCACTAGAACACACAGATCGCATCAACCTATCAGGAAGTCAGAAGAATGTGGAATAGCGTCTTTCTAGCATGATATTGCAAGTTAGTAAGTGGCGTAGGTGTTAAAACGAAATAAACATCACACCACGTTCAACTTTCAGTGCCCAGGTGACAAGAGGATTTTCCAAAGACGTCCTTGAAATAAAATCTAGGATCTACTATATTTTATATAGGCCTACTTGAATCGAGTGCCTTGTATAATAATCTCATTGAGCAAGCAGAACAAAAAGTTCAAACTGCAATGAGCCTTTACTACACTGCAATTCGTAATTGTAAAAGAATTGAACCACAAATAAAATATCATTTTCAGTCTGTGCAACCCCTGGTATGAAGGATGAGGTGACAAAATGACCAGCTCTCGTAGAGTTTAACATATCCATGATCCATTTTGTCTGTATGGCTTTAGATATGATTACACAACGCTACACAATACGCCCGCCCCCTTTAGAAAGTAATGACCTTGGACGGCGCTTTACTTGCCAGTGGCATACAGAGCACACCCCGTGATCCGTGGGGTGGATCTTGAAATGCTTGGGACCAGAAACCCTCAAGTATGGACCAAAATATTTAGGTGAAATTATCAAGTTTTGTACCAGACCCCCAAACTTTTTCGGTTACAATCAGAAAAATTGCACTAAGTCTGGTATAAATCAATTTTACATGAAACGTTGCTGCTAAATTTCCTTAAATTTTCGGGAAATCTCCTTGAATTTTAGGGAAATCTCCTTCAATTTTCGGAAAATTTCTTTCAACTTTCAGGAAATTTCCTCCATTTTCAGGTTTGGGAACCATTCTTTAATTTTCGGAAAAGTTTCATTTGGGGGAAAATTTGCTTTATTTTCGGAAAATTTTGGCCAAATGTCACCGCTATTTTAAATTATTTTACTAAATTTTTGCTCAATTTGACTATTTGTTCAATTTTTCATTTTTACCTCCCAACCGGGCAGAAAGTATGTAACCGGGCAGATGAAATCCTCTTAGAGCCTGCCGCCCTTCATGATACGCCTCTGCTTATGGCATCATGAAATTGAGAGACTCTCTGTCGGGACAGGGATAGATTTTTATTGGGTGAAATGTCAGCACCACCTAGTCGTTGGACCTTAGTGACACTACTGGCTGCACAGGCTTAAGCCTAAGGCCCGAGGACTTGCTGGGGAGGGGGAGGGGGATGGGGAGGGTGAAGGAGGGGAGGGGGGGGGGAGAAAAATTAGGTGTACAAATAAAATGCATGCTCTAAAAATTATCTTTGAAAAAGAGTAAGTGAATTTTATAGGGTTATCAGATCATGAGATAAGGGTTTTAAGTAAAAGTTATAAGAAGTCATAATTCATGAAAATGTACAAAAACAAGAAAACAGCCTAAGGCCCATAAAAGCGTAATCCGTTCCTGCTTCATACTATGGATAAAATGCCACAATCCGCGGAAACAGGAATCGAGTGTAATTAAAGGGTGGATCTTGAAATGCAAACGTGAAGAGATTTGGTACAAAATTATAGAGGTTTGGTTCAAAATTGAAGATTGTTGGTTTTAAATTGAAGCTGTTTTGTCTAAAATTGAGGTTTTTGGTGCAAACTGGAACTTCAAGTTTTGGTCCAAAACTAACAATAATTCAGTCGATACAAATACAAAGATCGACAGCTCTGTTTTCTATGATTCATTTGATATTTTACTTAATTATACTTATGGCTTTGATTGAGAGAAAATTGGGCTACATCATTTTTTAAGTGGGGTAGCATTTGGACACGCTACTATGCCATAATTTTTCTCACTATTATTGTTCTGTTATGGATACATAGAAAGTGATATAATGGCGTCTTCATATACAGAAAGTATGTTTAAAGAAACCAAAGCAATTTGTGAATAAGATGGAAATAATTTCACTACTGCAGTTGGTCGAATTCAGATCACTCCATTAATCTCAACAAAAGATGATATAGGAACAACAATACTGAGAGAGTAAGTTCAATCCAGCCGTCAAGCCGTGAGGACACACTGCAAAATGTTCCCGACAAAGTTTCGGAAAATCAGTTTTATTGAACAACGATACTGTTAATTCCCTCTCGACAAACCGGAGAACAAGAATCTACCCGACAGGCGAAAACATGGAGACGTCCTCTATCTAAGTCAATTGTGTCACATAGATCACGCCTACAAAATGAAAGCATTAGATCGTCCAAACGGTCCTCTGATGTTGTATTTTGTAAACCGTTTGGCCAAATTTTGTTTGCTAAAAGATCTTTCACGTTTACATACTTTTACATACATTTCAACACAACCGGTACTGAATTAATGGAGTTTTACTGTATAACGATACTGCTTATTCCAATTTCCATCCCGCCAAACCGGGTGAACACGAATCTACCTGACAGACGACAGCCTGATGGATCATCTCGCCCGACGAGAGGTACTTTAAACCTGTATACGTTGAATTTCCCGAAAAGTGGTAGAATTTCTCCGACAAACGGCATGATTTTCTGGTACAGTACAGTTTCTGGTGGTGATGGTGGTGGTGGGTAAGGAGGTAGGAAGGGGGGGGTGGGAAGCTACACCCTCACACCCTAATGGTGACTCTCCTACCTACACTATAAATATTGATTAGTGAAAACGCACCTAAATTAGTCAAAACATGGTCTCGTACACTAAATAAGTACATTTTGACTAATTAATATTTGCAGTGTATACTTAAAACGACGAACGATATAGTTGTAAACTGATCACTAAGGATTCAAATATTCAATCCTAATTTGCAAAGATGCATTATGTTGCATTTTCTTATATTAATCTATTGTCTTTAAATTTCAGTCACAATTAGGTTGAAAGAAAGCTTTGGACCCCTAATCAAATCCTCCATCAGCATGTAACAGAAAGTGGCATCCAGATTTCATCGTTGACTGAATTTGAAAGATTAACTTCATAGAATATATACGAAGTTTCCATTCAACTGATTATTCATCTTGATTATTCTTTCAATTTCGAATGAATAAAACATTGATCAGTAATAATGAAAAACCTAAATGTGAAACCTACCAACAATTTACCATTAACAATTTTGAATAATAACATAAACAGATGCATATGACTTTGTTCCATAATTGTCTTTGCCAATTTTGACCAAATGAATAACATATAGACATTTCGAACTTCAAAAAGATTATTGTCCATCTTATTATGTCAAATTTATAGGTTTATTAGTACCAAGAAAAATATTAAATAATCAATTGCAGTGCTCTCAGTATACACTGAATTCAAACATATATTGCACTTAAAAAAATTAACAGATCTACCGTTATAAAATCTCAAATTGACAAATAAAGTTAAAACGTTACAAGGCAATATAAAATTATACAAGAAGACAAAAACTGAGGCTTTACTTTGAACTGAGTATTTATATCAGTCCGGTTTGTACCCCATCGGGAGAACAGTTTTGTTTTCCCGATCGGGGGATCCTTTACAGAAGTATGCCACAATGCATCGATCCAAATTCAAAGTTTGTATAGGAATAACATAAGAATCAGACACATTCGAGCGCAGGGGACTCAACCACTGTAAAGGGTTCAAATTTTTCTTCACGATTTGAAATAATGGCATATGAATTATCTTTTCACCATGCGCTTTTAAAATTCACCGTGCGGTTTTCAAGAAATTGTAAGAAAAGTGATGAATTCTTATTATGTGTTACCGTTAGGCAGTCGCGCTTTAACAAGGTGTTTTAGAATTATGAGAAATAATTTGAGGGATTTGTGCATTTTTTTTAGCAATAACTGCGTGATAGTAACGATTAGCAACAACTGCGTTATAGTAACGATTCGTTGTTTTACTTTCGCGAGATTGAACATGAACAAAGCAAACTTTGTTACAAACCTTCAATGACACAACTGATAAGCGTCTATGACTGAAACTTCACAATAAAAATGGCGGCTTTTATATATCACTGTAAGCTCAGTGCGCATGCTTGAGTATCCCGATTGGGGGACTTATTGAGTCCCCTGATCGGCGGTACGAGCCGAACTGTATATTTGGGTTGTCAAATTCCTACTTTCTTGGACGTATGAAATTCTCTTGGGCCTTTGGTAATAGTTTGGACCTTTGTTAAATTAGATTATTGTATACGACTATATCTCCCGTTACTGCATCCACCGATACATATGGAATATAATGTTTTTACAAATTAGAAGATTCTGCCTGATAAACTGACAAACTTACTTCCGGCTTTATGTACTCAAGAATCTAAACATTAATTTGAAGTAATGTGTTACACTGGTTTATGAAAACTTTTTAATTTCAAAAATATAACCTTCGTCGATTATATTTCAATTCACTTCCAAGAAACGGTTGTATTTTGCTCACCTGCAAATGGAAAATGCCAGTTCGTAAGGATTTGAACAAAAATATGGAAATATCGATCGAAAGAAATGGTAAATAGGTGACGGGAAATGAAGCAAAATTTCCAATCTTCTGAAGATGTTTTCGTCAATATTCGGGCGGCATGCAGAACTGATTGAAGATGATTACCGAATTCCCGCCATATGTCGTTTGCTTGCTATATTTTGAAGACCTAATTCTCAAGGGACAAGTCTTATTGGACATGCATAATGCCTTGGTGAGAGATGTTACGAAGTTTTCATTGTTGCGAAACTGTTGAAATTGAACCTGTTTAAAAAAAAAAAACTTCTTGGTTTTGGTTTTTTAAAGGGCATACAAGATCGACAAAGTAGTAAATGCTTACAAAATATGAATGCATAACTAGTCTAATGAATAAATTCTTAACAATTTTGGATAAACCATTCCATCAATTTGATGGATCTTTGAAAATGATTATAGGTACGTAAACCGACGACAAACACAGAAATGTACTTTTCCTCTCTCCACGAACAATATTAACACACGTAAAATTGTTGATATTCGTGTGATATATTAAGTAAAACAAACTAGCTGTGAAAAAGTGACTACCATTCACTTGTCTTTACTAGACTTGTGTCGTGGACCTACTTTCTCGTGCTCTATTGGAATGTTAACTTACACATGTGCTCCTCATGAGCTCAGTAGTGGCCCCTATTAAATGTTTTAGGTGTGATCATGGTGAGAGGTCAACTCCTGAAGCAATTCATTTCTTAAACTCATAAAAGAGTAATAAAGTGGTAAAGTTTTTAGAATAGGCATGACAAATGCATAGATAATCAAAATTATGCCATATCTTACAATATGCGATTAATGTCAGCTGAAAACATAGAGAATCGAAATATATTGGTTTAACTGTTTGATCAATCATCTTTGAAAACAATTACAAGATACAGTTGAACGTCAAACACAGAAATATGTACATTTCCCTTCCTTCAAGAACAAATCGCAGGGTAAAATCGTAATTCGCGTAACATCTTAAGTAAAACAAAGTAGGAGAGTAAAAGAGATTACTATTCGCTTGCAACCTTTACTAGAATTGTGCCGTGGATCTACTTTCTCGTGTGCTAGATAGTGGCCCATATAAACTGTTTTAGCTCTGCAAGCAAGTGTGATGATGGTGAGAGCTGAACTCCTGGAGCAATTCACGATTTTAAACTATTACAAAATTTATTTCAAGATTTCCTTCACTTTGCACAAACTTCCCTAACCGTGGCCCCAACGCTGGTCACGTTTATGTTGCGCATGGCTTCATGTTCTTTATCTAATCTTCAAATTTACAAAAGATGAGAATAATTGTCATATTTTTCACCTTTACCGTTGCGTTCATACCTGCATACTACTGTACTATACCTTGATTTTAAAATTGTTAAAGGAATATTGTCGTGAATTTTCATTTTCATATACATGATAGATGAATATAAAAGAAACAATTTGGTGTAAAAATCATGTTGATATCTTTTTCCGTTTTGGAATTACTGCATTTCAAAGATTGCACAAAAGTGACTTTGGCATGCGATGTCATAAAGGCAAATTTAAGACAATGTTGTATTTCTATGAACATATAAAACAAAACAAATGTTGTTCTTCTATGTCGAGTGTAAGGTTAATAGGCAGATGGGAAAAGCACGTTCTTATGAAGTGTATATTATACCCCATCTCGATTAATGCACAAAAAATGCTTCCAGTCATTTAGAAAAAGCAATTAATTTTCAAAGAAATACACAGAAAGAAAGTGTCTTGGATCTGCTTTTATGACATCACTGTACAATTCTAGTAAAGATTGTACAGGTCCCTTTTTAATACACTCACGCAATTTTTGAAAAAGTAACTCCTAAACGGAAAAAAGATATCAACATGATTTCTAAACCAAATTGTTTCTTCCATCTCTCATATGTATGAAAATGAAAACGAATGTTCCTTTAATGATTTTAAAATCAAAGTACAGTATGCAGGTATATGAACGCATTGTATCTTCGTTGAATTCTAATAATCTTATCTTCGTTTACATTTTCTAAAATTAGAAAAAAACACAGGGAATCTAAATTTTTCATCCCTACTTTGCCTACCCTTTAAAATATTAATTTATTGGAGGCAAAATTTCAAAATCATTTTAGATTATAATATCAACGTATTGCATTGCCATCAATTCTCATCTTCATTCATACTTTAACGTGTAGTGAAGAACAACTTTCCTTCGAGAATTTTCATTTTATTTTATACATTATTAGACATTAATGACATAAAAAGCGTCAAGACATCCTTATAACATAAAATAATCAATATATTGCCTCGTGCGTCAAAACAAATGAAAGAATTGTCCTGCGGCTTCTACTGCTATTTCATTGGCGAAATCACCTACATGATTTGCGTTATCCTAATTATCGTATACTTCTGAGAGTCTATTGCAGCATTTATAAAGCATTGGTTACGAGTGGTGATTCGTAACTCTTAATTATTTACGCTACAAGGAATGAAATCCAAATTAGTCAAGGGCAAATATCCTTGGAATGAATATTTATTTCATGAGTTTCGTATTGCATTGCTGATTTTCATTTTCACTTTGAATGACATTTCTTCGTATTTCCACATAATTTGAGTTTGTTAGAAACAATACAAACAATGAGTAAGGCGTTAAAGAATGAAATCAACCATGATACTTTCATCGAGCAAACTGGATTTCACACCATGGTATCACGTTCTAACATGAACTTAACAAGATTAGACCGGTGGTAGCAGGAAATAACTAGAATATGAGATAGCTTTTTCGTCCAATCTTTAGATCATACTTATTGACATGTTTAGATTCTTATTTGTCCTATGGGGATTTCCTTCATTAATATGCTTAAACATGTATGACAGTAATAATTAGTTGTATACTTTGGGGAAGAATAAAACGTACTTGGGCCTATACAACAACCATCAGGGCGCTCTTAATGTCATTTTGTTGAGGGGTGGGGAGGGCGGGGAGCATGTACAGTTGACCAACGTTCTTGGTATAACCTAAGGTACCCAGGCATAAAAGAATATTGATCTATTTCCCCTTTAAACAGGCATATTTAAAATATAGACAATAATAATCATAATAATACTAAAAGGGATATTCAATGTAATGTATATATATACTTTTACAAAGATGGTTCACCAAATGTTTTATGAAAAATAAACATTTAAAATATGGATTTAATAGATATTTGGATATATCACAAAAATAAACAATTGCAATATAAGAAATATTGGTAAAATCCTGGTTTGTTGGCGTTCAACCGCACATGATTGAAAAAGACATACGTGCCAAGACTAAGGAAAAGGTGTATATCGTGTTTATGAAGTGTTATTAACTGATAGTAAAATGAGGGTGAGTTACAGTGATAAAAGTAGAGATCGTTAGCCTGAGATTAAGTTATGGACGAGAGTGGCATGAGAGTGACTTAGAGTGGTTAAAGAAGGAATCATCAACGTTACATTAAACTATAGACAAGAGTGGAATAATGGTGACTTACGATGGTAGAAATAGCGATCATCAAGGTGAAATTAAGTTATGGAAGAGTGGAATGAGAGCCGGTGACTTACAATGGTAAAAGTAGGAATTGTCAGTGTGAGGCTAAGCTATGGACGAGAGTGGAATGATGGCGAATTAATGTGGTAAAATTAGGGATCGTCAGCGTGACATTAAGATATAGACAAGAGCGGGTTCAAGGAGACTTACGGTGATAAAAGTATGGATAGTCAGCGTGAGATTAAGCTATGGACGAGAATGGAATGATCGCGACTTACGATGGTAAAAATAGCGATCATCAACGTGAAACTAAGTTATGGAAGAGAGTGGAATGAGGGTTGGTGACTTATAATGGTAAATAAAGGAATTGTCAGTGTGAGATTAAGCTTTGGACGAGAGTGGAATGATGGCGACTTATTGTGGTAAAAGTAGGGATCGTCCACGTGAGATTAAGATATGGACAAAAGTGAAATAAGGGTAACTTACGATGGTAGAAGTAGGGATCATCAAGTAGAGATTAAGCTATGGACAAGAGTGGAATGTGGGTAACTTACGATGGTAGAAGTAGGGATCATCAATTAGAGATTAAGCTATGGACAAGAGTGGAATGTGGGTAACTTACGATGGTAGAAGTAGGGATCATCAACTTGAGATTAAGCTATGGACAAGAGTGGAATGTTATTATCATACGGTGGTATAAGTAGGGATCATCAACTTGAGATTAAGCTATGGACAAGAGTGGAATGAGGGTAACTTACAATGGTAGAAGTAGGGATCATCAACTAGAGATTAAGCTATGGACAAGAGTGGAATGTTATTATCATACGGTGGTATAAGTAGGGATCATCAACTTGAGATTAAGCTATGGACAAGAGTGGAATGAGGGTAACTTACGATGGTAGAAGTAGGGATCATCAACTAGAGATTAAGCTATGGACAAGAGTGGAATGTTATTATCATACGATGGTAGAAGTAGGGATCGTCCGCTTGAGATTAAGCTATAAACGAGAATGGATTAATGGTAACTTTCGATGATAAAGTAGGGATAGTCAGCGTAAGATTAAGCTATGGACAAGAGTGGAATGAGGGTAGCTTCTTGTGGCAAAACTAGTGGTAGTCAGGGTTTGATTAAGTTATGGACGGGAGTGGAATGAGGTTGATTTACATTGGTAAAAGTAAAGTAAAGTTGGTCAGTGTGGGACGTAGTTATGGACGGGTGTGTGCAGTCTAAGTGATGTTTGATGGGGTTTTCTTAGACAGTTTGGTCCACGCCCCCAATTTTTTATCAATATAACCCACAATACATCTTTCCAAGTTCAAAACTGTCTATAGAAATTACTTACTTATCCTCTTCATTTTCTGTGGAACATATGGTCGCAACAATACTTCGCCATCTGGTCAGGTCCTAGGCAGCAGCCTGTGCTTCTCCTCAAGAAAGGCCCATCTTTTTCAATTCCCCAACAACAGTTCTCCGCCATGTATTTTTTGTCTTCCTCTCTTCCTCTTACCCACTGAAGTCCACCTCAGGGCTACTTTGGAGATGCGATCTTGTTGTATTCTCAGTACATGCCCGAGCCATCTGAGTTTGCGTTTTTTGACCTCCATTACAATGCTGTGGTAGCCTGTTATGCTGTGGTAGTCTGTTATGCTGTGGTAGCCTGTTTTCTAAAATATAGGTCATTGTTTGATATTTTGTTGGGCTGAAAGATGTTACAGATTCTTATGAGGCACCCGTTATGGAACGATTCTATCAGTTGGAACCACGAGAAGATTGGGGTTGAGCTGCGAGTAGAGAGGTGATTATAGGCAAGCAAACTGACATAGTTGCTACCTGTACATACAACTGCAGTGAGAGTGTTACTTTAAAATAAAGGGGCGCAAAAAGATAGGAAAGGCATGCAGGAAATGAAATGCACAGAGGTGAAAAGACTAGCAAGGAAGCTGAAGTTGCGAAACTACACACCATCTACTAACCTCTCTATAGAAATACTTAATGATACAATAGGAGTCAGTCACAGTCGGGAAAATACATGAAAAATATTCTATTTTTTTTGGTGCAACAGAACGATGAAATTATTTTCTCAATTTTCACCAGGGCAAATTTGACTTTCACAGGGGAATTTAATTAATTTTCCATTTTATTCAAACTGCAAAACTTTAAAATAACAAAATTTGAAAAGAGACAAATGTTTAACGGCTGAACTTATTATAATAGCAACAGTTCAACTACGTTCACTGCGCATGTCTCCATGGAGATCAGGAAATGTCCCGATCAGGAGCATGGACCGGACTACTAGAGGATGTGGCTATGTGAGAAAGGGAGTTCGTGTATCGCGTGATGTGACAGTTGGTCACTTTAATCGTCACAAAAAAAATGTTCGTTATCTTCTCTCCCTAGTTTTCTTTGCTTTTTCATGAACTGTTACCATAATGTTCTTTAAAAATGTAGCCCAATTACAGGAACTTTTATCCAAAGAAATGTTGAAACGTTTGCTCAATTAAATTTCGTCCCCGTGCAACAAAATCAGACCACCAATCCGTGTTTGCATTCATTTCCTGTGGTCAAAACTATTTCCTTCAGTCAGTCAGTAGGCCTAACTGGCGTTATATAGTTGTCCAGTTATGGATTCCATCGATTTTATCTTCAAATTTGTTTGTGATGAAAATAACAACAGAAAGAAACAGATCAATCTGCTCTACTTCGACAAACGAAGGCAGCAGGTTGATGAAGCTTTAATGTAGGCCCTAAATAGCATGGCAGCAAAGTATTTTTATCAACAACAATAGCTTCCTCGAATATGACTTTGCCCTCTCAAAGCAATAGAGAGCGATAGAAAAATTTGACGATCATAAACAACGTTTGAAGCATGCATGCTTTTCATATGCATGGTGTTTTTGTTTTGTTTCATTGATTATGTGTATCGTTCAAATTTTCAAACAGAATTGGGTAAATGGAATATTTAGTATGGACAATGACACGTGAAAACATTTCTTAATAAGTTCAATTTTTCTGAAATTGATTAAAACAGCATATGTGCAATGACTTTTTTGTTACAAGCCTTTGTAGTGTGTGATTGTTATATGTTGAAGAACATATACAATAATTGTACATATCCGAAAATAAACTTCCGACTGTCCTAAATTGACACATATGTGAACGGCGATCAAAACATTAACACCAATATGTATCTGGTATACACTTGCAAATAGTTATGCTACAAATTTTCCAATCTAAGTCATATTAAAACAAATTTACTTATATATATTGACTTCGACAACAAAGCAAAGCAAAAGGTGGCAGGAAATCGTTAAAATGGTACCGGATTTGGCACTGGGTCATCGTTTTGTTGTTTATAGAAAGGCATAGCCGTAAACATAGGCGGAATTTATAAGGGGTAAGGGCGGGGGAGGGAAGGGGAAGGGGGCTACTTTCTCCCACGGTTTTTGTAGGATTATATATCTGTTGTATGGCGCTTTTTGTATTTTAACATGTTTTTATGATGTTGACTTTGCCCCCACTCCCCCACCCCTCACACTTTCGGTAGGCAAATCCCGTTTATGACCTTAAATGACACGTAATCATATTTTCAGATCTTTGGGAAAATGGGACATCTGCTTCAAGAGTATCGAACTGCTTACTTCAAACGTATGCCCCCAATTCAAGTTAACAGTAAACACTGTTTTTTGCAACTGTTTTAAATTGTATTCTTGCTATTTGAAACTATAAATATTTTCTTCAATTTCACAAGCAGTTTTCTCGCCCAACAGGGTTTTACTGAAATAATCTGAAGAAACCTATTTTCTAGTCTCTGCTCAAAAGGATTTTTAAATGTATTGTTCCCCACAAGGCTTCATAACTTAAAAGAGCAAATATAAGTTATGTGATAGGTTTCAAAAACCTCATTCTTCCGAGTTATAATGTAAACATTCACTACTTCCAGTAATCATTAATTTAGCGCTAATTTACCATTTTAACTCTGAAAGAAACTAGCATTAACTATACATAATCAATTAACTAAGATTTTAATTAGTAATTGCTCTCATTAGAATGAAAATCAATCCGCATCTTAGATTTGTTCACGCTGAACTAGATGACAATAAGTAATGACCTCCCTAGAGAGAAAAACATCGTAGCTTAAAGGATTACTTCAGTGATTAAGCAAGTATTATCTTATCTGAAAGAGGACTTCAAACGAAACAAAATGATAATTTTTGTTTTTGTTAATGAGATATTCAAGTTTAGAGCTCTGTCTTATCTATGTGAAATGGCTGGTGTAGTAAGCCTACTACGGAAGGTTGGCACACTCATCCTCACATTCTTAACAATTGTTAATGTATTTTATGGAAAATTTATTTTAACTTTTTTACTATTTAAATTACTTTCCCTTTTGAACTTTCTTCAGGTGGTAAATTATAATCATCCTTAATAGATTCTGTTTTACTACTTTTCTGGTATATCTAATGGTTTTCAAGCCACAAAATCGCAGGACAAAATATAAAAGAATACATAAAAACTTGGAATCTAAGGCTGTGTGATGTCACAACTAGTCTGATTTTAGTCGTTTCTACGCAAATGATACCAAACTTCAAATTTAGATATCGATCTCCTTAACGGAATACGATTTTTGAATGCTTTCTTCACCATTCTGTTTCTTTTGAAGTCCTCTTTCATATAAAATGGACTTGCTTTACCTGTGAAGTAATTCTTTAAAATAGCTGCTATAATTTCAATCTGCATTTGATTGGGTTCTCACAACGTAGAGCAGTTCAAAGGCTCGGGGTTAGCCGACGGATCTCTGACTAGGTAAGCCAAGGCTTCCGAAAAAGCTAACTTTTAAAGAATTTCTTCGCCGCAAATACAGTTGTTCCAAAGATTCTGAAACTAAACAAGTAATTTAAGTTAAATTTTTAATGACCATCCAGGCATACGGATTGATGCATACGAGTGACATCTCTTTTGGTTACTCCGCTCTGAATGTAATAAATGTGACTGGCGGGGAAAGGGGTTTCCCACCACAGATGAATAGAATACTGATTTAGAATCTGTCACTTAAAACTGTTGTTGATTCATTTGCTTCCCGCTGTGATTCGTGACATTGTCAAAAGCCTCATCCGAAAATGTCAGTATTGCATTTTCCAAAGGATGATTAAATCCAAGTGATTAAAATATTCTCTCAGCAGACTATATAATGTAACAGATGGTTAAACCTGCTTAAACATTTCAAACCTATAAATCTCAATGAGTCGTTTGAAATGTGTTGAAAATAATCACAAATTGGACATTAAAATAGAATAAGTAAAATGAGCCATATGCGCATTAAGGTAGCAAAAATAATAAAATAAACATAAGATAAAACTTGGTAAATGAAAAAAGAAGTGGACATTAAATCTATTAATTGGGTCATTAACGATTTACGGTCCATCTTAATTTTGTTTCATAACAGGTGTTCGCTTCCCAGTATAGGCCTATATAATCAACATCATATAAAACTTTATCGATGGAATTTTGATGGGTTACCAAGGGTTTTAGTTCAAAACATACGCTTCTTTGAAGTCGTGGAAAACTTGATTTGCAGGGTCAAAACCAAGTGAAGTTCACGAAGTGTTTTAACATTTAAGTATTAAACTTTGCTTCAGAATAAAACAAAAACTAAACTTTAAAGGTGATTTTTTTAAATTGTTAGTTGATTCAGAAATCTTTGATGATGTTTCGAGCAAAACAATGGCTTGAACTAAGCACTTTAAAAAATGATAAACTTCTAAATCGTTCTTTAATATCCAAAGAAATGTCAGTCTTCTACAAATTAAAATTTTTTCAAGTATATATATAAATTATTCGCAGCCATTATATCGTTATACATAACGTTTTGATCATATCTTTTCATGTTTCCATATTATTTTTTTGTTTCCATGTTTAAACCCTTATTCTTATAATTCATGTCTGGTTTATATTTTGGAAGAACCATCAAAACATAATTCGTGATTCATCAAAGATCCCATTCTTGTCTCGGAGTCTATTAGAAACAATTAATCAAATCCTAAGAAGAGAAGTCTTTTACTTTGTGAAATATCTTTTCTTGTTTTCAAACTATGGCTAATCAAAGTTTGAGAAATTAATGTTGAGGCCAACCTAAACCTCTGTAACCAGTCTGGTTCGTACATCCGATCTGGAGAACACTTTTGTTCTCCCTATCTGGAGAACACTAACATGGTAACGTTGTCAAAAGTAATTCCCGAACAAAACTTTGAAATATTTTTTTCTTAAGAAAATCTTGTCACCACTTTTCTTAAAATTTCTTGAAAACCGCACGGTGAATTTTAAAAGCGCACGGGAAAAAGATAATTTATATGCCATTATTTCAAATCGTAAAGAAAAATTGGAACCCTTCGCAGTGGTTGGGTTCCACGCGTTCGAAATGTGTCTAATTCTTGTTAATCTTATACAAACTTTGATTTTGGATAATGCATCGTGCGATACTTCTGTAAAGGATCCTCCGATCGTGAGAACAAAACTGTTCTCCCGATCGGGGGTACGAATCGGACTGGTAAGTGGTTGAACTCTGTAAATCCTTTACACATTTTCCCTAAATCTCAGTGCTGGAATATGATTAGGGTATGGTAAAGACTTAAATTATGTTTGATCAGAGTTTGACTTATTATAGATAATTAAAGAAAGCAATACCAAGGTCGATCAGTCATGCATATGTCACAAATTATCATGTACTTTTGTATATTGATGCCTTATAATAAGTATAAAAAAACTGTAAAATGTTCAACTTTAAATCGATTTTGATGAAAGGTTTTTCTGCCTTATGGTCTATAAAAAAAGCAATCATGGCTATTAACGATCTTTAAAACGCTAATTTTACTATTTTCATTTAAAAAGTGGGTGTTTGTGTGGGTGTGTGCGTGTATGAGAGGGGAGGGGGTGGGGAAACATGGCCTCTTATGCAAAAGGTTGGGGGAGAGGCAAAATTTCCTCAAAATGTTCTGAATTTTATAATTCTATTGAAAAGTGAGGCAACGTGTCCCCCCTGTCCCCCGGGAATTACGACCCTGCGTGAGACAATTCAGAAATACATCTTTATGTACATGGCTAAATAACTACCATTTTATATATTCACCTGGTCGTTTTCGAAATATGAGGAAAATCCGGCTTTTTTTGTTCTGAAGCGGGCATTTAAAAAATTCAAAGTTTTGTAAAAAAAACATTGTTCAGTTTTTCTTTAAAATTGTAGTAAAGTAATTACATTCGATATGGCGTAAGGTCTATTTTTTGCAACGTTTGGGAAAAACGATTACAGGACATCTGGAGACATGGCTTCTTTGGTGTTTATCGAAATAACATTACTGCAGAAATGACAACCTATATGTTTTTAGTGCTTCACGGTGTTGAGGACGTATATTAATAAAACACATTCTTCGGAAGTATATACAGTACAAGAATGCAGTGTGATGTAAACTTCGTACAAAAATACAATCAATTTTAAAATTAAAACCCTGAAGAGGTATTTAGACGCATTCGTCCCTATCTAAAATCTATTCTATTGGTATGAACAATTCAAATTAATATTGATAATCTACTAGCTACTGTTAGAGCCTCATGTTGAGTGTATTTTCGCGTTTTATTTTATAGTTTTTTTCCATTTTCCTCTACAAATCTTCTTTTCTGTGAAGGAATATTTCTGTAAATTTTCCTTTAGAAATTTTTGATAGAAGTCTATTAAAGACAGAAATTGTTGTAAAAGTCATGTTGATATGTTACTCCGTTTAAAAGTTATTTTACCAGAGTGAAATTACAGTGCAGTGTGATGTCATCAAGGCAATCCACGACAATGTGTATTCATTTCTTCGAAAATTATTTTCGATTTGTAAATTATTGGAAACATTTTGTTTTAAATTTTGAGAAGCTGTATAACATGCACTTCACAAGAACATGCTTAGCCCAACTGCTCATGTATCTTACACTCCATATAAAAACACATTTGATTGGGTTTTCTAGAAAGACACAACAAAATTGTCTTGGATCGGCTTTTATAAGATCACATTGTACAATGCAAGATTACTTTTCAACACACTGGTGAAATCTTTTAAATTTGATATTTCGTAAACGGTATAAGATATCAATATGATTTTTACACCAATTTTTTTTAACAGTCCTCTATCATAAATGTAACTAGAACTGTTGGAAGGACAGTATGCTCGACTATTCAAAGCTAGTATAGAAAATGGGCTTATTGAGGAAAGTATATACAGAAATAGGATAGCAGGGGCAGATGATTTTAAATTACTTGAGCTTTGAAAGAGGCATTAACATTTTCAATTGCACTACAAAACTTCAAAATATCTTTGAGTTTTCTCAAAAAATTTAAGACAAAAAAAAGCACCAGGTTACCTCACCCAGTAAGTCAGAAAACATGTAAAACCTAGCAGTCTTTATAACTACAACACCTCTTTTAGTTCTATCAATTTAATAACAAAGAAAGGAGAGGCACTGACTTGCCAATGTCAATGAAAGAATGCCATTCAATCCCCTTTGCGACCTGTACCCTCCCCCAGCCCCTACACATTCCCAGAACTACATCCTGAATTGCAATACAACTTCCAATAAAATAAAAAAAATGTGTGTCAAGCAAAGTCAAGCAGCATGAAAAATGTACAATAACATTATTATAGCAAAATTATGCGAAACAATATTGCTTAACGTATGACAAACTAGACATTGGAAACGATACAAATCCCCTAACCGCTAATAATGCATATCCCCGACTGTCCCACGTTCTATTCCAACCTGTCCCAAATGTCAACCCACGTCTATACTCCATGCAATCACACCTGCAAACCACATACTGTATGTCATTCCATGATGTACATGACGCACATGCCATCACAACTGGAATCCAGATGACATCCCACCACATGCCATTCCCCTGTCCCACATGCCAACCCATCCTCTTCCACATGCCCACCCACCCTGTTCCACATGCCAATAAACCATGTCTAACATGCCAGTACATCCTGACCAACATCCCACCGCACCCTGCCATACATACAATTCCACCCTGTCCCACATGGCCTCATCCTAATTCCTTAATTCAGCTACTTTATCATCATGTCATCTTCTACCCCACATTCTGCCTATTGTTTATATTTTCCAACCCCTTAATCTAACATTCTTTAGAAGCGAGAATACTTTTATTTGCTTCTTTATTCATGGCAAGACAAACTTTTGATTGTTATTCATGACAGGAATGTTAATATCATAACATAACTAGAAAAGTGAAGTTAGTAAGTCATAAGCCATATACTTTTGATCTCGGGTCAAACAGACCTCCGTGGTGTAGTGGTTAGTGCTTTGTCCTCTCACCCGCACGTCCCAGGTTCGTATCCCGGTGGGTCTGCAACCAGTGAGTTCACAACTGGTTATCAAAGGCCGTGGCCGTCTTGATATAATGTCCAGCACTGGATGCTTTCGGGACGTTACACCCTGCTATTCTATGCTATATTGCAGCAAATGCACACTATACCTCACCATTAAGTGTGCACATTGCTCTTCACATATGATCATTTGTTTAAGCAAAATCATCATACCTACTTTAATTCAAGAGATACCACATATACAAGTATTTTTATTGCTAAGCAACTAGGCTCATTATTATGTAAGTGTAGACAATGGTCTTCACATATATTCACTACACAGACCACCGTGGTGTAGTGGTTAGTGCTTTGTCCTCTCACCCGCACGTCCCGGGTTCGAATTCCGGTGGGTCTGCAACCAGTGAGCCACAGCTGGTTATCAAAGGCCGTGGCCGTCTTGATATATTGTCAAGCACTGGATGCTTTCGAGACGTTAAACCTTGTTATTCTATGCTATATGATCATTTGTGTAAAACAAAATCCCCACTCTGACTTTAATTTAAGAGATATCATAGATACAAATATTTTCATTGTTATGCAAGTAAGTCAATTAGTATGCATACACAACCCCAAATCATGCCCATTTGAACAGCACCCATGTCCTGTACCCCTGTAACAAGTACCAAGTTATTATCTAAGGTTAAATACATTATGCAAAAGTCTATTATTATGCAAATAACCTAATTAACATGCACACTACACCTCACTATTAAGTGTAGACAATGGTCTTTACATATATGATCATTTGTGTAACCAAAATCCCCACTCCCACTTTAATAGATATCATAGATACAAATATTTTCATTGTTATAAAAATAAGCTACTTAGTATGTAAATACAACCCCACAATCATGCTTATTTGAACAGTACTCATGTCCTCTACCCCTGTACCAACTTACATGAATGTAAATCATTCATGATTTAAGTTATGCGCTCATGAATGTTAAACATTTTGTACGAAAGTCTATTGTTATGCAAATAACATCATTAATATGCACACTTCACCTCAACATTAAGTGTAGACAATGCTCAGGCCTCACATATATGATCATTGTGCAAACAAAATCCCCACATCTACTTTAATTTAAGAGATATCATAGATACAAATATTTTCATTGTTATGCAAATAAGCTAATTAGCATGCACACACAACCCTAATCATGCTCACTTGAACAGTACTACTATTACAAGTTGCATATATGTGCACCATTCATAATTTAAGTTTTGAAAACTTTAACCAAAACTTTACCGGACGCCGACGCCGGGAGTAGTAGAATAGCTCTACTATTCTTCAAATATTTGAGCTTAAACTGATGACAGGATAAGACACCCATGATTATGAAAGACATGACGATGCAGAAAGACATTAACGATTTTCCGATTCCTCCATGTAATTCATGGTATAATATATGTGTTGAACACGCCTAATTGATCTTTGTGAAAGACACGTTTGGGTAAAACATGAATCAGTTTTTTTTTTCTTCTTCTGGCGTTATTCATTAAATATACTTGGTGCATCGGACGTTTGAACTTCTGAAATCATGGCGTAATACGTAAGAACCAAACCTCCAATCTGAAAATAATAGAAAAAAAAAGTATCAAATACGAATCCTGGCGAAATTAGCGCAATAAATAGATTAAATAAAGCATACAATTACAATGATGCATTGAAGAAATAATATTGTTATTGATTCGAACTTAAGTTGTAATTTCGCTTTTGAATTGTATTTTGCATGATTTCAATGTTGTAATTCGGTTTTCAAACAACACCGTTTTAGCCTCAATATTTAACAGTGACACTCAAATGGAAAGTAAGGGGATTGTTTTTGCACATATGCGGGTTTAAGAAACGTAATTCGCGCGCTCTGTTTGCTGCTACAATATGCTTCATTCCGATGAGTTCACCCACGGAGTTAAGCCGAACACTAAAAGTCAATTGGATGTCATGTTCTAATTTCAACTACTCGAGACATGATGATATTGATAAGTGGATACCAATGATATTCACATTATTCAGTACGATTGTGTGCAAGGCAAGTATTTTATTTTTCTAGGACGCCCCCAATTTGCGGTGGATCAAGTGTTGCTTAAAGCTGATTCATGACAAACAATAAGCTCTCTATCGATGTTAGTCGTAAGGACAGGTGTTGCAAAAATGTACTACCTTTTCTCATTTCTTCATGATTGCGGAACAAATCCTTTACGCATGTTATTAATACAGATTATGTCATCATAAAATATTTATACATCCTATCTCTATGAACCAAAAAATATAAATAATTCTACCTCCAGGCCCTCGTCTGGGAAAGGTGTTAAAATTTTATTCCAGGCAGTAAATTATTTCTAATTAGCTAAGTATGTTATTGCCCATAATTAGTAGATAAAATCTTTGGCTCATATCAGGTAATTACAATATGATACGATATGCAACGCGTCGAATATCAAGGTGGAGTACTACCAGCAACGAGATGAATCCTCTTGTTGATATGCATTCAAAAACAAAATACCATTGTTTGTAAAAAAAATCAAAGATTTATTTTTAAGGCGTAAAAAGAAATGAAGTACAACAAATAGTTAAGCATATATATTTATACCTGTTACGAAATGTGTCAATAAATATGACACTGTTTGCAAGTTTACGGTAAGAAAATCTTTGCACTATTTTCCTAGAGTGTTAATTAGTTAGGAAAAAGCATTTACTATTAAACAACCAATAAAAGATTGGATTGAATTCACATTCAAAAAATTATTTTGTTTACATGTTCAATGGTTGAGGGTCACACACCTTGAGATTTTCTCAACTGGCTCTTGAATGACCATTGTCACTTTAGAGCTTTAGAAGTGTTTCTGCGTACAATTATGTAAGGCATAATGTCAGTCTTCATTTTGTTGTCGATAACAATGCAATGCAAGATTTTGAAGAAACTTACCGTTAGAATAAAAGGCTTTGTTAATATCACAAGATCGAAAATTGTAAATCCTATAGGTTCACTGCTTAATCGAGACAGAAACATGTTCATCTGAAAAGCAAAAATCGGATAGAAATATGACGTGATTGAAACAAATTTCCATACACAGGAGTTAGCAATTTCAGAGTATTACCAAAATGCTACTAGCTGCCATTTTATCTGATTTTTGTTTATTCAGAAACTCTTTTATTATTATTCATTGAATATCTGTTACTGTTAGCCATGTAACAATTTACAAACATGTAAACTTCAAGGAAAATAGTGTGCATGTTTCGTATGTTATATATTGCCTCTTTCTAGCTTTTAAATCATAAATGATTAAAAACTCGCTTGAATCTGGAAATAGAATCCAATGTTAATTTCAAGCTAACGATTTTCATCATGAGAAATTTAAGCCACACCACTACACGCCTTAACAACAAACGATGTCATAGGAAATCCTATTTTTCCATCCAACATTTTTAGTTTTGAATTAATCAGAGCAGGGTTACCGATTAGAGCGATGTGTTTAATTTTCTGCAAAAACTTTTCCACCCCAATAGCTTTATTTGTTCCATGCGTATCGAATAAACGTTTTCCTTTCGCCCCAAAAAAGATAACTCAGTTTTAATAAATGCTTGAAATTTTGAATTTGCCTTGCTGGTAAAATATATCATATGTTAAGACTATTTAAATGAATGGAATTAATTTCACGATTTTTAAGTAGCTTACATAATTGGTACACAATTCCGCATACACATCCTGCCAACTTGTATTTACAAAACTTCTTCAGGTATGAAAGCTTCCGGTTTTAGAAAGTAATTAAGTCCAGTAACACGCAAGAGTTACAGAACGCGGCAATACATGAGAGGTAAACGGCTGAGGTTATTCACTTATTGCAAAATAAATAACGGAAGTGGAACCAGAAAAAGATCAGACAAAATTTAGCTGTTTAGAACAGATTAAAAATTGTACAAGGTTAATGAAATTATTTCTTTGGTTTGGTGGTGTTTCACATATTTCTTTAAAAAGCTAACGTCTTCAGTAAAAACATCTTTGTAGGTCAGCGGCAGATAGTTATGGGCACTTCCAAGTGCGGTTAATGCATGCCTGTATGGTCAATTACATACGAATTTATATAAAAATCTTAAAGGTAGGCAGAAGATTTATGCAAATATGCACATGAAATAATTCTTATTATAAAAATTACTTTCTTATCTAAAGTAAAGGAAAAGACAAAGTGTTGTAATTAAAGATATTCAAAGAACAACCGTTTACCATTTTGTGGTCGGTCCGCTTTATATCAAACGTTTTTCAAACCAATTTTTAAAATCGATTGAATGTAGATTAGATTGAAATATCAAAATGATTCAATTACTAGAATAGCAAGAGAGCTATCAATTACTAAAATCAGTGAATGCTGAAGATCAGAAAAAAAAAAAAAACTCTTTTCAACATGTTGAGATTCGTTTCATATGAAAGTGTTGAATTTGATCTTTATTCAGCTAAACACTACCAAAAATGAACGGAAAAGACAGATGTAAATTTCCACGCACGGTAACCTTTCATTGACATGAATATACAAACAACAATAAGTGTTTCTTTGCATGTTTTTTTCTTCTTAATTTGATATATAAGTTCAAAACACCAGATGTAGGGACTAATCACGCAAGAACGTTTTATACATCAGCTCATCAACCAACCAAGACAATATAAAATGCTACAAAATAACAGCTATTTAAATGAGAATTTTTACAATTTTACTTGTTCGGTTCTTGTTTGGAAATATAACATATTTCTCGAACGTGTGATCTTTGCATTTTGATGACTTATTTATGTTTGACTTCTCTAGTTTGATAAGTAACAGCCATCGAGTGGAAAAAAGGGGAAGGAGGGGTGGGGAAGGAGGGTGGGAAGGAGGGGTGGGGGAAGGAGGGGGTGGGGGAAGGAGGGGGGGGGGGAAGGAGGGGTTGTACGGTCACATTTGTTACCAAGCGCCTGTATGCCAGATGGATGAAATACAGAAAAAGGGATATGGATCCAAACCTTGCTGATTCTTCCTACATATTTTCAGGTCAAAATGTTGGTTATTACTTATTAGTTTTATATCAGCTTGTCATTTTGCCTCACCATACTTCTTTGCGTACGCTTATTTTAACAAGCACGCAGGTACCGTACTATAAATCATTTTTGGAGGTAATCCCTCTGTAGGATGAAGTTAACTTTACTTTCTGCAACGATTTACATCCTTGCTTTTCGATAATTTTCAATATTCACAATTCTATTTGATGCATGGTGTCTTACGAACTCTAATCATTATACGCTAATTATCTTGTACTTTGTTGTTATTTAAACCACAGAGAAAGATGCATCTTCTTTTCAGTCTTTGTCGCTTGTACAGGGATATTTGTGGAAATAAGTTCTACAACCAAAGGCTGGTGTAGTAGCTCCAATTTCCTTGAAGTAAAGTACCTTTTTGTACCTTTTCACTAACGAAACATTTAATCTTCTATTTTCAATCCAAAGTTTGAAAGAAGAATTTTATTTTTTCAATACCTCTGTTACCTACTATAGTGGATGATGGTCAATAGGTAGTAAAATAGTCGAATGAGTTAGTCTGCTGTGTAATGATCAGTTTTCCTTTTTATATCTTAACATCAAACATAGGTATTTTATTTGCGAGAAATAGAACAAACATAGTCATTCTTTGAGGCAAATAAAAAAGGGTATAGTGTAAACCAAGGACTACAATGCGTGCATCCCAATTAATAAATTAAAACAAATTAAATCCTAAGCAGTTGACATTGAAGTAGATATGATATTCACTTACCTGCATGAGCTCTTCCATTGTTATTTTGTTCACTGATATGCGGTATACTTTTTCTTTAGGATCGTGAGCCTGGAAAACAAGAACGAATGAAAAAACATCTGATTTAAAAAAGGATGATAATTCACGTGTCACTAATTGCATCATGGGTCTGCAACCAGTGAGTTCACAACTGGTTATCAAAGGCCGTGGCCGTCTTGATATAATGTCCACCACTGAATGCTTTCGGATCCTTAAATCTTGCTACGCTATGCTATCTTGAGTAACATGCATGGCTTCTCTCACGTTATATGTAGATATTTGAAAGCATCACTGGTCGAACAACAGCCAAAATGATACATAGCGATATACTTAGTTGGTATATGGTGTTGCATTTGCGCAACTTCGGCTTGCTTTGCTTATTATTTCCCTTATCGTATCTATGTATTTTGTCTCCTATATCTCTTATCTTACCCTTCCCCCTTTTTATATTTCTTTCGACGCTCTCTCAGCTTTATTTGCAGATAGTAATTGTGTCAGTCTAGCTGTGCATAATTGCCTATATACTCACAACTCAACCCCAGCCTTCTCGTGGTACCAACTGTTGCGTTCGTGCCTTGCGGGTAGGGTAACTAAGAGAGGCTCTGGGTATGGAAGGTAAACCAGACTAAACACGGGGAGATAGGCCTCGTCAGTCTTGGTAGACAACCTCTCTAGGTGCTAGGAGAAGGAAAACTCTGATTATAAACCCGGGAAGACGGACCTTGTTAGCACTGATACGCAAATGTCTAAGGAAAAAAAAACCGACAGAAAATCTGGTCCTCCAGAGAGGGTGTTAAGCAGTCGGCTGATAACCGCCTTCCTGTAAACAAATTGGTTATCACAGAAACCAAAGACGCTCAGAGTCCTGTTGAGGGACCACCAACAATCATTGGTGAATCTGCAGTGGCAGACGGCAGAACTGCTGGAACCAGGATGACGGTGTTGGGTGAAGCCTAATGGAAGCCCCGCGCCCGATAGGAGCTGTAGTGAAGCCAAAACAAAACATTTACATAGGAACGTAAGAACAATGCATGCAGCGGGGATAGCCTTGTTAGTTGCAAGAGAAAAGGAGAGATATGGAAATGACGTTTTAGGTCTCAGTAAGGTAAGGTAAACAGGTGCAGGGAAGGTGAGGCTAGCGACTGGTGAAACGTTACATTATGTTGGGAAAATAAGGTTCATGTACAAGGAGTGGGTATCATGGTGATTGAGCAGGCAGCAAAATCCCTCACGGAGTGGACTCCAATAAATAGTAAAGAGGGAAAGTTGGAAGACCAAAAATAAGATGGAGGAGGACGGTGACAAAAGAGAGGGAAAGATATGGGTGGAGAAGTTGGTCAGAGGTACGGAGAGCTGCAGAGGATCGCGAAGGTTGGACAGCAAGCGTCATGGCCTTATGTACCGCAGGGCACAAAGAGATTTAAGGTTAAGGTAAGGATATACTTAGAATTTGGACAAAAGACAATTTCCTTAAGCAACGCTTGATCAGTTTGAAAGAAAACATGTATGAATTTTATTTTGTGAAAAAGTTAATACTCTGTGCAAGACCAAAACATGCTGGCTGGTGTAAAATTAAGAAAGTTGATTTTGAAATTCGCTCAACAATATCTCATGCAGACTAACAACTAAAATCCCTTCACAATTCATGAACGCTCAATAGTTTACATCTTACTTGGTTTCGTTTGCTGCTTAAAGCAGTCCACAGATGTAAGCCTTTATCGAGTATAGCTATTAAATATGCACCTTGAGTGTATTCTATATCCACGCAAAGCCATAATATTCTCCCAATGGAATATTATATTTCATGATTAAAAATGAAAGACTTCGCTCAGAATAATTATTGTTATGTCTCCTATTACTCTCTGACATGATTGTTGTAGAATTCTTAAAACTCTTCAGTTTCCAATAGTTCTGTAAAATAAAAGCAATCTTCTCGAGCGGAAAATTTCAAATATCCTCCAGGCTCTCTTGGGGTAATGTTTTATTTATGAAAGTTCAAGTGTAGGCCCACTGCCCGTTTCTGATCTGTCAAAGTATGGATTGGATTACAGCCTTTAATTTTTTTCATGAGAAGTATAAGGTTACAAAAAGTCTGAAAATTACTCATCATCATTTGATGGACAACAACGACCCTTGAGGGTTTCAGATATGAATGATTTCTAATTACTTCAAATAGCAAGGCTAGGTCTGTGATTACAAGGACCAAAATATTGTTCGAAACAGTAATTGTTATTTGATGCAGATTCTTTTTTGTGTTTTTAGTGTGGATTTGTATTTCAAAAGAAGCGATTATATTTTCAGATAAACTTGATCAAGCTAGTGGAACTTAAAGTTAACATTGGATTCCATACCATACTACTCCATAGACTATATAAAATGAATTGTGCCATGTTCGCTTTGTCACTTTCCTTTTGATAGTATAAAGACTGCTGGGTGTTTGATGTTGAAATAAAGCGATGATGATGGTATATTTTTTCATCTAATCAGAAAGTGGTCGTAAAGACTATGCCACGGTAAGTAAAGTATATTATTACGTTTGTTTGGCCCTTTCATTTTCATTTTAAAGACTGGTGGGTGTTTATTTGATACCGGGATAATATGTTTTTCACCTCAATTTATTCTTTCAGATTAAAAGAGAATTAACAACCAACTATTTCTGAGAAATTTTAAGCAAGAAGCCCATACGGTACTGCTGAATAGACTAAATACTATAAACTGTATCATGATTGGTTTGTCCTTTTTTGATATAAAAGATTGTTGGGTGTTTGATGTTGAAGTAAAGTGATGATGATCTTAAAGGATTAGTTCAGAGGTCAAACAAGTCCACCTTATAGGGAAAAGGACTTCAAAAGAAACGAAATGGTGAAGAAAGCATGACAAACATCTTATTCCATTAAGGAGGTATTCAAGTTTAATGTTTGGTATCATTTGTGTATAAATGACTGCAATCAGACTAGTTGTGACATCACATCCTCAGATTCCCAATTTTCCTCAAAGTCTTAAGTTTTCTATCACATTTTGTTAAGTAATTTTGTGGCATTAAAACCATTGGATATGAAGGAAAGAAGTAAAACTTAATTTTGTAAGTGTAATTATAATTTATAACCTGAAGAAAATTCGAGGAAAAATAATTCAAATAGTAAAAAGGTTAAATAACTTTTCTTTAAAATATTTTCAGATTTGCTAAGAATGTGAGGATGAGGATGCCAATCTCCCATAGTAGACTTACTACACAAGTCGTTTCTACATATTTAAGACAAGAGCTTTAAATTTAAATAACTTCTTAACTGAACTAAATCTTTAAATAAGGAGGTCGTAAAGACAATAAGAAGGAAAGCAACGCATTTTAACCATCTTTCACCTCATAATTTTGCGGACTAACAACGCCGTCCTACTAGGTTTTTAGCTGGTATTTACTTATGTCGTGCATTTGATTGATTGAATTTCCAAATTATGGAAAAACTCAGCATCCTATATGATTCGACGTGTATAACTTATCACTAATGAATCGGTACAAATTCGTGTATATTTCTATTTGTATCACAAACAGTCTTGACAATTCATCTGTTTGAAATCAATGTTATCAGTAGCTCGATTGAAATAATCATAATTATCAACATTCACTCAGGTGGAAATATTAAAAACAGAAAAATATGGGTATGAAATATTTCCTCACCACTGCGGCGTTCACCTCTGAATTTATTTATGGGACGTCATAAGCTTGTGCAATTTTAAGCTCTCTCTTTTTCAATACTATAAAACTAAAATGCCATGGAATAATTATCTTCTTACTTCGTAAATTGTTATAAAAATGAGTTTGTTGTATTTGTGTGTATATAAGTTGTTTTTGTTGAATTTAAAAAGCAGAACTAATTATCTGAAGAAAAAAATATTCATGGGAAGATACCTTTTCTATAATTTGCCAACAATTAAAGGTGGAACTTGTATCGTCATTTAGCAAATTTCGTTTTATATCGGTCCTCATTGGAAATCTTGTATTTTCCTGACCACAACTTATTTCCCGCCTTTCATACATGCACACCACAAATTCCTACAATGCCAACTACAAAGTTATAAGAACAGGTGACTTACCTTTGTGCTTGTTAGGGCAGCTATCCAAGACATAACGCAGACATTGACAAATATTGATGCTAGCCATATAACATACATCAGGTAAGCAGCGTAATTGTTGGAAATTGTGGTGCTAAAGAGTAAATTGTACAGAAGAAAACATGCCAAGGGAGCCATAGTTAGGTATGTAATAAGGTTCAAGTATGTAAACATCAAGTCATTTGAGACCTTCAAAGCTTTCGCCAGTTCCTCATGCTGTTTTCGAAGAATTTCAAAATCTGGCGGAAATTTTTTTAGGGCGTTCGCTCTGCTGATGGATTTTTCAAATCTGATGTCGAAATTTTCAAACTGGTGAGAAAGTGTCATGGCAAGTAAGGTGTAAAATAGAATAGAGTAAATCCACACAGCGAAATCATAAGTATTGCAGATGACTATTACTATATGTAGAGGAACGCTAGGATAGAATGGTGCGACAAAAATATTTGAAGAGTTTCTTATCGATTCAAATGGGCTGAGTACTGCACCAGTGTGGTTCACAAAATGAAAGATGATGAAGGCGACTCCCAGTATGGCAAACAAAATGGCTCGTCGTCGTACCCATTTCACTGGAACAGCCGTAACCGGATTGGACTGGATTGCGTATTCCCAATGATGGAAAAATATAGCAATTCTATCCTTTTTACCGGTTACAATGAACATTAAAGTTGCGTTCAGAGCACATTGCATGAGAAACACAATATATATCACTTTGAAATAAAGTCTTCCGGGGTCAAGCTCGGGCCCTACAAAAAATGCAGGGAAAAAACGAAGGGCATTGAACCACAATATAAGTAAAATAACAAATGAGTAATTTCGAGTGTTAAAGATTCTTCCGCACCCACGCAACCTGCTGTAACTCTTTTTATATGGATTGATGTAGTAGGAATTCCACATCCCAAATACCTCCATCATTTTTATCAAGGGACCACATGCTTTGTAAAACTGCAGTTCTAAATCTTCTCTGTATTTGAAAGATTCTGGAGTGTCGAATTGATCTGAATCTTCGCTTAATTCGAATAATTGCCCATTAATTCGTTCGTCACGTGACTTTTGAATTGGAGGTAACTGCTCCCTGAATTGCGGCTGTTGATGTTCTGCGTCTCCATTAAGCTTAATGTAGCTGACGTAAGACGATTGATCGTTATCTCCAGGGTTGTCTTTGATATCTACAGTCATGATTTTCAAATCTCCATTGCTTTGAGAAATTGCATGGTGGTGCAATATTGGTTCATCCACTAAGGGAACAATGCTATTTGGTCGGCTCATGCTTCAGTCCTGTATAGAATGAAATATACAGAAGATTAGATGTGCAACGTATTCTGAAATTTCTTGAAGTATTACTGCAATTGCACGGACAACTTGATAATAGAAGGGATCGCAACGAAAACTGGTATAATATTTTCAATTGGGTGGCGGTCCCTGATCATAGGCCAGCGTCAGAAAATTCAGAACATTTTTAATCATGATTTGATAAAATCGTCAAATTTGGGATCATTGCATACGAATTTTAAATATTTAGTTCAAACATTGTTGTTCAGTTTTGGAATTAGTCGGTGAATTTTGGTTACCGTGATATCTTTTAAAACTGGACGTTTATTTTGAAGGCTCTTAATAGCTTGATAATATAAGCGCATATACAAGTGCTGAAAAACAAGGTATAATTTAAAATATTCATAAAACTTAATTATAAGAAATGTATAAAACTACCTTTATCCCCTCCTCATAGCGCCCCCCCCCCCTCCCGAGAAACACCCCACATATGTAGACAATAATTATTGGACCAAAATGTTTCCCATCTTTCTTCTTGCTAGCTTTATGGGCCTGCTCAAAGAGAAAGGGGATGCAAAGTCTGCTTACATGCATACTTATGAAGCAGTATGAAGAATACATAGACGTTATCTTTATGTTATTATACTAATATGCAAAGTCGGTCTTTTAGAAGATATCGACAAACAGTGTACTGGTGTACCGCTTTGCAATTGTATACTTCAGTTAATTCAACTCGATATTAAATGTTTCTCAACATCTTTACTTTCATCCTACTAATAATGATATCCATATTTCATCTAGTTTTTGTGGATATGCGTTTCTGCAGTATGCATAACTTCGTCGAGACAGAACTGCATGCAAATGCACATTTTCCATACGGAAAAATGCAATTACCAGATAGCGATCACCTTGTTTTAATAACAAAGAATCACGAACATTTACCAAAATGTTTGAGATGAATTATCTTTTGACTAAACTGGTGTGACATTTGACATGCTTGATTGGTTATGTGTGTTAATCGCGTGTACTTTTATGCTACAAATATATATTCCATTGGTATTATTGGTGTTTGCTACAGTTAAAGTAACAAATAAAACTTTTTGTTATAAACAAGTGGCATGTAACCTTTTTTCCTTTTTATTGATATACTGATATAATAATAGCAATTTCTTAATGTGTTTGAAAGATATGTTAAAACACTTATCTTAGTTAGTCGGTGTGTTTGGTTATAGAACATGCTAATATGTGAATGTAAAGGGTGCGCGATGGGGTGTGTCCCTTCGTGAGAAATTAAAACTGTCTCGTGACATCTTCAGAGACAATATCTAAGCGCTGTGGATGTTGGTCGCATCGTCTTTAAAGATTTTAAGCAAGTTTGGGCCAATGAGGTGCTCGGGTCTCCAACGCACCACTTAAAAGAGTCCCAGGTGTCTATGGTATTTATTAGTATTCTTTATACTGATGAATGTGGTACATGTGAATCAAGTCACACGATTGGGGTGTCTGAATAAAAATGGGTTACTGATTTGTCCTTCTTTAAATACAGGGATTTCTTTCCTGAACATCTTATCATAAATGGTACACATCAACAACAAATATGCATAAGATAATAATAATAATAATATAATAATAATAATAATAATAATAATAATAATAATAATAATAATAATAAGAATAATAATAATAATAATAATAATAATAATAATAATAATAATAATAATAATAATAATAATAATAATAATAATAATAATAATAATAATAATAATAATAATAATAATAATAATAATAATAGCAATAATAATAATAATAATAATAATAATAATGATAATAATAATAATAATAATAATAATAATAATAATAATAATAATAATGATAATAATAATGATAATGATAATAATAATAATAATAATAATAATAATAATAATAATAATAATAATAATAATAATAATAATAATAATAATAATAATGATAATAATAATGATAATATTAATAATAATAATAATAATGATAATAATAATAATAACAATAATAATGATAATAATAATAATAATGATAATAATAATACTAATGATACTAATAATACTAATAATATCAATACTAATAATACTAATACTAATACTAATACTACTACTACTAATAATAAGATTACTCTAATAATATGAATAAAAAAGTAAGTCTTAATTACTCATGATAAGATTGATCAATTAACATGAAATTTGGACAAATTTTATTGTTGTCAAAAACTAAACGCACAATTGTTTTTGATTAGCGAGACCGCACGGTTAGACTTTTATGCAGTCGTCAAATTTTGGCAAAAATTCAGCATGCTGTGATATAGTGGAGGAGGAAATTTGAATATAAACCTTATTCTTGGAAAAACGAATTAAATTATCTTTATTTTGAGTCAATGTTTTGACATTTTGATGCTTAGACTAAATCTTATTCTGGAAAAACCTTACTGGTACTTTTATGATTTTTATTTTAACACAGGTAATTTAACAGTAAAACTCTTACATAGATATAGATTACACTGGAATTCAATTACAAATTTGTCCTTCTGCAAATAATTTGACTGTTGTAATATTTTTTGGGGACTGACTGACAAAAGGCTACCAATTTAAAAAAATACAAGCTTCGTCTTAAAATGACTGCATCAAATTCTAACACTTCCGGCAAGAAATGAAAGGAAAATGGATTTTATTTTTAAAAGCCATCCTCCCAATTCATAAACCTGACATTGTTCTTAGATTTATTTTATGATTTCTTTCTTTTGCTTTCTTCTATTCTGTTGTAAATTTTACAGAGAGTGGTAAGCAAGCAATGTTTGAGAATATAGAGAAAACGTTATTGTGTTAGTGTGAAAGTTTACTCAGAGAGAGAGAGAGTATACAGAATAGGAAGGCTGTAAAACGTAGATCAGTTTTGATAACGAAGCCATACCCTAACACCATAGTTACTATTTTCTTATCGTATGTTGTAAAGCATTAGGCTGCCTGCGGCCGGGCGGCCGTCCAGCAGGGTCTTGAAGAATTAACGCCGTCTAGATCTAAAGTAAGTGTTTATTCATTTACCTGTTTACCGTACCGGTGGCTAACGAGTAAACTTAGGGCTAACGTTAACGTCTATAAAGCCGAACGTTACACTTTGGTCCAAAATAAGGTACCGGTGACGCAAAAAACCCGTATGAATTTTCCTCCGAAAACCTCTCGTTTTAGTTTTTAGAGGTAAATTAGGCTAGGCCTGTGTGAATCGAAAGCTTGACCATTCCTTGCATGTTGCGTGCAGAATTTACGGTGGATTTTGAGCCATTAGTAGGCGTTAAAGTGTAAGACCTGAGCCTAACATTACAAGCTGAATCACCCAGCTGTAGGCTACCAGCAAAACGTAAAATGTCCGGTCATGGGGCCTAACGGTAGTGCTCCAAGAAAATTTGAATAAATATTTATTCTAAAATTGTATGAATCGTGAAAGTGGAGTTAACTTGACATTTGGAAATCGTCATAATTTTGTTAAATTTTTCTTAGGCCTAACGATACGTGAGGGGCTGAGGGGTGCCCGCATTCACAGCCAAAGGATCAGAAAAAAACGTTTTTAATTTTGGAAGCAAATTTATTTGTCCGTTGCAAAAAAAGTCTGGAATTAAGCAAATAAATTTTACTGGAAGGGGGATCTTGTTGAGTTTGAAAAGTAGACCATTGTGCCATAACTTATCTAAAGCCTTTTCGGCACAGTAAACACAAAATTTCTCTCAGAGAGGTTAAAAGGCAATATGGTGAGACTACTTGGCTATCTGATCTGCGGTGCTAAATTTGAACGGAAACCAGCTTGAAAGTTATTAAAGAAAATAATATCGTTAAGATAAGTAGTGAGCCTAGAACATTATTAAAATGATTAGGTTTAGAATTATCCTTCCCCGGCTTGGGTATGAGAATGACATGCCCGGATTTCCACATAAAAGGGGAAACTCCAAACCTAAAACAAATGTTGCAGAGCTGATATAGAAAAGTTTTAATTGAATATAACACTTTTTAATATGTAGGTAAGTTACCCCCCCTCCCTGCGTCATCCCCAGGGGCCGTCTGCTTAGCATTCTTGAGAGCTTTGTCGAGCGCAAGGACAGTAACAGGATTAAGTGCAAGCGGTGGTAGTCACCTCTATCACATTTAAAATTACAATAGAGGTTTGAAAAATTTCTTTTGCGAACAAAGTTAGTAGTATGATTAAAATACTCAATGTCAAAAATTTATCAGAGCGGCCCGTGGAGAGGTCAGAGCCAAAGCTTATACGAAAACAGATGGATCTCTCGACGTCAGTAGAGTAAGTAGAGTAGTTATGTAGACACTCAGGTTGTTAACACTTTTATAAAAAAATGGCGACTGTCAGATTTGTTGTCTAGTTTGATGCATTTATTATAAATAGTCTTGATTTTTAAAAAAGTTTAATTTCAGCGCTTATTTTCCGACGGATAACATTAATGTTGTACTTAAGCAAGTGACAATTTTTTAAGTTTTATTATGACTCCTACGTTAAACGTCTGCGAATTTTGATTAAATGTACAATATGCTGAGGTAGAATAGTACTAAGAACTGGCCGATTTGATTGACGAAGTCAGAAAGGAAACCAAAGTGTCGACCGAACCAATATCAAAAAACTTATAGCATTTATGAATACTCGAATCTGAGGCTATCGAAAAACCTGACCAGTCAGCACGAGTAAAATTTGGGTAGCAGGTCAAGACTGCACCGACATTATTACACTTAAGATTACAAATGATGGGTAAGTGGTCGCTATTAAGACCAGGACCAATCTGAAAAGACGAGAAGTATTTCCAGAGAACTGTGATTAAATGATAAGTCTATTGATCAGACCAGTAGACCAGTGGGAAAAGTTTTATAGGCGCAAAGTAGATATAATTAACAAGTAATCAAGAATATCGGGAGTTGAGATTTTTTTAATAACATTAAATTGTAAGTTGTTGTCAACTGCTATAGCAGAACCCCAATAACCATTGGGGTTAGCAGTTGCAACCAAATTAAAACCTGGGATATGAAAGTTTTGAGGGGTTGTGAGTAGAGTCTCATTAAAACCTGCTACGGAAATGTCATTGGAAAAAAGAAAGTCAGTAATTTCATCTAATTTATTAGTTATAGACTTTCGATTTAGGTGGTTAATCTTCATAACGTACGGCTGTATGAGTGGCATTGAGTGCAAATAAGTAAAACGAGTAAATAGATGTGAAAAGCCACCACTCCAAACAACCCATAACAGTAAGAAAAACAATAGAAGACTGAATGCAGATACAAGCCTTCATCACCGATGGAGAATGATTGTAGGAAATCGCTCGATACAAGACCTTTTAGGTGTTCTGACGCTACCTGTACACAGAGATTCGAAATAGTTGAGGAGGGAGTTTGAGATAAACCAACAGTGGAACGGATCAGAAATGAACACAAAAACTTTCTCAACTTATTCTTTAACAACTTTACTCAAAATAGTTGAAATCAAAGGGGTAAGATTCTTTTTAATTTCTATTTAGATTTTACTTGATTGATCTATAATTTCTTTTTGAGCTTTTTCAGTGTTGGACTTTTATTTCTTGGGAGACAGCTTTAGCATATGAGATAATGGGATCATGAATTAGTTTGGCATCATATTTAGACTTGACTTTGGATTGTGCCTTGTCGAACTTCTCTAGGAAGGCAGGACAAGTTTTGTCAGAGGCGGGATGATCACCAACGCACTTGGTGCATTTTTTTGTTTGGGCTGGAGGACAATCTTTATAGGAATGGTTACCAGCGCAAACATTGCACTTTGTTTCGCCAGCACGGTTGTTGGCTTGATGGCCAAAACTTTGGCACTTGAAACATCAAGTTACCTTTACAAAATCATTTGATTCAACAACATCAAAATGGGGGAGTTGGACAAAAATGCCATCAGAAATGAGATGTTCATTCCTATAGAAGTCCAACAACCACATACGAATAAGGGTGGTAGCATTGCCATGGTCTTACGAGAAATAACGCGCTTAGCTCCAGTGACCGAGCTTTCAGATTTCTTAAGTTCTCATTTAGAAAATCTTTGTCTTCAAAGTTTAAAGGCACATTTTTGACAACGAGTGAGATGGATTTAGAAGTATTGGTTCTTGGGTATGAGAGGCTATATCTACCGAATCCACCCATATCCCATTTGGTAAGAAGTCTGTTTAGGTCAGCGGGGAGTTTAGAAATGGTTTGAATGTACCATGTTTGACGCACGAAATACTCTTTATCCCTGGATAATAGCCAGTACTCTACTGACCTTGAGAGTTTTAGTGCTCGGGGGGCACTTTAGAAATAGAACAAAATGCTCCCTGTTGGGGGAAATGATCTTGCTTCTACTACTATTACATCAAGAAAATCAAATTTTGCTGAAAGGTGTGTGTGTGTGTGTGTGTGTGCGTGCGTGTGTGTGTGAGGGGGGAAGGGGGAGAGGGGGGGGGGGCCTTTTATCCCAAAAATGTACTGATATTTTCCAATTTTGCTTAAAAGTGTGTGGGGTGGGGATATGCCCCCAGTCCCCCGGGAATTACGGCCCTGCATAGGCCTAATTCAACTTGCTAAGGTGTACTAGACCTATAGCCATATGCATCGGCTGTTTTGCAAGTAATGTGTAGCATGTAGCATAGTTGTGAGATAAACACCTCACCCAGTAGGCACTATTTGCAAGGCACTACTTGCAGGGCAATACTTGCAAGGCACTACTTGCAAGGCAATACTTGCAATGCACTACTTCAAGGCACTACTTGCAAGGCAATACTTGCAAGGCACTACTTGCAAGGCAATACTTGCAAGGCAATACTTGCATAACAATACTTGCATACCAACACTTGCATACCGATACTTGCATACCGATACTTGCATACCGATACTTGCATACCGATACTTGCATACCAATACTTGCATACCAATACTTGCATACCAATACTAGCATACCAATACTTGCAAGGCACTACTTGCCTATCAATACTTGCATACCAATACTTGCAAGGCACTACTTGCCTATCAATACTTGCACACCAATACCTGCATACCAATACTTGCATACCAATACCTGCATACCAATACTTGCATACCAATACTTGCATACCAATACGTGCATTCTGTATAGCAGCCATGTAGTGGCTATAGGGTATACTTTGGTCAGAATGTTATCAGTCGGACAGGGTTGTGCGGTTGTTTGCTATACGGTGATATTTTGGATATACAAAAAACTAATTGGCATATAACTTTTTTGTACTTTTTTATCTGAAAAAAAGTCAAACAAAATAGACGTATGTTTTAAACATATTACAGCACGTAGTCAGAACTGACAATTTGGTCCTGGTGGAAAGTAAGAGGGAGAAGGGAAGGGGAGGGGTCACAGTTGATGCTGAATTGACATATTATGTTTAAAACAGGATCTTTATAGAATTAATCTAACTTAACTTACCTTGAAATTGTCCATATTCTGTCATTTGTTTGGGAGAAAAAATGGGCAGGGGAACATTCTTTCATACCACATTTTCCGTCGGCATGTTGAATTTTGATTGAGAACAATAAACCAAATTTTGAACCAAGCTAAGAAGTGATTATTTACAGGAAAGTCTGATGCATGTGGATCAGGTTACTTTCTATTAGTAACCTGCATGGGCTCAGCTAAGTAGTACACAGTATATGTTACATGCAGGCTACATGGGGAATAACCAAGCAATTTGTTTCATACTGTGTCTCGTCAACACATTTTTTGCCTCTAAATTGATTTTCAAATCTTTCAGCGAGAAACTATCAAGAGGTTGTTGATGCTACCGAGAGGTTGCCATGGAAGCAATTTCTCAGGGTTGTCGGTTTTACTAATCTTAGAAGTGCTTGAATGATATAATCAGGAGAGCAAAAAGCCTGTATTCTAAAGATGTGCATGAATAAGATGCTGATCATACTGAGGTACTTTGTCTACTCATTTCTTTCACTTGCTGCCACTTACCCACTCATGTCCCTAAAAAAAATCCTCTTCTCAGTCAATGGCAAGCTTAATTATAATAAAGTAACACGATTACAAGCAAAATAATAATAAAAAACATAACAATTGGGAATCCTAATATATATTTTGACTCATGAAATAAAGTTCCTATTTTTCATACATAACCGAAATGTTCAATTTTATTGAATTTCAAATTAAAATTGTCCTTTTTCTTAGGCTTTCCAAAAAGCAAAATTAACATAAAAACAAAGGAGGCGGATTATCGCCCTTTTTATATTTGCTATTTGTGATTTAAGTTTAAGAATAAAAAAAAAAAATCGATTTCAGTATTTCTTTTAATTATTATTATTTCCTCTTATATCATTGTGTGTGTTTATAATGTGGGGAGGGGGGTGGGAAGTGGGGAGGGATGGGGAAGTGGGGGTGGGGAAGGGGGTGGGGAGGAAGAGTACCTGTGCTCCATTTAGCTACACTACTTACATACAGGTCTATTAAAGCCTAATCCTGCAATGTACTGCACTAAATGGTAGCCTACAATACCCGGATTAAAACTATATATTGTATGCTAACGTATCATTGTCTGCATGTAAGGTAAAGTCTAAAAGCAAGTCTGATCAGCGAAATTCATTAGCGGTTGTTTTAAAGTATTTATTAACATGATTTAGTTTTTAACTTGAGAAATGTTATCTTTGCAAGGAGTGAGTGAAGACACAATTACAATGACGGGGTTGTCGCCTGCGTATCCGGTTATGATAGTAACAATCTGACAATGCTATCACGAAACGCTTAATACGACCCGGACGAGAACACAGGTATGACGTACGGACAGACATAACATAGACAACCAAGTCAATGTCCACGGCCTTTGATAACCAGTTGTGATGCACTGGCGTGTCTACCCAACCCAGGCCTCGTGGTCTGTAGACATGTGAGATAACCGCTACACCACAGTAGGTAGACTATCTTTGCGCACTGAGTATCACATATATTCAGCTCGAGCTGCCCGAATGGGAAAAATCGGCTATTGTTTAAACATACGGGAAAAGTAGCTAAAAATCAATAAAAGTCAATATAAGGCGTGCAGCATAAGTTAGTATGTAGACATAAAGATAGGTGCCCCCCCCCTCTCCCGCCACCGCTAATGTCTCCTTACAATTCAGACCAAAGGTAAACAGCAACAATAGGGGGAATGTCTGGAATGTTAATCACGTGTTTTGTTTTAAGTCTGTCTCAAAATTTCAAAAAAAAATAAAAAAACCCGCAGATATTGGCTCAAAATAAAGATTTCTTGTAATACTGCAGTATTATACACACTGAAAGAAAGGCAACCCAAAAATTGGAGAATTTTCAAATGGGTCAAGTTTATTATGCGGATTTAGCCTTCAAAATTGACAAATGCTACCTTTTGTTAAATCAAATTCTACATTTTTTAAAGTTAAGCTTCACATAGCGCTTAAATCTAAAGTTAGGCTACCTCAGGAACGTAAATAGGTCGAATGGACCGTGCAGTGTTGTTACTGCTCAAACGTCATTAAGAGCCATTAAAACTCCTTCTACGACTAACTTGATCTAAAGTGAATCAGCTTGTTCACATCTTCAGATTTTTCTGCAGACTGCCTTGGATCTACTTCATTTTTACAACACACCATATAAAAATGGTAAAAACACTGAGATTATTCAAGTCACCGTTATGCTGCAGTAGCTTGCTTCTTGATCACGTTAGTCTAATAGTAGTGCGAATTTTTGCATATTTTGAAATTTTAAAACAAGTCAGGGTTTTAGTCATGTTAAGTCCGTTTTCCGTCCAAACCAAAAATATTCCAGATCATAAGGAAAGCAACAACTCATTTTATAAAAATATTACATTTATTAACAAATCCAATATTTTTATATTTTTAATGTTAATATAGAGCTTGCTGATATTCAGGTAATGAGCCATGCTGTCGCCTACATGCGTTCCCAATTCTTAACCTTCGCTATAGCTGTATACTAGTATACTATAGCTCTAGCAACATACCTACTTAATTATCTGATTATATCAACTTATCCACCCGGGTTCATTAATGACAGGTAAAAAACGGCAGAAATTGGAATACTTTGTAATTTTCTTTACTTGTTCAATTTTAGTAAAAATTTGTAAAGTTTCTACCATTAAAACATTCAGTCGGCTCCATCTTCATACGCTTTCAGCTGTTCAGGAAAACAATATTATATTACAACGAATAGCCATTTATGTAAATCAGTTAACAGTCGTACCTAACAAAGTTACCCTCACATTAGTGCGAAATAGATTGAAGGATAAGTCAGTAAGTTGGTTAGTTCAGCAGTTCATTTGTCAAGCAAGATTATTTTATATGAAATATAGAAACAAAAATACTAAATGGTAAATAAACTAAGTCATTTTGTTTATCTGTTAAGAAGATATCAAAGTCAATGTCTCAACTGCGTAGAAATGACTGGTGTCGTAAGTCCACTGTACATATGGAAATTTGATGCCCTCATCCTCACTTTTTATTTACAAATGTTAATGTATTTTAAATAAAATTTTTTTTTTTTTACCTATTTGAATTTTTCATCCAAACTTTCTTCATGTGGTAAATTATAATAACTCTTACTAGAATCGTTTTTACAACTTTTCTGACATATTTTATGGATTTTAAGCCACACAATTGCAAGACAAAATATGATATAATACATAAAATCTTTGAGGAATCTGAAGATGCGACATAACAGATGCGACATACAGTAGTCTGATAACAGTTGCTTATACTGTTATACAAACTTTAAACTCAAATATCTCCTTAACAAAATAAGATTTTTGTTTTCTTCACCATTTTGTTTCTTTTGAGGTTCTCTATCAAATAAAATGAACCTAATTGACTTTTGAACTAATACCTTAAGCAGGGATACTGCTATAACAGTATCCCTGCTTTAAGATAGTAAGAACTTCAAAGATTCAGTTTCGAACAGCTCAGGCTTAATTGTTTCTTGATTCTAATTCTTTACTTCTCCAAAATGGAAAAAAAAAAAAAACAGTTTCAAATTACTTTTTTTTTATTGCCGAGTTGATTTTGTTTCCGGAAATACATTTGTCTTTGAAAGAAACATATTTGTAGAGTTGGTTTACAACATTTTCTAAATTTATATTTGTACGCATGGTTCTTGTAACATATTGGTCCAATGTCGGAAAAGAGTGTATCACCTTTGTCATTCAATTTGCGCAAGTTTAGAAATTGCTTGATTACTAATTGCAGACCCTTCCTTCACCCCACCTCTATTTTTCTCACGATATCTAAGTCGCTGAACACAACTTTTTTTGCTGAAACTTACACAAAACATTAATTAAATCGTACACATTTTTCAAAGGCTAAACGATAAATTCAGTATGTAAAAAAATACCTGTTGGTTGTTACATTCCGAATTTGGCACGTGACGCTTGCAATCTCTGTGACTTTAAAGATCCTGCTCAGGATATGCACTCTTCGTTAAACTGTTAAAAGAATGTGGAGTTGCCTTGACTGTTTGATAGTTCAATAGTTTGGTGCTAAATAACTTTTCAGCTTGAAGCAGCGCAGAAAGGACCGAACAATTTCATTGTAGGCTACTAAGTTTGTACATATAAAGGCTAAAACATATTACAAACAAAACTGATAGCCACTGTGCAGTATTTCCAATCACCAATACCTTCCAATGCATTAATCTATTCGCACTGCCGGGAAATTCTATCTTCAAA